>JANAVB010002794.1:16814440-17177727 GCA_029216955.1 Iris pallida
TATGTAATCAAATCCTATTGTACAATATTGTATAACTATTGTATATGTCTATTGTACACTCACGTACAATGGAGTCACCATTGCATTGTCCTAGACCGTTTACATAACCATATTGTACTCTAAATCACATATTGCTTACAGTTCTTACTTATCATATATAGATATTTCCTATTATCAAATCTCTGCTGTTTTTCATATACATTCTTCTTTCAGCGTTTTATGTACCTTACTCTATTGCATGCTTTATATTTTCTAACTTGATATGAACTGCGTGAGATGTTTTGTGCTCGCTCCTGTCATGACTGGGCCTGTTGAAAATATTACAGAGGATGAGGATGAGGCCTGCTTAGACACCTACTATAGGACAGCTGTAGATGACTCTTGTGACCCAGATTTCCAGTCGGATCCACTAGCTATAAAGACTGAGGCTCCCTAGTCCAGGTTTTACTATTTCTGTCATTTGAGATCTGGATTGTATATATTCTTTCATATTCAGTAGTTGAGACTTGTACTTCTGGAAGTTTGCTGAGATGTTATCTTAGACACTTAGACTCTCTGGTTGTATTTATGTGGATTCTCTCATTTCAGTATTTATCTAACTATCTTTCTATCTTATCATTCTGCCTTAGATGTGATTGAGACTGTATATTGCTATGTCACCTCCATTCGGACTGTATATACTGTACAGGTACCTTTATACTGTTAGATGATTGACCTAGGACAGCGTTCTACCGCCGACACTACGGCGTAGGCTAGGCGTTGTTACGTTTTCGTACCCTCACAGTGGGTACGGGTCGTGACAAATTGTCTAACGTCGCAATCTACGTTCGTTATTATTTTAGTTAAATAGCGATTACCGGTTAATTTGGCAAAACTTTGTATTTTAAATATGTGTATATAAAACTAGGCTTTTCTTTTAAATGAGAAAACATGTGAATTACTTTATTATTAATTATGAGAAAACTTATTAATTTTTTTTATAAAATAAATATCCATTTTTTATATTCTACGCGTTTAACGGCAAAAACAATATTCTAGAAAAATGATAAAAAGCTACGCTACACAATACAGGGTCACATAGAAATAAAGGAAAAACTGGGCTTATGTCCTTTACAAATTATTTACATAAATTAATTAATCCTAAGGCGAGCTCTGAGTGCCGCGAATGGTCCAAACAGTAGGCCGAGGCCCTGCACCATAAATACTAAAACAGTACCAGTTCTAAAGTAAATTATAATTGAAATTAAAATTTAAAGAGTCTCAGACTTGTTCGTACAATCTTATGTTGCTGGCTAACGCCTCAACGTACAGGAAACCCTGTAGCGTTTGCATTTCGCCGAGGCTCATTCGACCGATATGGTCGTCGCCTATCTGGTGATACAAAATCCATAAAAGACAACAAAATCCCATCTATAAATCATTTTACAAAGACCGGTTTTCTTTGGAAAATAGTTTTTATTCAAATTGCTAATTTTTATAAGAAAATCCCTTTTTAAAATATTTCCTGAAAGTTTGGGCAGCAATTCCTCTATAATTGGGACAACCCAATCCTGGGAGGATGCCAACCACAACACAATTAAATATCCTAAACCAGGGATCACACATTTCCTAACTCAAAATGGATATCCAACCCAAACCAACCACAGCACAAATATAACCAAAATAGAAAATACGTCGCGACGTAACCGATACTCTACGTATCACCCAAAAAGCAACAAAATATCAAAATACCGAATCCCGAAACGGGATCGGGACCGCGTCATCACAGACTACCTACGAGAGGGACACGGGGACACGAAGTTATACCTCAATTGCTCGACTAGAGCTCTCAGATGCAAATATTAGAAAAATATTAGATGCAAATATTAGAAAAATAATTCTGCGGACAGCGAAAAAAGTGCCGAAAAGCGCAAAGGAGGTACGGATAGCGGGCTGGGCCGCAAGGAACATGCTGGACAGTATCCGAACAGCGGACAACGTTGGTCGAACGGGCACTAAGTCGCCGGAGTGCTGGGATCCGGCGCGCGAGAGGTGGCGCGCGGCTATGGCACGGCGGGGCTCGGCTGGACGGGGTCTGGCCGGCGCAGAAGACGCTGGCCGGGCACGGGAGACGCTGTCCAGGCGCGGAAGATGCTGGCCGGGCGCGGCTGGACGGGGTGCGGCCTCGGGGGCACGCTCGGGTGAAGGCGGGCACAGGAGGGTCTGATCGGCGCGGCAGGAGGCGACCGGTGGGGCTCGCTGGACGGAGCTTGGCCGGGAGTTGGCCGGCGGCCTCGGAAACAGTGCGCGCGGCGGAAGGCTCGGGACGCCGGACGAAGTGCGCACGGCAGGAGGCTCGAGGCGCCGGACGAATCTCGGACGGAGGCGCTGGTTGGACGCTGACGGAAGGCAGGGCCAGCGATTGGCGGGCGCTCGGGAGCCGCAGAGTTGGTCGGGCGCGGCACTCGGGTGAAGGCGTGTGGAGCTCTGGAGTTTAGGAAAATGAGTGGAAAAGAGAGTGAGGGGGAAAATGAAGTGGGGGTGAGAGTGCTGGTAGGAGTGGTGGTGGTGTGAGTTGTGTTAATAAAAGAAGAGTTGTTAGAAGAGTGAGAGAGAGAATAATGGAAATTTGTGGAGGAGAACGTGCTGGTGGGAGAAAAATGGGGGGTGCGTGTGTGTGGCCTGGTCGTGTGGTGACCAGGTCCGGGAAATTAGAAATAGGTCTTTTTTTATTATTATTATTTTTTTCTTCTATTAACCAAAATAGGAATATACATAAATATCAAGGCTAAAATTAATTAAAGGATTTTAAAGATGGGTTCGGGACTGGAAACGAAATTGGGTTCAGCTCGGGGTCGGATCCCTGGGCACGGGATCGGGACAGGGTACAAACAAAGATCCAATGATCATTTTAAAAATAATATTTTTCCTAATCCGACTAATAAATAATAATAATAATAATAATAATAATAATAATAATATAATAATAATAATAATAATAATAATAATAATAATACTAAGGCTAAGATTTACGCTATAAATCCAACAATTAATAAATTCCAAAATTTTCCGATTTTCGCACTTATATAAGCTAGCATCGATAAAGTAGGCTTCGACCCCTTTGAAGGGGTCAATGTCGACGAACTCTGTTCGGATGATATTGTAAGTGGACACGTACTTCATGGCCGACCTAACAGGAGGTTGTAGTTGACGTCGACGTCTACGACATAGCAAGTCACTTCGGTTCGGAGGTTGCCGATAAGACATTTCAGTCGAATTTTGCCCAGCGGTTCACTTCTGCTTGCGTTGAAACCGCTGATTGTAGTATTAGAAGGCGCCAGATGGTGCATCGGGATTTCCAATGTTGATAGCAGAGTCCTAGGGATGACACTGAGGGAAGACCCTGGATCAATCTGAATTCGCTTTACCTTGACGGAACCCACATACCCTGTGTAATACAGCGGCCTGTTGTGCCGGTTGTGCTTGAGCAACATGTCTTATTGGGTGAAGATTATGTTTGAGATAACTTCCTCCACGCAATGGCAATGCGCACATGTTATTGGGATTTCTCAGGCTGCTTAACCTGACTGATGAAGGACTCAGCATCCTTCAAGGCTTCACAGAGAGCTTCGCGGGTGTCTTTGGAAAGACGAAGAAGCGCGAACAGAGATAAGCGAGCAGGAGTACCAGCAAGTTGTGCTAGTATATCGAAGTTGTGGGGCTTGGCTAGCCCCAAAGCATTTTCTCTTCGCAAAGGCTTGTCGAAGCGGGCCTCTACGTGCTTCTGTTTATTGGCTGCTGGAGGTCCGGATGGACCCCCTTCCTAGGCAGCAGGGGTGGTACAGGAAGGCACCACCTCGACGGCAGCTTCGTTAGGTTGGGCGTTCTGCTGCAAACGTGTTTATACAGGAAGTGCCTCTTCCGTGGAGGAAGAGACCATGCGACAAAACTTGGTCTTCTTGCCCTTGGTTTTGGAAGCAGAGCGTACCCCCGGTTGAGTACCTTCAGAGACGAGGTCTAGGTTAACCCATACGATCTTCCCCCGAGATGTGGTGAGTGGGATGAGTCCACTCATGTTGTCACGGGTAGGAGGTAGGTTGACCACCTCCATTGTCGCCTTTGGGATGGGGACGACGCCATCTTGTGTTGTGGTTGGCAGCAAGGTACCAAATTAGAGTGACACCAGGTTGGCCGAGACTATCTTTTCCTCGTAATCGACAGAGATGACATTCGTATTGATCATGCGCTGGATGTAATTCTTGAGGATATAGCAGTCCTGAGTTGGATGTCCGACAAACCGATGGTAGTGACAGTACCTCGGGTTGTCAACTCTCCCAACCTCGTCAGGATGCTTCAGGTCCGATAATTTAATCTTGTCACCCTGCTTCAACATCTCGAAAAGTTGCAAGGTGTCTTCGTCATTGAAAGAGTAGACCTCCTTTGGCTTTGGTACAAGCGGAGGATTTTGAGTATGTGCTTGTGTACTTTTAGAAGCATTGACTTGATGGAACTGGGGATTCCCAGGACCCTTTCTTTAGTGTGCGTATTGATCGATAGAAAGTTAAACAGATCTAATACGTGTTCTAACCCTTCATAGGCGGAAACTAGGGTTCACGAATTATACCTGCGGAGGAAAAGAGACAAATAATTCCTGGCAATCTCGAGCGGACGACCCCAAGATCTTCTGCACGTATTCCTTCCTCAAGTTGGACGTCGTATGGGCGACGATCTCCCAACCTTTTCTTCTCCTTGGCAGCCCTCTCTTTCCCTCCTTACGTGAATCACGAATTTAGAGAAAGTTTGTGATTTTTGATCGATAATGTGGCGGCCAGAGAATAGAGGATATATAGGCTACGGCAGGGACCATGAGGAGAAATTAGGGTTAGGCCTCCTAACGGATCTTTATATCCCATGTTCAGCCCGAACACACAATCCAGGCCCATTAACAATAGCTCGGTCCACTAATGAGCTATTGTTGCACTACCTTCCTAATCCCAAATTATGTTTGTGGGCTCCTTTTATTATATGCTCGTTTGGCTCCCTATGTTAAGATATCGTATGTCCGTCGATCAAATTAAGTTACTGACAACTATATTGATTCGACATCTTTTATCCTTAAGTAGTACTGCTCAACTTTATTTGTCATGTCGGATATAATCCACCTGCAGGGTTTACATGACAATCCTTATGAGCTCCTTAAGGGGACATCATCAACCCGATGTATCGGGACATGGATTCCATTTATAATCAACAGCCCATCATACATACAATGTTATTACCCAATTCATAGAGATTGTTGATCCATAACGAATCTCATTCTTTTATGAGTCAAAGTAATACACACTGTATATACATGTCCGTTATTATATCCGGATTAAGAGCACAAGCATCCATAATAACAGAGGTGTTTGTTCTCTTATGTAGTCAGTACAAAGAGAACAACCTCAAGTGGTCCTGTTCAATGCACACAAAGTGTACTAGTGTAAACCTATAGTCAAGATAGACTAATACCAGATTATACTACAACTTTTCCAATAGATTGTCCAAGTCCATCTAGGTTGTGAACTATTTATATACTCTATAGGAAACTGATAATATGATCTTCTGTATGACACCACACACCATATTATCTACAATATAGAATATCAGACATTTGCATTAACACTTGTAACAAATACAATATGCAAACATTTGCCCATATCATTCTCATTCAAAATTTAAGAAAATAAGGTTACTATAAAAGTGATGCTTTTAGTATATAACCCTAACAATCTCCTACTTATACTCAAAGCATTGCTTTTCAGTATACTGTTACAAATCTCCCACTTATACTTAAAGCCATGCTGCTACACATCTGACTCCCATTCCCTTAACATGACTGTTAAAAGCCTTAGCTGGTAAGCTCTTTGTAAAGGGATCGGCTAGGTTGTCGGCTGATGCTATCTTGATCACAGCAACTTTTTCTTTCTTTACGAAATCTCGTATCAGGTGGTACTTGCACTCAATGTGTTTGCCTGTCTTATGGGTTCGTGGTTCCTTCGAGTTTGCAACTGCACCACTATTATCACAATAAACTGTAATAGACTTAGGCAAACTAGGTACCACATCCAAGTCCAACAGAAAGTTTCTGAGCCAAATCGCTTCTTTAGCTGCCTCAGAGGCTGCCACATACTCGGCTTCCATGGTAGAATCAGCAATACATTTTTGCTTGATACTCCTCCACACAATGGCTCCACCTTCCAAAGTAAACACATAACCTGAGGTAGATTTTCTGGAATCCCTATCTGACTGAAAATCTGAGTCTGTATACCCCAAAGGAACTAAACTTTCTACCTGGTAAACTAGCATATACTCTTTAGTCCTCTTCAGGTACTTCAAAATATGCTTTACGGCAGTCCAGTGCTCTTGTCCTGGGTTAGACTGATATCTGCTGACCATGTCTACGGCAAAACAGATATCTGGTCTCGTACATAGCATTGCATACATTAAGCTTCCTACTGCTGAAGCATAGGAAACTGCCTTCATGTTCTCTATCTCTTTAGGTGTCCTTGGACACTGCTCCTTCGATAGAGCAATTCCATGTCTAAAAGGTAAGAAACCTTTCTTAGAATTTTGCATACTAAAACGAGTTACTACAGTATCGATATAGGAAGCTTGGGATAAGCCCAACATCCTTTTCTTGCGATCTCGTAGAACTTTGATCCCAAGGATGTGACCTACATCTCCCAAGTCCTTCATATCAAACTGTTTGGATAACCATACCCTTACATCAGATAATACCTTCACATTATTTCCAATGCGCAAGATGTCATCCACATAAAGTACTAGGAACACCACCACATTTCCGTCACACTTTCTGTATACACATGATTCATCCTGACATTGATCAAATCCATAGGATTTTATCACCAGATCAAAACATATGTTCCAAGATCTGGAAGCTTGCTTAAGTCCATAAATGGACTTCTTGAGCTTACAAACAAGATGCTCCTGGCCCTTTTTAATGAACCCGTCTGGTTGCTTCATATAGATGTCTTCCTCAAGACTTCTATTAAGGAAAGCTGTCTTGACATCCATTTGCCAAATCTCATAATCGAGATGAGCTGCAATAGATAAAAGAATCCAAATAGACTTAAGCATGGCTACAGGAGAAAAGGTTTCCTCATAATCGATACCCTCTCTTTGAGTAAAACCTTTTACTACAAGCCGAGCTTTAAAGGTTTCAACCTTACCTTCTGATCCTCTTTTTCTCTTATAGACCCACTTGCATCTAATGGCTTTTACACCAACGGGTGGTTCTACAAGCTCCCAGACCTGATTAGAATCCATAGATTCTATTTCAGATATTATTGCTTTTTGCCAAGACTCTGCATCTTTATCTTGGAGTGCTTCATTGTAGGTATAGGGATCATAATCTTGTTCCTCAGGGATGAAGTCTGATGACTCTCCCAAGAACATATATCTATCAGGTTGTATCATAACCCTCCCACTACGACGAGGCACTATCGGTTGTGGTGTAACATTTGTGACACGTTGTGCAGTTATTTGTGGTTCATCCTCTTGTACTGTTGGTACTGAAGTACTTGGTGTCTCATGTCTCAGTTCTTCTAGAACAACTCTACTTGTGGGTTTATGGTTCATCACATAGTCTTCCTCGAAGAATCGGGCATTGGTGCTAATAATGACCTTCTGATCCTTAGGACTATAAAATAAACCTCCTTTCGTTCCTCTTGGATAGCCTACAAACAAGCGTACTTCTGTATGAGATTCTGACTTATCTGCTTTCCCATTCAGCACATGTGCTGGACTACCCCAAATATGAACATGTTTCAGACTAGGCTTACGCCCAATCCACAGCTCTGTGGGAGTAAGAGGTACTGACTTAGAAGGAACCAAGTTTAAAATATAAGCTGCAGTCTCTAAGGCATATCCCCAAAACGAATCTGGCAAATCCGAATAACTCATCATTGATCTAACCATCTCCATAAGAGTTCTATTCCTTCTTTCGGCTACACCATTCTGTTGGGGCGTTCCAGGTGCAGTCAATTGGGATGCAATCCCAGCCTCTGATAAATAATCCCTAAACTCTCTAAAGAGGTACTCACCACCACGATCTGATCGTAATGACTTGATACATTTTCCATGACGTTTCTCCGTTTCAGCCTTGTACTCTTTGAATTTCTCAAAGCACTCAGACTTACGGCGCATCAAATAAATGTATCCATACCTTGAATAATCGTCAATAAATGTGACAAAATATTCAAAGCCACCTCTAGCTTGGATAGTCATGGGTCCACACAAATCAGAATGAACCAATTCCAACACATCTTTGGCCCTATACCCCTTTGCCGTAAAAGGCCTTTTGGTCATTTTACCTTCCAAGCAGGATTCACAGACTGGTAGTGCCTCCACTTCCAATAAACTCAAAGGTCCATCTTCAACCAGTCTTTGAATCCTTCTTAGGTTAATATGCCCCAATCGTAAGTGCCAAAGATATGTTTGGTTCATACAAGAAGGTTCTTTTCTCTTATTTAAGTTAGATGACATTTTATTCATTTTCATAAGTTGCATTGTGGGCGAAATAGGATTAATGACATACAAATTATCAACCAATGCACTAGAACAAATAAAATGTTTATTCTTTCTAATAACAATATTTTCATTAAAATAAACTGAATATCCATCCTTAACTAACATAGAAACAGAAACTAAATTCCTTCTAAGTGAAGGTGCATAAAGACAATCTCTCAATGTCAAAGACTTATTTCTACCAAAAGATAAAGTAATATCTCCTAATGCAACGACCGATACTTTTGTAGCATCACCCATGAACAAGCATATCTCTCCATCACTGAGTCGTCTGGTTTCCTGGAACCCCTGTAATGTATTGCAGACATGATTAGTGGCTCCTGTATCTATACACCAGGTGCCGGTAGGTAACACCGCTAAACATGTTTCAACTACTAGTAAATGAGATATACCTTCTTTGTTCCCTTGTTTGAGAAGTGGACAATCAGTCTTCCAATGTCCTGACCCTTTGCACTTGAAACATTTGTCTTTCGGCTATTTCACCGCACCTTGAGGTCCCATGCCCTTCTTTGCTGAGTTTGACTGTTTCTGAATGTTATTCTTCTTCTTACCGCCTTTTGGCTTAGAAGTAGAAGCCTTTTCAGAAACAAAAACATGACCACTCTGCCTAAAGAGAGATTCAGCATCCTGTAGCTCTTTTGCAAGTTCTGCCAAACTATACAATCTTTTGTTCATGTTGTAATTAAGGCAGAAATTATCAAAACTTTTAGGCAGAGTCCCGAGAATGATATCGACCTGGGTTTTCCTATCGATTTCAGCTCCAAGGATCTCCATCTCATTCAGATGACCCATCATCTTGAGAACATGATTCCTTACTGGTGTACCCTCAGCCATTTTTGTATTCATCAAACATTTCATAGCAAACTGCCTAGCTGCTCTACACTGATGTCCGAAGAGTTCCTTGAGGTTATACATCATGTCATAAGCTGTGGCCATGGCCTGATGCTGATGTTGCAGTACATTTGACATAGATGCCAGAATGTAACACCGCGCCATCTCATCTGTCTTTTTCCACTTCTTATAAGCCTCTTTGACCTCTTCATCAGAGTTAGCATCAGGCTTAGGTGGGCATTCCTTAACAAGTACATATTTGTACTCCTCAACAGTCAGAACAATATCCAAATTATGTTTCCAGTCAATATAATTGGGTCCAGTAAGTTTGTTTTCTTTGAGAATCACCATAAGTGGACTGAAAGAACCCATTTTTGAAATCCTGAGAATCACATAAATAAAATTATATAGGGCAAAAAAAACTTTTTGAATTAACTAAATATTGATTCCCTCAAAACAATAATAAGAAATTCACCAACACCTTGAACACCATGAATTTAGCATGCCACGATAGTGTGGACGTATACAAATTCAACTTTGTTCAAGTAGATTTTTCTTATTAATTTTACTATCATGTCAATATAACTTTACGACAAATAAAATTAATATGCTGGTCTTGCTCTGGTCATACAAATAATAACAGTGACTCCGATGGGGAGGATACCATTATTTGTATCTAAGTGTATACCATTACTTAATACTAAGTCCGTTACCTTGTAATGAGTTCCTTCAGATGGAGAAGTGAACACATACTAGGTAACTTTCTACAATTATCCCTAAGGAAGTTTGTACTGGTGATCCATAATTATACTCATTCGATATGGAGGAAAGCACTAAAGCCAACACGCAAGTATAATTACATCACCTACAAACCAGTAATGGAGACCATAGGATTTATACTAAATAAAAATCCTCTCCCACTTAGTTATTTAACAATGAGGGTTTTTTTTAGGTTTTGGCTGTCGATTTCTCCATCGAAAATCATCCGTCTGCCTCTGGACTGCTTAAAACTAGCATCTCGTCCGGCGTCAGAAACAGCCACCACCGCCATCACGATTGATCAAAAATAATTAAAATTACATCAATCCTAAGCCTCCCGAAGGAGTTCACACATAATCTAGATTGAAAAATTAAAATAATAAGCACGATCAACCCTCGTGATTTTAATTACATCCACAACAACAACAACATCCACGACATGTCCGTGGTTTAAATAACACAATCAAAAAAACATGCATTGGACCATAATAGTTGAATCTAAGATGCCTGCAAAACCGAGTTAGAACATATCTACATCTACCGACTATTACATAGCGCAGGTTTTATTAGACAACATGGACGTATCAATCAATACGTAGATCCAAAGTGGCTCTGATACCAATTGATGGAACTGGGGATTCCCATGACCCTTTCTTTGGTGTGCGTATTGATCGATAGAAAGTTAAACAGATCTAATACGTGTTCTAACCCTTCATAGGCGGAAACTAGGGTTCACGAATTATACCTGCGGCGGAAAGGAGACAAATTATTCCTGGCAATCTCGAGCGGACGACCCCAAGATCTTCTGCATGTATTCCTTCTTCGAGTTGGACGACGTGTGGGCGACGATCTCCCAACCTTTTCTTCTCCTTGGCAGCCCTCTCTTTCTCTCCTTACGTGAATCACGAATTTAGAGAAAGTTTCTGATTTTTGATCGGTAATGTGGCGGCCAGAGAATAGAGGATATATATAGGCTACGGTAGGGACCACGAGGAGAAATTAGGGTTAGGCCTCCTAACGGATCTGGATATCCCATGTTCAGCCCGAACACACAATCCAGGCCCATTAACAATAGCTCGGTCCACTAATGAGCTATTGTTGCACTACCTCCCTAATCCCAAATTATGTTTGTGGGCTCCTTTTATTATATGCTCGTTTGGCTCCCCATGTTAAGATATTGTATGTCCGTCGATCAAATTAAGTTACTGACAACTATATTGATTCGACATCTTTTATCCTTAAGTAGTACCGCTCAACTTTATTTGTTATGTCGGATATAATCCACCTGCAGGGTTTACATGACAATCCTTATGAGCTCCTTAAGGGGACATCATCAACCCGATGTATCGGGACATGGATTCCATTTATAATCGACAGCCCATCATACATACAATGTTATTACCCAATTCATAGAGGTTATTGATCCATAATAAATCTCACTTTTTTATGGGTCAAAGTAATGCACACTGCATATACATGTCCGTTATTATATCCGGATTAAGAGCACAAGCATCCATAATAACAGAGGTGTTTGTTCTCTTATGTAGTCAGTACAAAGAAAACAACCTCAAGTGGTCCTGTTCAATACACACAAAGTGTACTAGTGTAAACCTATAGTCAAGATAGACTAATACAAGATTACACTACAACCTTTCCAATAGATTGTCCAAGTCCATCTAGGTTGTAAACTATTTATATACTCCATAGGAAACTGATAATATGATCTTCTGTATGACACCACACACCATATTATCTATAATATAGAATATCAGACATTTGTATTAACACTTGTAACAAATACAATATACAAACATTTGCCCATATGATTCTCATTCAAAATTTAAGAAAATAAGGTTGCCACAAAAGTGATGCTTTTAGTATATAACCCTAGTCATTGTCTACTTCCCCTTTGCCTCACGTCCAGGGTTGTTGGTAGCAGGCCATTTTCCTTTGTCTTTAAAGGCAGGGAAACTGACTCCTAGAAGGCGAGCATTGCATGCCTTCTTTTCAGCTGCTTCGGCCTCAATAATCAATGAGCTCCAGTCGGGAGGAGGCATGGAATTGAGCCAGAGCTTGATCACATGAAGCATGTTCATGCTACAGGAGGAGAGGAGCGCATGTTCTGGCATACCCGGGGGCAGTCTCAAGTAGGCTTGTCAGAATCGTTCGATAAATGCTCGAACGGTCTCTTTTTCTGTCTGACGTACTTCTATAAGGGATGCCATCGTCATGTCTTTCCCTCTGTTGTAGAAATGATCGAGAAAGAGGTATGTCAAGTCCTCAAAGGAGGATATGGAGTTTTTAGGAAGACTGTAGTACCAGTCGTAAGCTACTCCTTTTAATGCCCCGACAAACAGGCTGGTGAGTAGCGCGTCTTCCTTTGGGAGATGTCCCGTTTGAGACTGGAAATACTTCAGATAGCGGCGTAGAGAGTCCTTTCCGTCATATGGTGTTAACGTTTGTGGCTTATACTTTGGAGGATAGACTACTTTGTTTCATTCGAGGAGGTATGGTTACGGGATCCCCATCTTCTGGCGCTTCTCCTGTCTGTTCTTTGACTCGAAGCGTTCACGCAAGTCCCTGATCATCTCAACCACGTCTTTCGTGGAGCTGGGAGTCAAAGAAGGTAGAACAGCCTGGAGGTGTACATTCGAAGGTTCCGATACCCGAGGTGCTTTGCTGCAATCGGTATTCAAGGATGCCCGTTGAAGGGGCACACTTGATTCCCCTTTGGCTCCTGGGTCAGGATTGATGGAAGGTGCCCGGGCCAAAGCTGACCGTATCTTAAACACTGCTTGAGTCAGTATTTGTATGGAGGCAGAGAGGGTTTTGAGTACCCCCTCCAAAGTATCCATGCGTTGAACGAGGTCTACTGGCGGAGCATCAGACTCCGTATCACCACCTCCTATCATGTATACTGTCATGACGTGACTGGAAGTGGATGGATCGGTTGAAGCTTCACTTTCAGCCTCGCTCTTCTGTAGAAGAGTTGCTTCTCCTGGAGTTTCATCCTGGCTACCTCCAGTTATGCTCTGGAGGATATCTTCGTCTTCGGGAGAAGGATCAACAAGGGCTTGACTACTCCCAGCTATTACTTCTTCTAAAATTTTCTTTCTTGTCCGGGTGCCTTCAAACACTCCTGAGGACGGGACAGTCACCTAGATCTTCCTCGGCTGGCTCTTGGATGAGGACGAGGTCGAGGAGTTGCTAGTCACTTTTTGGATTGATGAGGAGTTAGAGACTACGTTGTAAGAAGCAACCTTTAATTCTGGCTCTTCTTCAATCGACACCTTCTTTCTGAGGCGACGCCGGAGGGGTGTTGATGACTTCAGTCGTCGGAACACAGACTACCTTTGTAGTGGGAGTGCTGTCTTGCAATAACAGTTGATGGTGACCACCGCATAGGTATGCCCTGTGAGGGGCGTATTGTGCTTGTCGGTCGATTCTCCTGATCGGCGTTTGTGAGTGATCATAATACGCAAATTATTGGAGGAGAGTCCCACATTTTCACCCCCATCAGGCGCATGACAAAGCCAAGCGCCAAGGTGATCAAGTGAATGTCGTTCCCCCTGATCCAGCGCATAAGGCGCGCCTAGATCAATAGTGGGGGAACCATATTTATAGTGACTTGAACCAGCCTCAAACGCACAACCAATATAGGCACAGGGGTTCAAGACCACAGAATTTGCCTTGCACGACTTGGTTGCGAACGCAGCAGATGTGCCCAAGTGAGACAAGGACTTTGAGGGTCGGCTCACTTCTGGCGCAGAAGCACCCGAGTCAACTTGGTACAGCTTACCATCAGCCGCGCGCAAGATTGTGAGCGCATGCTTCTGGTTTGCCGTTGGCATAGCACGTTTGAGGCGCATGGCCCGTGCCGCCTTGGACTTCTTCGTACCAGCCCGCTGGGGCGTATAGTACTCAGAGTCCAAATTATCCTCGCCATGATAGCGAGTGAGTCTGTCAAAGACAGAGGCCTTCTGCGACGCACCAGAGTTCATGCGCACGGCGTTAGATGCGCCTCTACTCCGTCGAATAATCTTTCTTAACTGAGAAGGAGATGGTTGGGGAATGTTGTCAGCACCATATTTTCTCGAGAGATGCGCTACACCCGTGGGCACATCCTGGCTACTGAGGACATCTGTGAGAAGGGTAGGCTGCATCGGCGTATCTCCTTCAGTGATGGTGCTAGGGGCCTCCACCTTGCGTACCCAGGCTTGGCGAGTCTTCTTCGGCTTCGGCAGCCGCTTCAAAGGACTTGCTCTGCCTTCAGAGATGAACTTCTCATATGCCTGTTGATCGAGGCGTACGACTAGTGTCTTGTGGGAGGAGCCCACCTTCACGTCGTCAGATTGTGATACAGCTTTCTCATCGGAGGAAAAAGAGGCCCCCAGCAGAGTTGCCAGCTTGTTTGTCATTAAAATCTTTGATTTGGAATTTCAATCACAAATAGAACAGTGTTACAATATAGGTCTTAGATGTAGTCCTAGGAGTACAGTTTTGTTTTTATTTGGGTACTTGTGTCGATGGAGCGAGTGGTAATACGTTGACTCTGTTGACGATCTGACGACGATTTTAGATTCTCTGAAGGTCTAGGTTGCTCTGGATGCCGGAGCTTGCAGAGGGGAAGAAGACGTTCAGTGTCTCTTCCGATCTCTATGAGTGGACGTGCGTCTCTGTAACTCTGATGATCTCGTTCTCTATCTTTGTTTCTGTGTTTGTGTGGAAGAAGGAAATGATCCCTCTATTTATAAGCAGCAGGTTGAGCTGCTCATGTACGGATATGTCGGATGCGCCTGGTCGTGGAAACGCCACGTGGCTGATGCGGGCGGAGGCACATGGTTGATGTGCCCTGATTTGGGGATTAAATCCTTCCTGTTGCGCCTGTGGTGCTGCGAAAGAGCTGACACGTGGCGACTGAGAGGATTCTTCGGTTGCTGAGATCTTGGGTGATTAGCACCCCTTCGTAGACTGAACTGAGTCGAAGGACACGTGGCATATGTCCATGGCTCAAAGATCTCAAATTTGGTGGAGAGGGATCTGATGAGCTGCGCCTGGGATCCGGCGCAAAAGGAGATTTAGCTCGTAATCTTTAGAAATCATGAACCATTCTGGGCGCATAGCTTTTAAGGTACATGTTTTGGTCACATGGCTGGGGAGGCACATACAGCGACTTGACTTCTGTGATCAGAAGTAAGTCAGAGGCGTATGAAAATCTTCGTGCGCATGGCTGCGGAGGCGCATGCGAGTGGTTGGTCTGCCACGTGGCTTATAACCGACAAAGGAGAGTAATAATGATGCTGATGTCAGCGGCACTTTATTTTCTGTAAAAGCTGCTACCGTTCTGTCATCGAGGCATGGCTACTGTCATCTCAGACTTCAACATTTTAATTCTTTTTGATGGGCGATGAGCTTTTGAGTGGGCACATTGCTCTATGTTCCACTAGGCGCATAGGGACGCGTGGGGCGCATCCTTACGAGGCGTTTGGTACTGATGGGCACGTCTGTATGATGCGCGGCATCTGACCGGTGCGTTTGTTGCATGGCGCATCTTCATTGGTCCGACTGTTGGGTTCCCAATATTTTGATTGTGCATGTTGATTGGGCTGATTTCGAAGGGATAGGTTCATCACCCTGAACGCAAATTCATTGCACGGAATTCGGAGAGCCCGCCACTTGGCGCATGGGTTTGATCTGCTCGGCTTGTAAATAGCAGCAAAGAGAGAGTTTGTTTCTCGTTCTCTTCCGTCTTTCCGAATGGAGATGAACTTCTTCGCTCGAGTACATTCCGTTGACAAGATGCTCCCGAGGGTGAAGATGCGTCAAGTTGTCTTCGTACACACTCGTTAAGGTGACTGTAACATCCAAAAGTCGGGATCGCGGGGTCCCGATGCACGCCGAAGGTGCCTGTTGCATCCAAAGATCGATACGTTCGAGTCCCATCTTCGTTATACTGGAAGAGCCACAGATCAGAATTGTGGTGCTCCCATCTTCCTTGGGCTTTGGAGAGCTCTTCCTCCAGCTAGAGTGGGATTGATCGCCCGCTCTTGTTATGCTCAATAACTGCTTCATTAGCCGAAATACTTGATCGAGTCGAAGTAGGATGCATATGCCAGACTGAGACGCTGAAGAAATGCGCCTGATTGAGATGCCGAAGAGATGCGCCTAGCTGAGATGCTGAAGAGATGCGCCTAGCTAAGACCCTGAAGAGATGCGCCTGACTGAGATGCGCCTGGATGAGGCGTAGCTTTAGGCTTTTTTTATTTCTTCTTCATAAAAAGAGTCTTTTATGTAAAAAGACTCTTCTATGTAAAAAAAGTCTTTAGTCATGTAACAGACTTTTATAAAATAAGAAGCCCATTTATGCTGCTACTCTTTTACTATTTTATGATATTCTCGGCACATGTTGACTTAGGTAGTTGATGCGCCTGAAATTTTCATGCATCTACAGGAACCATTATCGACCATTGGTCCGATGGGTTATCAAGTTCGAGCATTGTTTTGGGGGTTGAACTTTGGTATCGGGTTGGTTATGTTAGTTTATGACCTTATCAGTTCTTCATTGTTTTTAAATATTAAATCATGATTTATTGAGTAGGTTCATGTCTAGATATATATCAGTTTTAGTTAATATGTTTATATATGTTGACATGTGGGATTCACGTTAGGTTTTCCTGAGACTTCATTATGTGATTCAACTGTTTGATTTATGGGTTAATTTGAATGTTCTCACCTAAATACAACCTGGGTTTTAACCTATGTGCTAAGTGTTATGTTTGGGCATGAGATTTCAGTCCTTAGTTTCATTTGGGGCATTGAACTGTGACTGATACCTGTTTTGCAAATTCTGAGATTTAAGTCCTAAGCCACATATCTACACTGTCACACTCTTGAACTGAAATCTGAGATTTATATTCACATCTATGCACTAATTCCTAATACCTATCATTCACTCACCTATACACAGACACTCAAAATCTGAACTGAACTAGCTAGAACCCTTAACAGTATGCTTAACTATGTAAACCCATGTACACCCTCACTGTTGAAACTGGAACTTGAGAACCAATTTGGTTCATGAAGTCCATATCACACACACAAAATCTGGAATGAATATATTGCTCACCTATACACTGTAAAATCTAGAAATTAAGTGCAATGTTTGATCTACAACATATCACACTCACTTTACACTCACACTGGAAATCTGGAAATAGTTTGTCACTATGCAACTATGATATACTGTTAACAAAACTTGGAAACCTGTAAACCATATACACATGTCCCACACACACATAATGATACTTTGCTAATCACAAACTTGAGAATGGGTTGACACATACTACTACTACCTCATGACACTATCTACAAATACATGGGCTCATATGACACACATACATATACCTTCCCTCTATCCCTCTCTATGTATATATATATATATATATATAACTTAATGTGATAATGTGATGTAATATAGATTGCCTATTGATATATAGAATGTGTATATAGATATATAGGAATTGTATGTGTGTGGCCTATATCTTTGTGTTGGCTTATAGCCTAGGTAGTATAGCCTATGGCATATGGTGATATATACATGAGTTGGGTTATATTAGACTTGTATGGTGTGTGCTTGCTAGGATAGACTGGTTAGGCCTTGTGAGACTTGATTGGGTCTAGGTTGACCTAGTTGACCTAGCTTTGACTAGTTAGCTGACTGAAGTTGATCAGGGTTGACTTTAGTCTAGAAATTACCCAACATCATGTAGAATGCATCATAGTAGATTATTTTACTATTCTGGTCATGTGGTGACTTGTGTTGCTCTAATTAGGAGACTGACACCAGTCCTCAGACAGTATTTCACCTTGGGCATTCAGGATATCAGGCGAGTACATTCTCTGACCGTTTCATACTTTATAGGATTTACATTTACGCTTTAGATTACTTTACTTGATGCTGTCACGATGTTAACACGGATTGGTACTATATGGATCCCTTCATAAGATGTTATCCCCCTCGGGAGCATCGAATTACAGTATGTCATGTGCGTTGCACTTTCATCATGTACTCCGGTGCTTTCAGTATTCATGTGCACTCTCATGATTCATGTACTCTCATGTTCACGGAGCCCTCACGTATACAATCATGTGCACCCTATTATGGGCCTTCATGTGATATCATGTGCAATAACATAACCTGTCTGGATCCTTGTGTATTGATTGTGGTACGGAAGAGTATAAATGGTCATGTGAATAATTCTAAAGTAGTATACTCATGTGCAAACTCTTAGATTACTCATGTGCAAATTCAAGCCTTTCACATATTCATCTTGTACTCTAAATCACTAGTTCACTATTAGTTCTCTATTTATAGTATCTATTTACATTACAACTCTCTCTCTTTTACTTCATGTATATTCTGCAACGTTTCATGTATCTTACTTTATTGCATATTTATATATCATGTCATATTATGAAATGCGTGAGATGTACTGTGCTCGCTCCAGTCCTGACTAGACCTGTTGAAAATTTTATAGACGACACTGAGGAGTTCTGTCCCACTTATTACAGAGCAGGCCTAGATGATACATGTGAGCTAGACTCTCAGGAGGACCCAACACTTGTAGACGATACTACCCCAGTAGACTAGGCTAGTTAGCTAGACTAGTTTCTATTATCTTTCTGTCATGGATACACTTGTATATACTTGGAGATTGTATTCTGGATTGTGGTGTTGTCTATCTTAGACTTTAGCACTCTCTTATCTGTATTTATCATCTGTGGATTCTGTGTTATCATCTATTCTATCTCACCGTACTTTCTTCCTTAGTTGTGATTGAGTTGTACTTTATTATGTCACCTCCATTCGGAGTGTATATATTGTATAGGTACCTTATAACTGTTAGATGTATGTGACCTAGGATAGCGTTCTACCGCCGACACTGCGACGTAGGCTGGACGTAACCACTTCTCGTGCCCTTATACTGGATGCGGGTCGTGACACCAATATTCCTTGTAATTCAAGATCACGAGAGTTGTTTTATATGCACAACTACAGTAAGTACTACATGCAACATGTAGAAGGTAATCCAAGCAAACCTCCAAAAGCAGCACACTACACCAAAATAAGCAATTTGTAATATTATTTTTTTCCATTCGTAACGGTTATTACCGTTGCAAGTTATAATGGTATTTATCATAATAATAATTAAATAACTGTTAAAAATAATAAATTTTATAAATTTTATTTATTTTGTTTTTAGTAATGACACTAAAAAAAATAAGTGTTACAAATTCCTTTTCTATTTCACCAAAAAAGGGTTCTCTGCCCCCAAAAGAGAATGTTATCTACTTGTTCTGATCAACCTCTTCCTCTTCCCTATTATCCTCCTCCTCCTCTTCTTTCTCTTCCACCTTTCCCCCTCCTCCTTCAAACCCTTCCCCAATTCCAAAACCGTAATCTCCAACCTCCCAATGTCGTCCCTACACCCTAACCCTATATCGCTTAGAAAGGTTCCTATTGTACGCGCCCCGTAGCGGGTTCAACAACCAGTTGTTCGAGCTTCAGAATGCCCACCTCCTCTCCACCATCTACAATTGAACCCTCATAGTCTTGCTTATGCTTGACCACCACTCCATCGCGCTCAGAAGCTGCCCTCGGTTCAGGGTCATCGGACCCTCTTAGCTATGCGTCACGGTCTGGGATCACATGATGTAGCTGGCTGAAGAGAGGAGGTCACCTCTTTCTCTTTCATAGTTATTGATCGATTTTGTCAGTAAAATTAGGATTTTTTAGCATTTGTTTCATGCGTGATTAGTTTTTTGACAGATATGGGTAGAGCCACTACATTAGGATAATCAATTTGTAATACTTTTTTTCCAATTCGTAACGGTTAACAACATTAAAAATTTGTAATAATAATTATCGTGATAATAATTATATAATAGTTACTAAAATAATATATTTGTATTTTTATGTAATTTATTTTTCTAAATGGTAATAGTCAATGATATGAAAAAGAAAAGCGTGACCAAAATTTTTAGTCCCCCCCAAATTTTTAGTTCCCTCCCTAATTTCACATCCCTCTCCTCTGGCAAACTCAACATTCTCTCCCCTACTGAATATTTCTCTCGTCACTCATACCCCCATTCCGAGCCAAGCCACCTCTGCCACTGCCACCCTCATTGTCACCACCACTCTCTTACATACACACTCTCTCTCTTCTCTCGATACAAACCCTAACCACAAAAATATTAAATAATTTTTATGCCGCCAGGTTCCAAGAAGCGAAAATCCAACAAGAAGTAGAAGAAGGATACCAAACCTAACCTCCCGAATTTGATGACAATAACGACGAGTTCCTGAAGTTTGACTTTCGTCCTGATATACAACTCTGCTACGTCAACAACTCCAATTACATGAATGATACCATGATCCATAAGGAAGTCTTCCTCACCCCCGCATCTCTCCGCGAGTGTCGTCAGATCACCGTCGATTGCAAGGTTAGGGTTTCTTCTTCGAGTCCTTCCTAACTTTGGGCACGGCAATACGCACCCCATGACTTTCTAAGCACACCCCATATTACTTAAGTTGAAAATTGGATTAATGTTAAAAGATCCATATACCCACAAGACCTTTCTAACTTACCCCATCAGCCTCCACATACACCCTTATACCCACATAACCTTCCTACCACACCCCACCATCCTCCTCCTTCTTCATTCTTTTATTTTCACCTTCTTCTCCAACCCAACCCAAAAATCCTAGAAAAATCCTATGTTGAAATTGTGAAGAAGGAATCATGGAGGAAGGAAGTCCATCCGAAAGATACAATGTACGTTCTCTCTCTACCTTTTTTTTTCGTTTTGAAGTACTGTATGAGAACCGTTCAACCCAAAAAAGAAAAAAAATCGCGATAAGCACATCAACACAGGTCGAACGGACCATTGTCTGTTCGACCCGTGTTGGCCGAACGTTTCATGTTATGCTCGACTGGCTGTGTTCGAACAGAACAAAATATGCTCGATAGATGAAAGTCGAACATGTATAGAACAGTTCGACCTGTAATGGTCGAACAGAAGAGCTTTGTCCGACTAGTTGTGGTCGAACATTGTGTTTTTTTATTTCATTTTTTGTTCAACTTATTATGGTGTAGATCTTTTTCTTTACAGGAAAACACTCCAAATGACACTGAAATGAACAATGAAATAGCATTATTAACTATCCCATGTATGAACAAGTTGATTCAAAAAATCCTAGCAGTGATCCCAAGAGAAAATAATACTCAATTCGGAGTAATTAGGATGTTAAATTTGAAATACTCACCAAATTGATCTTGGGATTGGTCTTGCGATTATCTGTCCATTATATTGGCCGACTCTCATCGGTCGGACGGGGCGACTCTCGTCGGTCGGACGGAGAAGAGAGGGGGATCGGAGAAGACTGGATTTGGAGAAGAGAGGGGCCGACTGTTTGGGAGAGGAGAGTTTAGAATGATTTGGGGTATGCTTAGGAATGATAGATAGGTTTTAGGTTAGAATAAAAAAAAATATTTTGGTCATTTGGTGGGGTGTACTAGCATTTATGCTAATTTTATTCAATTAAAATATGGTGTACTTAGCACTTGGGGTGTGCTAAGTAAGTCATCGGGTGCGTATAGTCGCACCCATAAATTTTATTACTTGTATCAATGTCTATTTCTTTCTGACTCTCTAATTTATTTTTGTTTATAGTTTAGGAGAGATCAAGCTATGGAGGATCGTAGTTTGGCTCCGCTCCAGAGTGTTTGATAGCGTCTGGAAGACAACATGTCTTCCTAGAAGAATGTTGATTGTACCCTTGCTACCATATTTTACATACTGGACATTGGTGGAGAGCAGGGGCCAGGTGCTCGTGGGTCTTTTATGAAAGAGTGCTGCCACATGCATCCATGTATGGAAGTTACAGAGAATGACCCTTTTGTGGAAGGAGGTGGACAGAATGCTAAAAGTCTGGTGCTTAGAGTTTTACCGAAAACGCACATGGATGAGTTGTATTTGGAATCAGGGATTGCTTATGTTGTCCCTGATATTAAGGCTGTTGTAGATGTTGGTCCTCTACGATGTCGCAACGAGCGGGTGGGGAAAGATGGAGGATCACGTTCTTCCTCTTAATAGAAGAAAAATGTACGAGACGACATTATATATATATATATATATATATATATATATATATATATATATATATATTTTTTTTTTTTTTTTTTATATATATATATATGCGCTGGGCGTGCTTACTTGTGTTGGCTTCGGCATTTTGCGTCTGATACATCAATAAAGTCCTCCTTTTCCCAAAAAAAAAAAGAAATAGATATGGATTGTAATTTAGTAGTTGAGATTAAAAGGTGTAGAACCCACCACCTTTTTAAGTCATCTAATCTCAACCATTCAATTCCAATCCAACATATATAGGTTGGTTTCATAATACGAAACCAGCCGGATGGTTCTAGAGCACTGGTATTGCTATGAATATATATATATATATAAAAATAAGAAAAACCCCCCAATTTATTAAAGGCGGCAAGAAAACCGCTGACTAAAACCGTATACAAGGCGTAAAATGCTGAAGCCTATACAGGAGATCCACAAAAAGAGGGGGGGAAGCGATACAATCGCCGGGGGCTAAGAGGGGAGTATCGACCAGAATGCTCTCGAGCTGTGGGCACACAGGGTGCTCCGTTTGCGGTATTGGCGAGCAACTTCTCACAAAAGCCGATCTGCCGAATAAGGGATACCTTTGAATCTCGTCTTGTTGCGATTCTTCCAGAGGACCCAAGTGGCGGCCGCTGCGATGATCTGGTGGCCGTAGGATGCTGAACCCCAGGTAGCTAGAAGATCGTGGAAGAGTCCACCGCCCTGCTCCCCGCCCTGCTCAATGTTGAAAAGCTGGTTCAGGGTGGTCCATGTTCGGTTAGGCAGCAACCCTTGGCGGAAGATGTGATCGATAGTCTCCGTCTGACGCTCGGAGCAGCAGGAACAAGCTAACGCTAAGCTGATCCCGATGGTGTTGAGGATGTCATCTGTAGGCAGTTTCTTTTTGATGACTCTCCACACAAGGAAAGACCATTTCTTGGGGATACAGGAATACCAATAGTGTGCTATGGGGAGATACTGCCTTCCGTGCCTTGGATAGCGATTCTCGTCGACCTCACCGAGAATGCCCTTGACGCCTCGAGGGACCATCTCAACGCATCCGCCTCACCACTGATGCGTAACCCTCTAGCGCGGATGCTATCGAACGCATCGTTGCCGGACCACTCCCGAATCTGTTCCCACTTCCAGTCGTCGGTCGTGGGGTTCCACAAGTCACTGATCCTACAATCTCTCGGGGTCTCTGAAAGATTCAGGATCATGCAGTCTCCCACCCATCTCTCAAGGAATGGGTTCGATTCGCCCGCGCCCAGCTATAGCCTAATCGCTGGCTCGGCAAGGTTACGGCCGATAAGGATGCGGTGCCAAGCTGCAGAGGATCTGCAGTTGGAAATGGCCATAGAGGGGTGGATGTGTTTGAAGTATCTGGCTTTCAAAAACCTGCTCCATAAATTGTTGCTCGTACGAAGATTCTACCACAGTTTTATCGAGAACGCTTTAACAATGTGAGTGAGTTTGGTGAATCCCAAACCCCCCTCGCCAGTCGGGTGAGCCATAGAGTCCCAGCTGGCTCAGTGATGCTTATCCTGGCCGTTGCTATGCCCCCAGAAGAAGTTGCAGAAGATCTGTTCGATCGTAAAGAGAATCTTGATGGGTGGCGAGCACACCGCCAGTGTGTGGATGGGGATGGATGATAGCACGTGATTGATGAGGATCATCTTGCCACCTGGGGATAAGGTGGCATTGTGCCACCCTTCCAGCTTCTTCCTGATTCTGGTGATTAAATCCTCGAATATACCGACGTTGCGTCTTCCGTACACTAACGGGCAGCCGAGATAGTTGAATGTGGGATTCGCAACTGAGAAGGATGTTAGGTTGGTGAGGTTGTTGGCGTGTTCTCTATTGGTGTTGTGGTGTGCATAGATGACGCTCTTGGAATGATTGATTTTCTGCCCAGAGCATCTGGCGTATCTCGTCAGAGTATTGTGAACCACCGCCACAGCGCCTTCATCCCTGGAGAAAAAGATGAGGAGGTCGCTGCAAATGCCAGATGGGTGATGATAGGGCAGCCACTGGATGTATGATAGTATTGGAAGTTAGGAATGTTGACCATATTATTAAGGTTCCTACTCAGAGCGTCAGCAGCTATGATATAGACTGTGGAGGATAGAGGGTCGCCCTGTCTCACCCCGCGATGGGATTTAAAAAATCCCTCAGTGCGACCATTAATGATCATGGAGAACCACGAGTTACTGATGGATCTCCAGCCGATATTGGTCCAGGTCTCCGAAAATCTGAAAGCTCTGAAAACTTAGATCATAAATTGCCAATCCAGTCTGTCATAAGCTTCTTCCATGTCGATTTTGATGGCAATGTTGCCTCCCCTCACTGGAAATTTTATGCAGGTTATGAGCTCTTAGGCCAGCATAATATTGTCTTGGATAATCCTCCCGTGAACAAATCTGCTTTGCTCCACCGAAATGATTTTTGGAAGAATGTTGGCCATTCTGATCGCGATGACCTTGGATATGATCTTGTTGATGAAGTTGCAAAGACTGATAGGTCTAAAGTCACGGAATGACTCCGGGTTGTCTTTTTTAGGGATAAGGATCAGGTTGGCACTAGAAATGGCTTTATGGTATATAGCGCCTTCGAAGAAGGCGGTCGCTGCTTCAGTAATGTCTAGCTTGATAATATCCTAGCATGTGCGGAAGAATACCCCCGTAAGCCCGTCTGGTCCTGGCGTACTGTGCTCATTCAGAGCCCACACTGCGTATCTCACTTCCTGAACTGAGAGCGGGCGGTTCAACTGGGCTTCGTCGTTGTCGTTAATGAGGAGAGGGATTTGTTCAAGGAATGATCTGTCTTTGTGAACCGTTTCTTCGGAGAATAGTTTGGAATAGAAGTCCGTAGCTGCCTCGTGGATGCTCTAATGGTCGGTGATAATGTTCCCATTGTCATCTGCCATCCTGTGAATCGAGAGCTTATGTCTGCGCCCGATAACGCAGGCGTGGAAGTACTTCGAGTTTTTGTCCCCCTCGCTGTCCCATTTCAACCTCGCTTTCTGTTTCCAAAAATTGGTCTCCACTTTGATCCTGAATTTGAGCATAGCTTTGGTGAGGTTAAGGGCTCTCCTAGCCTCCGGGAAGCGATCTGTGACGACCAGGGCTTCGGTGCAGGTGACGTCGTCCTCGGCGACGCGAACAGCTTGAAAGATATCTCCGTAGGCGAGCTTGCTCCAGACGGACAAGGCTTTCCTGGTGGCCTTAATCTTGTTACTAACCTGAATAAGGGGGTCGGGGGAATCCTCGCGGTTCCATGCTTCCACTACGAAGTCCAGGAACTGGGGGTGCCCGGCCCAGAAATCGAGGAATTAGAAGTTCTTTTTGGAAGAGTTAGTCTTGTTGTTGATCTCAATCAAAATGGGGTTGTGGTCTGATTCCATGGAATTGAGGTGGGACAGGTTGGTGGTGATCCCCATTCCGTGCCAGAATGTGTTCGTAAGGGCTCTATCTAGCCTTGAGTATTGACGACGGTCGCCATCCTGCATGTTGCACCAGGTGAATGTATTACTAGTGAACTGGAGAGTGGTTAAGTGGGCGTTGAAGATGAAGTTGTTGAAGTCAAGCATGGCCTGAACGGGGGGGGGGGGGACGCCCTCCTGTTTTCTCCGCACTGTAGGTGATAGCGTTGAAGTCCCTTATGCAAAGCCATAGGGAGTTGGCATGGATGTGATGGATGACAAGGAGATCGACCAAGAGAAGCTTCCTCTCCGCAACATCGCAGCTGCCATGGACCGGCGAAAGGATGGCGCGGTTGGGGAGTCTTGGGTAATCTAACCAACATGAGAGGGCCTGCTGGGAGTCGTGGATGACTCCTAATTTGACGTCCTTTGTACAGAGGTTCCAGATATCATGTCTGCCAGCTATGGCCATAGGAAGGCCCAGTTGCAGTTGGATGGATTTTAATCTTTTGGTGGGGATTTCGGGTTTAAGAATGATGTGGATGTCGATCTTGTGGATTTTTCGCAGATTAATAATTCTCCTTAACGTCGGTTTGTTCGCCAGACCACGGACATTCCAGGATAGGATGTTAAGCATTAAGAAAATTATGGGGGTTTTTTTTTGTTCCGTTTGGCGGCGGATCTAGTTTGGATGGTAGTGGTTATAGAGGGTCCTTGGTTAGTATTGGCCTCACTCGAGGTAGTAAGTCCTGCCTTCGTTGAGGGGGAGAGGTCGTTGCATAATTGCTCCTGCAAGGTCTGTTGCTGATTGACCGATTCCCCTACTGAGTCCAGGATAGGAATCTCTGGTGGGATGATTATGGAGTCACTGGTGCTCCCTGTCAGGAGATTAGATTGCTGAAGGGGGAAGCCCACGGCAAGGACCTGGTAGATTGCTTATTATCCATATTAACTATTGCCATGAATATATATATATATATATATATATATATATGTGTGTGTGTGTGTGTGTGTGTGTGTGTGTGTGTGTGGAACCCCACCAATAACGATTGGAATTAGGACAAGATCCGCGATTGGTCCGGCAGCAATACGGTTGACATCATTCGTCAGCACGAACTTATACTTGGGCCCGACGTAGACAAGCTGAGGTGGTCGCTGGAAAGTTCTGGAGCATTCTCTGTTCGATCGGCGAGACTCGCAATCCAAGAGAACGGCCAAGATTGCTTCATTACGCGATATTGGCATTCTTGTATCCCAAAGAAATGGTCCTTCCTCCTGTGGAGAGTCATGAGAAAGAAACTGCCAACCGACGATATCATTAACTCTATCGGCATCAGCCTGGCGTCTGCTTGTAATTGCTGCACCGAGCGTCAGATGGAGACTATTGACTACATCTTCCGGGACGGTAGCATCCCCGACAAAATCTGGAGTACCCTCAATCACATCTACAAAACCACACCAGGAGATGGGCGCTTTATCGATCTTCTGGCCCACTGGGGAGTTGCGTCCCACGGCCACCAGATCGTTGCAGCGGCCGCCACCTGGGCAATATGGAAAAATCGCAACAAAGCGAGATACGAGGAACACCAATACTCTGCCGATCAGCTAATCCGGGAAATTCATCGGCAATGTCGCAAAAGGAGTTCTCTTTGCTCCCACAGCTCTCCGACATTCTGGCAATCATTCACCTTGTAGTTTTGGCGACTGCGGTCGCTCCTCCCCCCTCTCCCCTGTTTTTCCTTTTGGTGGTATACTTATTTCGGCTTTTGCCTTGTATACGTGTCAGGCTTCAGCATTTTGAGCCTTGATTAATAAAAAAAGGGGGTTCTTTAAATATATATATATATATATATATATATATATATATATATCTTCTTCTGTTTATGGTATATTTCAGCACCGGTATTGCTGTGAATTATATATAGGTGGTGATAATGTCATGTTTGGTGTTTTTAGAAGGCTTTACTACAACCAGCACACAATGTTTCTATTTCAACTACATTATATGTGGGATTCTATTGCGAGCAAGGTATTTGGTGAAGTTTTTTGGCTATAGAGTGAGCAAGACGAGTGTCTAAGCTTCAATTATCCATATTAACTTTAATTCGAATATGTAATTCAAGTTTTCTAGAGTTTCTGACAAATAACACTTGTAATGGCAGAACTTATATGTGAAGCCCATATCCTGTTTAATTTATTTTAATATTATTATTGTTTGTGAGCCTTAAACCCAGCCCAAAACTCATTGGCCCAATGACTTAAACTAATGGTTTTAAACCCTTTCTCCAGATCCACTCTTCTCTCCCTTCTTCTACGTATCATCACAGAAACATTTTCTTTTTTACCGAAGACCCTTCTCTCCTACCTTCTCTAAACCATCACATCTCTCTCAACTTTCCACCAATTTTCAATCCGAGACTACCGTCGGACTCGTCTCGCCAACCCCGTCGCTCCAATACCCCTCTTCACCGCCTTTCCCGTACCTCCCGACGTCCGCCCGCCCGAGGCCGCCACCCCAGCTGGCGTCGCCGCTCCCGCTGCCTTCCCCAAGGCCGGTGACCACAGCCCCCAGCCGGCCACCCAGAACCTGCCAGCGCCCCCACGCTGCCTCGACCACCTGGCCGACCCTCCAACCGGACGCTGCCGCCCGCCAGCGCCCCCGTCGCCGCGTGTCTTCCCTACGTGTCTGCCCGTGTGCGCACACGTGTCCGTGCTCGTCAATCCCGACGTTGTTCCGAGTTCGAGGCCTCCTCTCGGTACTCCTTCGTGCAAGCATTGGGTAACCTCTCCCCTTTTTACCTTCTGTTGTAGTTCACAGGAACCAATATGACTTTCTGGCCTTAGAATAGGTTCTGTGAATGGTTGATAAGGTTCTATAGATGTAATCTTTGAGTTCTGTGTTTTATGAATAGCAATTTAGTAATAAATTCATTTTGGGAAACTTTGTTTAGATTACTGGTTGGAATGTTGTAGCGTATAACCTAATTAATTTAAAACTTGGTTCATTAATTAAATTATTTAAACTTATTGTTATATTTATTATTTAAATATATGGTTGAGTTGTAGATATAATTAAACCAAATAATCTTTTAGTTAGTTTGTTTACAAGAAATATTAGTTAATAGAAAATTGTTAAAGGTTTCATCCTTTAGGTAAAAGTTTTGTTAGTAAATATACAATAAAATTAATTTCAAATAGATAATGATATATATTATAAATTCTCTTTTAAATGTTTTTAAATCAAAAAGGTTTTCGGTAAATAGATTAATAAAGAAAGCTAATTATTTTCCATAAAACGATTTATTGGTTAAAATAATTATTTTGGTAAGGTAAAATACAATTTGTGCATTAATTTCTATTTTAATATTTAAAAGGTGATTTTATATGTAATTTACGAAAATGGTTAAGCGATATATATGTTTTTAAGAAAATCATTTGGTTAAATAATCAATCTCGATAAATAAATTCTACTTTCAAATATTTTTAGACAAATCTATTTTCCTACAAAATTACTAATTTCAAAGAAATACATTTTAAGTAATTTTCCTTAGAAATTATTTATTTACGACAAAACCTATATTTGCTTCAACGGTTATATATTAATATCAGATTTGTAACAAAATCTATTTTTATGTACAAGTGGTTTCCAACTAGGATCACCAACCTGTAGACTTGGCCTAATTTTGTACCTTAGATTTAGGGCGTAATTCTGGTTACTAAAACTGGCGTTACGATCTTGTAGGTTCTGATCTGTAAACCCTAGCAGTCACTTTCTGGTTGCTGCCAAGTCAACGAATACTCTGAGGCAAGTTTCATATCTATTCCATGTCTGCATTTTATTTTGATAATTAAATGTATGCATCTGTTAGTTACATGTAGTATAGTGACACTGATTCACCGTGGATCCCTCTCGAACTCCATATTGGTTGATGGATTGCTGGATGGCTATCTTGACATGTTAGTTATTGATTATTGACTCATTGACTCATTTGACTCATTGACTTGGGGATTGCTTGGGGTAGTAGTATAACGTCTGTAACCAAAGCCAAATCTCGCTCGTTTCTCGTCTCGCGCTAACTCCTACCACACAGGGGGTTGAGCCATACCGTAAACTATTCGTTTTGGCCAAAACCTTAGTATACATATTGCCTCTATCCCAGCCAGTCACAGGCCTTGTTATATACTCAAATACTAGCTTAGCATTGCATCATTCTGGACATTGACATCATCTTGCTTGTTGGTCTTTTTTACTATTAAATATAAAAAAATATTATTTTTTTAACTGTCTCATACTTTACATTTATTATTAATTTATAGTTGCTAGATGTGGATGAAATATGTTCTTGCTCCCTCCTGACTAGAGACCCAACATTTTTAGGTGATTGCGACGAAGAGGAGCTGCCTTACTGCACTTTCTACGGGACAGACTTGGGTACCGCAGAGGCTGAACCAGGAACCCCTGAATCCTAGAATGTTGGCTTAGCACTTTCCTTTACTTTCCTTTTCAGAATCTGTTGTAATAAAATGAATATTGTTGTTGTTTGTTTTATTTCCAGATTTTTCCCAGCTGAATAAATGTTTTATTTCCGTTAGATGGTTCTGCATGTTGTGTTTCACTGCTTGATACAGCTTACTGCCGTCGTCTCACAAAAGTACAGGCTGGGCATGATCCGACTAGATCCACTACATTGGGATCGGGTCGTGACATATTTTTAGTGGTGGCCCATGCAAGTCGGTTCTGTAAGCTGGTCTAGTCAACTTAGTCTAGACCATCATGCAGTTCTGTGACTTGACCTAGGTTTAGTGGAGACTTTAGGAAAATAGACTTAGAAACAACTAGAACACTTAGATAACATCTTCCTGTTACATTATAGGACTGAAATTAAATACTTTAATAACTATTTTTGTTTGCTTATAGATTTATTAGGCTCCCTTGCTTATGTTTGTACCCAAACCTGTCCGCAGAAGGTGAAGGGTAAGACTACTCGTTTTGGGCCTGCTGATGAGGAGGTTTCATCCTCTGAGAATACTCCAACTCAGGCTCAGTCAGACCCCTCTCCATTGCATCTTACTGATCGTCCTCACGCTGCACGGCCCCCGTGTGCTGCTTACACTTCCACAGTGAATGCAGCAGCGCCGATCCCTCCGAGGACCGCAACCCCACCTATTGAAGCAGTTTTTCCAGCTACTCTACCAGCACCAGTGGACAATGCTGACCTCGTAAGCCTGCTTCGTGGAGTACTTGAGGGCCAGAGAGCTCAAGCAGAAGTGAATCACGAGCAGACCATGATTATGAAGGCGGGCATGGAGAATCCCACAATGTCGCCATGGCAGTGTTACAAACATACAGACAGAGAAGAGGTCTGCCAAGGTGAGAAAAGTTAAATTGATAATTTATGTTTCAATGGAGAAATATAGATGCTGATGTATCGGTCCTTTAATTCAGAACAAAGTTGGGGACATCGAGAGCTTCAGGAGCTTGAGTCCGCGGCCTTTCAAAGGGACTGAAGGCCTCACCTATGCGGACGAGTGGTTGGATGACATGGAGCGACTCCTTAGCGTTGCTCGTATCCCACCTGGACTTATGGTAGAGACTGTAGCTCTACAGCTTCGAGATGTTGCTAGCATATGGTATCGGAGCGAGCCCAGATTTTTAACTGGAGGAACATCCTGGCGTTCCTTCAAGAAGCTGTTCAAGAGGAAGTTCTTTCCAGAAGCTGCCTTGCAAGCCATGGCAAGGCAGTTCCACGACCTGAAGCAATGAGATCGTACTCTGGAGAAGTACGTATCAAAATTCAACGGGCTTAGCAGGTTTACATCCTGTCTGGTTGCAGACCCAGAGGAACGTGCCCATAAGTTCCGACATGGATTGCGGGAGGAGATCCTCACTCATATTGTTGCAAACGGAGCTAAGACGTTTGACAAGATGCTTAAGGTGGCCCAAGACGTAGAGGCGAGTTCAGCCGGCCGTACCAAGAAAGAGCACCCTGGATCCAGCAGCCACTACCAAGGAAGTTCTAAGAGGCCCAAACACCAACAACAAGCCCTCTCAGCAGCACCACAGGGCACCCCAGCAGAACCAGCCGAAGACGGTCACTTGCACATTTTGCAAGAGGCCCGGACACTCATCAGATATCTGCAGGAAGAGACTGGGCCACTGTCTTGCTTGTGGGTCTGCTACCCACCAGATCGGAGATTGCCCCACAGTATTCAGAGATGGACCTGGACAGCAGAAGGGTCCACTTCCTTCCCAGCAGCAGCGATACAACCAGCACAGGGCCGGGCAAGCTTTTGTTTTGGCCGTTGAGGAGCCTGAGGCAGAACCAGAACCAGAAGGAGATGTTATTACAGGTGCCATTTTATTAAACTCACACCCAGCTTTATGTCTATTTGATTCTGGAGCATCGCACAGCTTTATATCTTCAGATTTTGATGCTGCTTATCATATAGATGTAGGGTGTAGTAAGATAATTTGTAGAGTTATGACTGGAGGGGGGCCTATCCCTATCATTGAGACTTGTACCTGCCCTATCACCATTTCCGGTCATACCTTCTTAGCACCTCTTCTTATTATGCCTCTCCCTAACTATGACATAGTATTGGGAATGGATTAGCTGAGCAAGCAACACGCCCTGATAGATTGTCGTCGGGGCTGTGTTATTTTTAGTCCACCGGGAGGACCAGAGTTTGAGATAGCTCGAGCACCAGAGTGTATGGGGTATGTTTCTTGTACCTCCATCACAGTAGATTCTGGACCACCTCATCCCTTGATAGCAGAATTCCTGGACGTCTTCCCCGACAACCTTCCAGGTTTACCCCCGGATCGAGATATGGAGTTCACTATCGATCTAGTTCCCGGCTCTTTTCCTATTTCTTGGGGATGATACAGAGTCAACCCCAAGGAGGCCAAGGAGATGAAGGACCAAATTGATGAGCTGAAGGCCCAGGGATTTATCAGAGATGGAGCTTCGCCCTGGGGAGCACCAATTTTGTTCGTGCCCAAGAAGGATGGAACCATGCGGATGTGCATTGATTATCGGGCATTGAACAACATCACAATCAAGAACAAGTATCCTCTGTCCAGGATCGATGATCTATTCGATCAACTGAGCAGAGTGAGGGTGTTATCGAAGATTGACCTCATATCAGGATACCATCAAGTCAAGGTTCGAGAGGAGGATATCCCGAAGACGACATTCAACACCAAGTATGAACAGTATGAGTTCTTGGTCATGCCCTTCGGTCTCACCAATGCCCTAGCAGTGTTCACGAATCTCATGAATAAGGTCTTCCATGAGTTCTTGGACCAGTTTGTCGTTGTCTTCATTGATGACATTCTGATCTACTCAAAGACCCAGGAGGAGCACGAGAAGCATTTGTGGATTGTCTTGGAGACTCTGAGGAAGGAGAAGCTATACGGTAAGCTATCCAAGTATGAATTTTTCTTGGATAAAGTAGAATTTCTTGGTCATGTTATCATAGGAGAAGGTGTATCTGTGAATCCCAAGAAGATAGCAGCAGTCGAATCTTGGACGGCCCCCAGCTCAGTTGCAGAGATCAGGAGTTTTTTGGGTCTAGTTGGATACTACATGAAGTTTGTGAAAGACTTTGCGAGGATTGCGGAGCCTTTGACGAAGCTGACCAGGAAGAACGAAGAGTTTGTTTGGACTGAAGAGTGCCAAACGTCATTTGAGGAACTGAAGAGAAGACTGACAACAACATCCATTTTGACGCTACCATCTGGATCAGGCAGATTTTCCATCTACAGTGATGCTTCGAGTAAAGGATTGGGCTGTGTGCTACAGCAGCATGGTAAGGTAATTGCCTATGCTTCCCGACAATTATGGAATCATGAGAAGAACTACTCGACGCACAACTTGGAGCTAGCAGCAGTCGTCTTCGCCCTGAAGCTTTGGAAGCACTACCTATATGGTAAGAAGGTAGACATATTTACAGACCAGAAAAGTCTCAAGTATGTCTTCACTCAGAAGGAGTTCAACATGCACCAGAGACGATGGGTGGAGCTTATAAAGGATTTTGACATCAACCTGCAATACCATCCGGGTAAGGCTAATGTCGTTGCTGGTGCACTTAGCAGGTACCCGATGGCGATGTTCTTGAGAAAGAGTCACCATTTGCTAGAAGATTTGGAGAAGCTCGGATTGGAGATCGTGTTACCAGAGGAGATCATGTTGAAGCTTGGGAAAGAAGCAGTTATACCCGGCGTGGACTCACCTATGATGCAGCTACAAGTGGAGTCCAGTTTGATCAGCAGAGTCAAGGAGACTCAATTGCAGGAGATATTGTGCAAGCTAAGAGACCGAGTATTAGCTGGAACACTTGAAGGTTTCTCTATAGCTGGATATGGAGCATTGAGGCACAGCACAAGACTTTACGTTACTGGCGAACTGAGGAATGAATTGATGAAAGAGGCGCATCAGTCACAGCATTCCATACATCCTGGAGCTAACAAGATGTACAAGGACATGAGGACTCATGTCCGGTGGCTTGGAATGAAGCGAGACGTGGCAGATTTCGTCTCCAGATGTTTGATCTGCCTGCAGGTGAAGGCAGACCGCCAGAGACCAGCAGGTTTGTTACAACCTCTTCCCATTCCGGAGTGGAAATGGTAACATATTACTATGGATTTTGTGACAAGATTATCCAGATCCTAAGGAGGGAAGGATGCTATATGGGTAATAGTGGATAGACTGACCAAGTCTGCCCATTTCATACCTTTCAAAGTCGGTTTATCCATGGAAAGGTTAGCAGCTCTGTACATGCGGAACATTTATAGGTTGTATGGAGTTCTAGTCAGCATCATATCCGACAGGGATAGCCGGTTCACCTTGCATTACTGGAAGAGCTTGCAGGAGAGCTTGGGCATACAGCTGAAGTTTAGCACGGTATAACACCCTCTAATAGACGGCCAGTCAGAGCAGACCATTCAGACACTAGAGGACATGTCGAGATCATGTGTCCTGCAGTTCGGTGGATCTTGGGAAGATCACCTACACTTGGTAGAGTTCCGCTACAACAACAGCTATCTGGCCAGCATTCAGATAACACCTTTTGAGGCTTTATATAGACGTCGATGCCGCACTCCTCTGGCATAGAACGATGTTGGAGATCGAGTCATGTTGGGACCTGAGATGGTTACAGATGCAGCTGAGAAGATGAAGATGATTAGAGAGGTACTAAGGATTGCACAGGACCGTCAGAAGCATTGGACGGACAGCAGACGTCGAACCTTAGAATTCGAGGCCGGAGATCAGGTATTCGTCAGAATATCACCTACCAGAGGAACAATCAGCTTCGTCCAAGCTGGAAAGCTGAGTCCCCGCTACATCGGTATGTTTGAGGTACTGAGCAGGATCGGAGAGGTAGCATACAAGGTGGATCTACCTTTCAGCCTCGAAGGCGTGTACAATGTCTTCCACGTATCGCAGCTGAGGCGTTACGTACCGGACCCGAGCCATTTTATTGATCATTCTGAGTTAGAGGTTGGACCTAGCCTTACAGTACCAGAGCAGCCGGTGGAGATCATCGACCGCATGGAGAAGAGATTGCGGAGTGTAGTTATCTCTCTTGTAAAGATAGCTTGGCTCCATCACTCTCCAAGCGAAGCTACCTGGGAGCGTATAACGCCCCAGTCCCAAAATACGTAGGACTAGGAACGTAGACATGCCAGCTGTATACATACGAAGTATACTCCAATATATAGAAATCTCGTATGAATACATAAGCTGTAAAATATAGTAGTACCACAACAAACTAATCTCATCCACAAAGTAAAAGATATTATATAATGATAATAAATTATCTTGAAACAATATGTTGGGCGGAGACAAATCTACTACCAACAAATAAGGGAAAATACATAGAAAATGAAATAAGTTTGGCGAGCGAAGCGAAGACGATAAAAGTACAATCATCCTCGAAGAAATACCGATGATCACGGCTAGAGCTAGAACACCTGCGAAAGACACGAGCACAAACCTGGCGAGATAACCAGGTCCTCAGAGGGACGTAACAAGACACATAATATCATGCCAATAACGGAATAAATAAAGCTCAACAGAAAAGTATATGTGACTACACAAATAAAGGTCCTGAACCATTCTATGTAAAAATGCATTTTGAAGACAACGTTCCACACATGGGCTCCCGAGACTAGAAAAACGGCACGTTGGCATTTCAACCGAGGTACTAGTGGCATCTAGAGGAAAATAAATAAATGCACGACACACTAGTCTCTCGGGTGAGTCACTAACGACAGCTAGAGGAAAGTAAATGCACGGCACATTTGAGTTTCGACCGAGGCACTAGTGGCATCTAGAGAAAAGTAAATAAATGCCCGACACACTAGCACTCGGATGAACCACTAATGGCAGCTAGAGAAAAGTAAATGTATGAAAGCCCCTATGCCTAATAACTGTCTTCCCCTCCCCATGCACTACTCGTGCTGAATCCACACCACGATATTTCTAATAATCGCTAAGTCTTCTAAGCAATTATATTAGCAGTTATATCCTAACGCTCGTCCTGTATACACCGATGTACGGTCGGTATGCAAGTCCGAATCTATATGATACATGTGACATCGTGGCACACAGGTGTTAGGCCAATGAATGCAGCATACATAAAGGTGGTCCCTTAACTCTAGGCCAAATGCATAAAGAAAACTAAAGTATAATAATTTGCAACTATATATGGTTTTGAAAGAACAACTTATAAGAAATAAAACATGCATGATATTGAGCAAAAAATTTAAACAGTAAAGGTAAGGTGTCTTGCATTGTAGTGGGCCTGGTGTGGTGCGATGATCCAACAAGTCCTGCTCGTCCACTAGACATGGTCGATGCAACATGGTCCGAATTTGCGATAAAATAGGAGTGTAGGGTTAGAAACGATCAAGGATGTTTATGAAGGGGAGTTGGAGAAATAAATACTTAAATGTTATTTTTAGAAAATATTTTTATTAGTAAATATTTTACATAAAAGTGGAGAATTGTTTTAGCCAAGGCAACCCTAAGTTTGTCAATATATAGAATTTATAGGTAGAAAATAATTATTGATAAAATTACAATTCTAGTTAAACCATTTTAGAACCAAAACCTACTTTTGCAAAGTAATTTATTTAGATATATATGTTTGCCATTGATTATAAAAGAACAGAACAGTTTTATGGGAGGACTGAACTTTTAATTCACAATACAAACTCGCTCGTACAAATAGAGCCTAGGAACAAAACCTAAGAAAAGTAATCTAAGTACAATTGTTTAGTTTTTCTAGGGGGTGACGCTAGAGGCTCGGGAGAGTGCTATCAACTCTGCCTTACTTTTTGGACGATCGGAAGTAGCTTTTGCTCTGGCCAGGAAATGCTCTCTGTGTGTGTGGGGGTTGCTAGTCTCTATGCTCGGGCTCCGTGTGTCCTTGCAAGGGAACAACACCTTGCTATTTATAAGAATTGTGATGAGCAGGGTATGCAGTAACTGTGCCTTGAAAAGTGGGCGGTTGGGGATTGGTTAAGATTAACATTGATCTATTTGTTAGAAATCAATCTGGGCTGTTGAGTTGGTTGCAATAAATTTGTATTGTTATGATTTGTTGGTTGCAATAAATCCGAGTGGATAAGTCTTAGCAATCTTCTGCCACGTATCCCAACTGCCATTTATGCTGTGAGCTGTATGAACGGGGCATCCTAGCAGAGCCGCATGAGTGTGGTCTGCTAATTGAGCCGCATGAGGGTGGCCTCACAATCGAGCCGCATGAGGATGGCCTCACAACTGAGCCGCATGAGATTGGCCTCACAAGCGAGCCGCATGAGGATAGCCTCACAACCGAGCCGCATGAGGGTGGCCCCACAATCGAAACGCATGAGGATGGTCTCACAACCGAGCCGCATGAGGATGACCTCACAACTGAGCCGCATGAGGATGGCCTCACAATCGAGCCACATGAGGATAGCCTCACAACCGAGCCGCATGAGGGCGGCCCCATAACCGAGACGCATGAGGATGGCCTCACAACCGAGCCGCATGAGGGTAGCCCCACAACCGAGTCGCATAAGGGTCGCCCCCAACTGAACCGCATAAGGGTGGCCCCCACAGCCGAGCCGCACGAGGGTGGCCTCCAACTGAACTGTATAAGGGTGGCCCCTACAGCCGAGCCGCATGAGGATTGCCTCACAACCGAGCCGCATAAGGGTGGCCCCCCAACTGAACCGCATAAGGGTGGCCCCCACAGCCGAGCCGTATGAGGGTGGCCTCCAACTGAACCGCATAAGGGTGGCCTAGGCGATCCTTATAGAGAACTTCCTTGGACTTTCTGAACTGTACCGGCTATCTCGGAGATTTTCTCGTCTTTTGATGAGCATGACGCGTCTCTTCATTATGTCAGAGCCGTCAGAACTGTCGCTTTATGACAGAGCATTTAATGGCCAGTTGCAGGGAGCAATTATGGCCAGCTGTAATCGGCCTGTTTTGAGCCGTATGAGGCCACATGGCTCTTTCCTGAGCCGCATAAGATTCCTGAGCTGCATGCGGCTCTCTGGGACTTTTCGAGCCGCATAAGATTCCTGAGATGCATGCGGCTCTCTGGGACTTTTCGAGCCGCATAAAGCTCTTCAAGCTTTTGAGCCGCATGCTGAATCTGGGCCACATATGATTTACTATTCTTTTTCATACTTCTACAATATAATTAGCCTTTCTGAACCAAATTTGATGATAGATGTGGGACTAAGCCGAAAACTAATAAATTTTGTTACACAATATCTTTTCAAAAATATTTAATAATCATAGCAATAAAAATAAACTTTTACAAATTACAAATATTTATTGAACTATAACTCATTTATATCCAATGTTTCAAAAACTACTACTAGTAATATTTGTAATTAATGATAACTGTTTATAAAGATAATAATAATAATAATAATAATACTTAATCCCTAAACTATACAACCCATTCTCTATCATAAGTAATCTAATAATAATAATATATAATAACAAAACAACAACAAAAAACCATTTTGTTCCCAAATCATTTCACAGTGAGGGAGAGAGAGAGAATGTTTGGGAGAGGAGGATTACCGGAGTGGCTCTAGTGCCGGTGGCCGACGGACAGGACGCAATGGAGTAGGGAAGGATCTCACTGGAGGGGTGGCACCTGTGGAGCACGGGGGTCGGGCGTCGGTAGCTTGATCGGTGCGTGAGCGAGGAGGCTCGTTCGCACGGAGGACACGGTGGGGCGGCTGACGCCGGATGGCGGCGGCCGGGGTTTGGGTGGAGGCACGCCGGCGGTCTCGAGCGGTGGCACCGCGGCTTCGAGCGAAACCCGGGCTCGCGGTGAGCGGCACGGAGCAATCCGCACATCGCGGAGGCACAGGATCTGGGCGGAGAGATGCGGTGGTCGGCGCGGTTGCTTGTGGATGCGCTCGCCGACGTAGGGGCGGCCTCTGGAAAGTCGACGGCAGGGACAGGTAACGGCTGCTCTGGTTTCGGCCGGTGGTGAGCCCTCGCGGTCATCACCGAGGTGGTCGACGATAGCTCGGGAGGTCACGATGGAGGTAAGGGTTGGGTTATACCTTCTGAATTATTTTTTGGTGTTCGTGGCGATGACGGACTTTAGGATTTTGGCTGTATGGTGGTGGAGGTTCGTGGTGTTAACTGGGATGGTGGCGACAATGGCCGGATTTGTGAGGAAGTCGGGGTAGTTTGGCGGTTGAAAGGGGTGGCAGGTTCAATAGGTTGGTGGGGTTGACGTTGAAGTCGGGTCGAGGTTGGTGATTACGCCAGTGGAGGCAGCGGTGTTGATGACTCCGGGTTGATGATGGTGGTGGCGATAAGTCGGGTTGTGGCTGTTTGCCATTGATTGTAAAAGTACAGAACAGTTTTATGGGAGGACTGGATTTAGACTCACAATACAAACTCGCTTGTACAAAGAAAGCCTAGGGACGAAAACCTAGGTACAGTAATCTAAGTACAATTGTTTATTTTAGATTCTGGGGGGTGACGATAGAGGCTCGGGAAAGCGACGGCCGCTCTGCCTTACTCCTTGGACGATCGGTATGCAGTCTTGGCTCGGAGAAGATCTGCTTGGCGTGGACGAAGAAATGCTCTTCTTGCTCTCCTCGTGTTGCTCCCCTGGCTTCTCTCTCTCCGTGGTTATCGAAAAGAGGGGAACTCTCTCTGTATATCTGTCTCTCTCTTTTTTTTTATTCTTTTATTGCCCGTGGTCTCTTTGCAAGGGAATGATGCTGGCTATTTATAGGAGTGGGGTATGATCATTAGGGTTTGCTAATGATCATTTGTTTGGAATGTCGGCGCTCCTTCAATCTATCTGAACCCTTGATCCTGATTACAATAAATCTAGGCCATTAATGCGGATATTACCGTATCTTGTGAGCAATTAATGCTAACTGCTTTAAATCTTCATGATTTATTATGCCAATGTCCGATTGCTCGCCACGTGTCCCATTGGCTTGATGATAAATGATATGCCTTCATCTCAGTAATTATGATGATGATGTCAAATATATTTGTTGAGATTCGGTTAAATCCTTGATTGATCCGATGCCACGTGTTTTAATTGTGGGTCCTGCCAGAGCCGCATAGGATGGGCAACACTTGAACCGCAGGGAGATACTCTTCGTGAGCCGCATAGGACAATGCTTCATCGAGCCGCAGAGAACGAACTCTCAATGAGCCGCATATGCGTAGTCTTTGCGAGCCGCATGAGCTATCGTTGTATTGAGCCGCAGGGGCTGAGCTCTCAGTGGGCCGCATATGGCTGATTTCTGCTAGTCATATAGGGTGACTTCTCAGTGAGCCGCATGAAGCTATTCTCTATTTAAGCCGCATGAGATTTGCCACGTGGCAACCTAGGATTTCTGACGGATCGGGTCAGAGATCTTCTTCTTTTCTCGAAGAGTCTGTCATTATGGCAGAGCCATTATGACACTTTATGCCAGAGCCGCCACAGTCGTCAAATCGTGTCAGAACATTAAATGAGGCCACTATTCAAAGGGCCAGCTGTAGAAAAGGATCACAAGGGGACACGTGGCATCGATCGAGCCGCATATTCCTGCTGAACCGCATACACTCTCGAGCCGCATGAGACTGAGAGTCTTCCTTTGAACCGTATAAGACAGCTCCCATATGAGCTGCATGGGCTTCGTATCCGGAGCCGCATGGACCATTATTCTGATATTTTCCATGCTTCTACAGGACCCCCTTCAAAGTTTTCAATTTGTAAAATTGAAACACTTTGAATAAGAAGCATGGTCCCGTTCATGCCGCATAAGTGTCCCAGCCGCATAGATTCATCTGTCCGCATATGTTCTTTGCCACGTGTCCTGACCACGTATGCAAATCTTCATTAAATGCCTTTGATTCGTTTTTGAATTTAACGCCGTCTTTTTGGGGGATGATCCCAAGGGTCGGTTTTGCCTTGACCGAAGCGTTTTGCCTTTATCTTTTGAGGCGGTGCGTAATCCGAGACGTCTGTGGAATTGGACTTGCTGGGGGATTATTTGTGGACCTGTTACCCTAGGCGTACCTTGGTTTTAGGTACGGATAACAAGTTTGGTCAGGATATCCGGAATAGCCATGGCAAAGTGGTCACGGGTGCTCTCGGTATTGGGAAAAAGAATATCGTAGAGCAGCTGGGCTCCCGGGGCATGGTGAGATGGTGGATTTATGCTAAGAAGCTTAGCAAGGGATATTTGTGGACCCATTATCCTTGGCGTACCCTGGCTCAGGATACGGATAATGGGATGAAAGGAAACCAACATATTTGCTCAGAGGTTATGAAAACATGGCAAACATGAAGGTTTTATCGTGGAATCTTCCTGCTTAGAGGTAATAAGAACATGGCAGGGGAGACTTCACGAAAGATATTCATGGTCAATAGCGGACATTTTGTGGTCAACAGAGGACATTTGTGGTCAACAGAGGACATTTGTGGTCAACAGAGGACATTTGTGGAATATTATCCTTGTCGTACTCCGGTTGTGGGTACAGATAATAGGTTGAAAGGGGACCGACATACTTGCTCAGAGGTAATGTGGACATGGCAAGCATGAAGGTTTCTTCGACGGAGCCTTCCCACTCAGAGGTAATGAGGACATGGCAGGAGTAGGCTCAATGAAGAGGGGGTACATAGAACGACTTAGAGGTAGGAGAACGTGGAAGTTCTATGCGAGGGGGCGGTTTATTTTTGGTGGAAGTGAAAACGGCTCAGAGGTAATGAGGACATGGCCATTTCGGAAATTTGTGGATCGATTACCCTTTTTGTGCACTGGGAGCGCGGGTAGTGGATCATGAGGGAGGATCTCTTCCAGAAAGAAAGTTCAGAGGTATAATCATACGTGACTTACTATCTGAAAGAGTGACCGGAATGTGAGTTCAGAGGCACCGTCGGGTACATGACTCGATATTCTGAAAGTGTGAGTTCAGTGGCACCAGTGGGCACATGACTCGATGAATTGAAGTAGGGTGGATGTGAGTTCAGTGGAACTAAAGGGTACATGACTCGATGATTTAGAGAATAAAAACATAGTATTTCTTCAGGAACTTGCCGTTGACGGGCAACATGAGCAAGTCTCCGTTCTGCTTGGCGAGGCGGTAAGCACCGTTGGAGAACACGGCTGTTGACAAATGGACCTTCCCATTTTGGCTGGAACTTGCCGGCGGTCTTGTGAGTCATGACCATTGGCCTCCGGACTGCCAGCACAAGATCGCCCACTTGGAATGTTCTGATTTTAACCTTCTTGTTGAAGGCTCCTGAGATGCGTGCTTGGTATAGCTCGATCCTTTGCTGAGCTAGGAGGCATTTTTCATCTAAGGCCTCCAACTCTTGTAGTCGACGTCGGTAGTTATCATCTGTTGTCAATTGATAGGTGAGGGCGACGCGGAGTAAGGGGATCTGAGTCTCCAATGGGAGGGCTGCCTCACTCCCGTACACCAGGGAAAATGGTGTATTCCCGGTGGCTGTTCGAACTGTGGTGCGATAAGCCCATAAGCATTCGCCGAGCTTTTCGTTCCAATCACGTTTATTGGAGGAGACAAACTTCTTGAGGAGTTTGATGATCGTTTTGTTGAATGCCTCTGCTAACCCGTTTGTTGTCGGGTTGTACGGTGTCGAAGCGACATTCTGAATGCGGTGCTTATCGCAGAACCGATAGAATGCGTGGCTTGCAAACTGCGGACCATTGTCATGGATGATCCTTTAGGGTAATCCAAAGCGGTAGATGACGTGATGCTTAAGGAAGCTGATCATGTTTGAAGTCTTAACTTCTGTGAGTGGGACAGCTTCCGCCCATTTGGAGAAGTAATCAGTGATCGCAAGTATGAAGCGATATCCTCTGGAAGAAGGTGGGGTAATTGGACCAATGATGTCCATTCCCCATGCTTCGAATGGCCAGGATGCCACTGTCGGATATAGAAACTCCGATGGTTGGTGAATGAAGTCTGCGTGGACTTGGCAAGCTTTGCATTTTCTGGCATAGTCTATCGCGTCTGCACCATCGTGGACCAGTAGTAGCCCATTCGGCGAAGGCGATCTTGTAGTTTTGGACCGGGCTGATGGGCCCCACAGACACCATCATGAGCTTCTCGTACGGCTTCTTTGGCTTCTGCGTTTGATAGACACCGAAGCAGTAATCCGTCGTATGAGCGGCGGTACAATATTTTTGTCTCTGTATCGTAGAAGAATCTGAGAGAGCGTCGTCTGATGGAAGTGGCTTCCTTTGGGTTCTCGGGCAGGATGTCGTAGACGACGAAGTCAATGAATGGTTGTCTCCAGTCTGGGGCATCATCGATCGTTTGGGCAGAATAACTTGCCACGAGTTGCACATTGTTCTTGGGACAGACCAGTTCGTGGCCTATCACATCCACTGATTGGCGATCATAGTTTGGACCTGCTAGGGAAGCGGCGAGACCCGCTAGGGCATCAGCTTCGATGTTTCAGAGTCTGGGGACATGTTCGATGAAGAACCCCTCGAATGACGAGATAATGTCAATCGCTATTTGGTGATAAGGGATCATGTCTTCGTGGCAGACTTCGTACGAGCCCCGGACCTGATTGACGATTAGTTGGGAATCGTCGTATGCTTCAAGATATTCTACCCCCAGTTCTATTGCAAGTTGGAGGCCAATGACCAGAGCATTATACTCGGCCATATTGTTGGAGCAGGGTTCTGTGAGGGAGTAGGCGCGATTGATACCAGCCCAGTAGGAGAAATCAATACCACTCCGACCCCAACGACGATGTTTCCTTTGGGTCCGGTTCTTGAAGCGCCATCGAAGAACATCCACCATATGTTATCGTGGGTGGCCGTATTCGAATTGGCGACCTCATCTGGGATCTCTTCATATATTCTGGATGACTCCGACCCTGGGTGGGCTGCCAAGAAGTCTGCCAGGGCTTGACCCTTGACAGCCTTCTGCGGGACGAAGATCATATGATAGGGGGACAACAATATTGCCCATATAGCGAGGCGAGAACTGAGTGCCCCTGGTTTAGTCATGAGGACTCTGAGAGGGTTGACTCGGGAGATCACATGTATGGTTTGCCCTGTGACGTAGTGCCATGTCTGTTGAATGACGAACACCAGGGCGAGGCATTCCTTCTCCACAGCGGTGTATCGGTGTTCCAGCCCAATCATCATTTGGCTGAGGTAATATATGGCCTGTTCGTGGCCTGTATCGTTGTTTTGTGCCAGCAGGGCACCAAGGGAGTGTTCCATTGCTCGTACGCAGAGCAGGAATGGTTTTTCAGGGACCGGGGCTACCAAAACTGGAGGATTTGATAAGTATTCCTTGATGCTGTCGAAAGTACGCTGGCATTCCTCGTCCCATACGAATGAGACTTCTTTCTTCATGAGGTGTGTGAATGGTCGGCAGCGCCCGAAGAGGTTAGAAATGAACCTCCTAATGTAAGCTAGCCTTCCTTGGAGGCCTCTAAGTTCGCGGAGATTTTTCGGGGGAGCCATCTCCATGATCGCCTTTGTTTTCTCGGGATCTACAAGGATACCCTGTGCAGTGATGATGAAGCCCAAGAACTTTCTGCTGGATACGCCCAAGAACGATTTCGTAGGGTTTATCTTCAGATTGTGGGCTCGCATCAGGTCGAATACCGTCCTTAGGTCCTGAAGATGATCTTCCTTACGGCGACTCTTGACGGCGATGTCGTCGACATAGCATTCCACCGTCTTGCACAAATGTTCTCTAAAAATGATACTCATGGCTCGCTGATATGTAGCACCTGCATTCTTTAGACCGAATGGCATGACTGTGTAGCAGTATGTGCCAATCGGTGTTCGAAATGATGTGTGCTTTTCGTCATCGGGAGACATCTTAATTTGATTGTACCCCGAGAATCCATCCATGAATGACATACGTTCAAAGCCGCATGTGTTATCGATCATGATGTCTGTGATGGGGAGGAGGAATTCATCTTTGGGGCACGCCTTATTCAGGTTGCGAAAGTCGATGCAGATTCGAATCTTCCCATTCTTCTTGAGAACGGATACTATGTTGGCGACCCAGTCTGGATGTTGCTCTTCACGAATGAAGCCGCTGCCTATCAGTTTGTTGACCTCGGCTTCGATCACGTCCATGATGCCCGGGCGGAAGCGTCGCTGTTGCTGCTTGACTGGCTTTGCATCCGGCCGTATATTAAGTTTGTGGAGAGCGATGTCAGGATTTAACCCCGGCATGTCTTCATAGCTCCAGGCGAACATATCAATGTACTCTCTGACAAGTTCTAGCAGCGACTTCCGTTCTTCGTCAGTTAGGCTTTTACTGATGAAAATCGATTTTGGAGAAGATTCGCTGCCGAGATCCACTTGTACGACCTCATCTTCAGTAGGAGGTTCTCTCAGTTCGAACCACTTTTCCTATTGTGCGTCCAATTGTTGGGCCCATGGCTCAAGCTCGAGGATTTCGGGGATGTCTTCGTCTTTCTCGTAAGCGTCGGCGAATGCCATGTTGACTGACATGACTTGTCTGAATATATCTCCGATGCTGGTATCCGAGTCGAAAGTTGGTGATCCGGTTGAATGTGACTGCCAGTCGCATTCTTCGTCTGAACTTTCAGGGGTCGTAGTAGGCGTTAAATACCCTAACCCGCATCGAGTTTTGTTACAGTAGTTCCGTGGTTTGCCCGCCGGGGCTGGCGACTTCAAAGGTAATCGTCGCCCAGTGCCGTAGTTCAATCCTGGCGTCGTCTCTAGATCATACCCCCGTTTCTGCATGAGATATTTGGAGTAAGGGCTATAGAGATACAGAGGCAGTCTTCCAGCATCTGACCCGAGGTCGACTTCTTCTATGGCGAGGGGATGCGGATTGTTCGTCCGGCCGAAGATGATTGGGTGGTCCCCTCCCTCGATTATTCGGTAAGCATCTTCTACTGGAGTAAGTTGGATAGCGGTGTACACATTTGTCACCTGTGTGTGTAGGTGAGTGCCTATACCGTGTTCCATAGCATACATTGTACATAGCTTATTGAGCTCGGTGTAGTTCAAAGATAACCCTTTATTGATGAAGTAAGGTATCTTTTCCAGAGGGATTACATCATCTGCGGAGGGAACATCAGTATGGGCGGCCACATACTTGGCCAGCTCTGGTTCCTCTTCGGCTACCCCCTGTGTGAATAAAGATTGAGAGGACGTCCTGGTCAGCTTGATCTTCAGAGGTTCAACTGACGGAGCAGAGCGTGGGGTTGTCGGTAGACTAGCAACCCCCAGTCTGGCACTCGATGTGGAGCGAGGGGTGGCTGGTTCGCTAGAAGTGTCAGACCTAGTATCGGGATGATGACCTTTCTTGGGAAGGCGTATTGTCAGTGGCCTATCGGAGGGATTGAGTTTCTCCGTTTGGGGTTGAACGACTCTTGGCAGTCTGATGGTAAGTGGCCCCGTTGTGGGTCTCGGCACCTGGCCGGACCTTGGCAGCCGGATTCTCAATTGCTCTTCCTGTGCCGAGAGGCTGATTGCGTCCTTACGCAGAGTGGCCGTAAGGGGTACGAAATTGCCTAGTTTGCAAGCCTGGAGGTGGATCGTTAGAGGTTCTTCTGATCCTGTGGCCGTCTTGGTATGAGCTTACACATCTTCTTCGACCAGGTGCTTCTTTGATTTTTCGTACAGACAGGAGTCTGAGTAATAAGATTCGACCCCCTTGATGGGATCGATATCAGCAAATTTTGTCCTCACGAAGCCATGCTTATCGACATATTTGAAGCATTGGTGCAGCGTGGAAGGCACGATTATGTAATCGTGTATCCAAGGGCGCCCCAAGAGGATGTTGTAAGAAATGTCTGCATCTATGACGTAGTAGGTGACTTCGGATTGGAGATCGCCAATCTAACACTTCAGACGAATCTTCCCAATCGGGTAGCTCCTGCCCGAATTAAAACCGCTGATGGCGGTGCTTGTTGGCGTCAGACGATGCATCGGAATGCGAAGATGATGTAGCAGACCCTTCAGAATGATGCTTATGGACGACCCAGGATCAATATGCATTCGGTCCACCTTTACGTCGCCAATGTATCCAGTGTAGTATAATGGGCGATCGTGCAAGTTAGTTTTAATGAGCATATCCTGCGGAGAGAAGACGATATTGGGCATCGCTTTCGTACATGCACTATCTTGGAGATCTGCAGGTTGATTATCTTCCGTCAGGTTGACCTGAGCCAAGTACGCATCGACGTTTTGGAGTGCATCACTCAAAGCTGTGCGGACATCCTTTGAGAGCCTTAGGAGTTCATATAAGGACAATTTGGTCGGTGTATTGGCCAATTGTGACAATATGTCGAAGTTGTAGGGCCTCTCCAGCCCCTGAGGTGTCCCTTTTCGGAGGGATTTGTCGAAGCGAGTCTCCTTCGGCCTAGGCTTGTCGGTCGTCGAAGGCTGAGCCGGTCCCGGAGCATCAGTAGAAGTGGACGGATGATCATCAGTCGAGTTCTCAGCCACGGGCTGAGATTGTGCTCCAGATCGAGTAACAACGGCCATGACTTCTTCTTCATCTGTCGAGACGGTGCGGCAGGATCTGACTTTTCCGCTTCTCTTCTTGTGAATGGGAGGCGTTGTGGGCTGAGTCACCTCGTGGACCAAGTCCGGATGGACCCACATAATTTCTCCTCATGATGTAGTGAGAGGTACAAGATTGGCAACTTGATCTCGAGCAGGCGGAAGATTAGCAATTTCTATCGTTGCCAGATGGATGGGTATAACACCGTCTTGAGTCTCTGTTGGCAGGAAGCTGCCGAATTATACGGATACCATGTTGGCTGCTACGGTTACCTCCTCGAAATCGATGGCTAGAGCGTTCGAATCGATGAGGTTTTGGATGTACCGTTTCAGTTGGTAGCAGTCGTGTGTAGCATGGTAGACGTAACGGTGGTAATGGCAGAATTTTGGGTTCTCCAAGTCAGCCGGCCGAGGCTCCCGTCTTGGTGGAGGGAGTTGAATTCTATCTCCTTGTATGAGCATGTCCAAGATAGGCTTGACGTGGCCGTCTTCAAAAGAGTAAGTGATTTGAGGCCATTGTTTGTCTGTTGGTTGTGACTCGGGCTTCTGGGCCGTGTCGGCCACCATAGCTTGCTTGCCTCTGTTGTCCCGATTGTTGGAGGGGCTACCCCCATTGTCGGTGTTGGTGCTGGGACGCTTGCCTTTGTTCTCTCCCTCTGAGATATGCAACCCCAGCTGGCGGGCCTTCTTCAATCGTTCTTCGGCACTTGTAGCACTGATGATAAAAGCCTTCCAGTCCTTGAATTGACTTTCGCCCATCCAGAGACTAATTATTGGGAGTAGTCTCTTTTGGCAAATTTCAATCAGGGAAGAATCCGGATTGCCAGATGGTAACTTCATTGCGGTTTGACGAAACCGCTCAATGTAATTCCTCGTCAGCTCTTTCTCTCCTTGGATGACGTCCATGAGGGTGGACATTATGACGTCCTGTCCTACCTCGTAGAACCTCTCCAAGAACAAGCGTTTGAAGCCAGCGAAGGAGTGGATACAATTGTCCGGCAGGTTGCGGTACCAGTCGAAGGCGACTCCTTCCAATGCCCTGATGAATAACCGCGTGAGGATAGCGTCATCATAGGGCAGATGGTCGGTGGTGACCTCGAAGTAAGTGATATACTGACTTGCTGAGGTCTTGCCATCATAGGGGTTGATATTGAACGGCTTATATTTGGTGGGAATGGAACATCCCTCCATTCAGCAGGATATGGTTGCCGTATTCTGAAGTCTAGAGAGTTTTCTCGGGCGTGGAACATGGCTCGGAGCTCTTGAACTTGTCTCCTTACTTCTCGGGTCTCATCTGTCGTAGTCGGAGCCGTTACTTCGGGAGGATTATTGCTCGGGTTCGGTGCCGTCGAATTTGAATCTACGTTAATTGGGGGACCCGTACTTGTCTGGCCAGGTGTCGCTCCCTGCAGAGTAGGAAGCGCCGCTTTAATCTCTTCTACAGACTTGACCAAGGCGTACAGTATGGCTTCCAAAGTGTCGATGCGTTGGCGATCACTGGAGCCACCTTGATTGTTGTCCGTCATGAATACCGTCCTTACGTGAGAAGTGACGGAAGGGACGGTGGAGGGTGTGCCTTCCGAGTCGTACCCATGCATCGAGAAATCATCAGGGTAGGTAGGAATATTCTCTTCGGGTTCAGACTCAGAAGGAATAGTACCCCCAGCTTCGGAGATTGCTTCATCTTGAGAGTCACGAATGTCCTCGGGGACATCAGCATCTGTTGCACCTGACGGGAGAGTTGTTTCTCCGGGCTCGTCTCCCTGAAACATCGGATTGTCGTGGATGTTCGGAGGGGTGCTACCCCCAGCTCCCTCGACCCTCAGCGGTACGGACGATGAATCTCCCATTGCAGCAGATTTTGTCTTCGAACAGGTGTGTTGGTATACTCCGGTGGAGGGCAACCGTTTAGCCGACAATTTCTTAGCTGTAGTGGTTGATATTTTTGGGCTGGAGATGCTTGTCTTCTTCCCTTTCCCCTCGACGGGGACTTTCTGCGCGGAATTGCAGGAGGTAATAGGAGGTGCTTCGTCCTCCGAGCTCGGATGCTGTAATCTTTGGAAGACGGACGGCCGATCTTCCGTTACTGCCGTGTTGTTGTAGCAGCAGTTGACGATGATCCGGGTGCAGTGATGTCCATGTGAGGACTCTTTGCACGCCGAGGTCCCTTCTCTTTCCTTGCGTTTGTGGAGGACAGCCTCACGCAGGTCAGTGGAACCACTTTGTTCGTTTGCCGCTGGGGACTGGACTTGAGCGGTTCTATACAACTTCCCATCAGAGGCCCGCGTGATAATCAGCGGGACGCCCCGATAGTCAGAGGTTGGGGCAGCTGTCTGGGCTTGATGAGCCCGTGCTGCCCTGGACTTCTTCTTTTTAGCACCTGTGGGTGCATAATAAGAAGAGTCCAAGTTGAATACCACAGAGTCTGGAGAATCATCAGGGTTCGGACCGTACGAGAGACGGTCGAAAACTGATCGAGAGGAGCATGGAGCGGATGCTATGCGGCTGGGATTGGAAACCGTGCAGGCTGTCTGCATGCGGTTGTCTTCTGTCGTCGGCTGAGTTCTTATGCGGCTAGGAGTCACGACCGTGCAGGCTGGCCGCATGCGGTTAGCATTTGTGGCCGCATGGGTTTTCTGCAAACGATTGACTTTAATAGTCGCATGAGTCTCATCCATGCGGTTGGCCACTGTAGCCGCATAAGTTATGCGGCTGACAGATGTGGCCGTATGAGTTTTCTTCGTGCGGTTGGCGGATGTAGCCGTATGGGCTTTTTCCCTGCGGCTAATACCCTTCTGCGGCTCGGAACGCACAGAGTTCCTCTTTGCCCCTGCAAGTCCAGCATCATAGTATTTTCTTCTGCCGGACTTGGGGACAGCAGAATTTTGGGTTCTCCAAGTCAGCCGGCCGAGGCTCCCGTCTTGGTGGAGGGAGCTAAATTCTATCTCCTTGTATGAGCATGTCCAAGATAGGCTTGACGTGGCCGTCTTCAAAAGAGTAAGTGATTTGAGGCCATTGTTTGTCTGTTGGTTGTGACTCGGGCTTCTGGGCCGTGTCGGCCACCATAGCTTGCTTGCCTCTGTTGTCCCGATTGTTGGAGGGGCTACCCCCATTGTCGGTGTTGGTGCTGGGACGCTTGCCTTTGTTTTCTCCCTCTGAGATATGCAACCCCAGCTGGCGGGCCTTCTTCGGCACTTGTAGCACTGATGATAAAAGCCTTCCAGTCCTTGAATTGACTTTCGCCCATCCAGAGACTAATTATTGGGAGTAGTCTCTTTTGGCAAATTTTAATCAGAGAAGAATCCGGATTGCCAGATGGTAACTTCATTGCGGTTTAACGAAACCGCTCAATGTAATTCCTCGTCAGCTCTTTCTCTCCTTGGATGACGTCCATGAGGGTAGACATTATGACGTCCTGCCCTACCTCGTAGAACCTCTCCAAGAACAAGCATTTGAAGCCAGCGAAGGAGTGGATGCAATTGTCCGGCAGGTTGCGGTACCAGTCGAAGGCGACTCCTTCCAATGCCCCGATGAATAACCGCATGAGGATAGTGTCATCATGGGGCAGATGGTCGGTGGTGACCTCGAAGTAAGTGATATACCGACTTGCTGAGGTCTTGCCATCATAGGGGTTGATATTGAACGGCTTATATTTGGTGGGAATGGAATATCCCTCCATTCAGCAGGATATGGTTGCCGTATTCTGAAGTCTAAAGAGTTTTCTCGGGCGTGGAACATGGCTCGGAGCTCTTGAACTTCTCTCCTTAATTCTCGGGTCTTATCTGTCGCAGTCGGAGCCGTTACTTCGGGAGGATTATTGCTCGGGTTCGGTGCCGCCGAATTTGAATCTACGTTGATTGGGGGACCCGTACTTGTCTGGCCAGGTGTCGCTCCCTGTAGAGTAGGAAGCACCGCTTTAATCTCTTCTACAGACTTGACCAAGGCGTACAGTATGGCTTCCAAAGTGTTGATGCGTTGGCGATCACTGAAGCCACCTTGATTGTTGTCCGCCATGAATACCGTCCTTACGTGAGAAGTGACGGAAGGGACGGTGGAGGGTGCGCCTTCCGAGTCATACCCATGCATCGAGAAATCATCGGGGTAGGTAGGAATATTCTCTTCGAGTTCAGACTCAGAAGGAATAGTACCCCCAGCTTCGGAGATTGCTTCATCTTGAGAGTCACGGACGTCCTCGTGGACATCAGCATCTGTTGCACCTGACGGGAGAGTTGTTTCTCCGGGCTCGTCTTCCTGAAACATCGGATTGTCGTGGATGTTCGGAGGGGTGCTACCCCCAGCTCCCTCGACCCTCAGCGGTACGGACGATGAATCTCCCATTGCAGCAGATTTTGTCTTCGAACGGGTGTGTTGGTATACTCCGGTGGAGGGCAACCGTTTAGCCGACAATTTCTTAGCTGTAGTGGTTGATATTTTTGGGCTGGAGATGCTTGTCTTCTTCCCTTTCCCCTCGGCGGGGACTTTCTATGCGGAATTGCAGGAGGCAATAGGAGGTGCTTCGTCCTCCGAGCTCGGATGCTGTAATCTTTGGAAGACGGACGGCCGATCTTCCGTTACTGCCGTGTTGTTGTAGCAGCAGTTGACGATGATCCGGGTGCAGTGATGTCCATGTGAGGACTCTTTGCACGCCGAGGCCCCTTCTCTTTTCTTACGTTTGTGGAGGACAGCCTCATGCAGGTCAGAGGAACCACTTTGTCCATTTGCCGCTGGGGACTGGACTTGAGCGGTTCTATACAACTTTCCATCAGAGGCCCGCGTGATAATCAGCGGGACGCCCCGATAGTCAGAGATTGGGGCAGCTGTCTGGGCTTGATGAGCCCGCGCTGCCCTGGACTTCTTCTTCTTAGCACCTGTGGGTGCATAATAAGAAGAGTCCAAGTTGAATACCACAGAGTCTGGAGAATCATCAGGGTTCGGACCGTACGAGAGACGGTCGAAAACTGATCGAGAGGAGCATGGAGCGGATGCTATGCGGCTGGGATTGGAAATCGTGCAGGCTATCTGCATGCGGTTGTCTTCTGTCGTCGGCTGAGTTCTTATGCGGCTAGGAGTCACGACCGTGCAGGCTGGCCGCATGCGATTGGCATTTGTGGCCGCATAGGTTTTCTGTAAACGATTGACTTTAATAGTCGCATGAGTCTCATCCATGCGGTTGGCCACTGTAGCCGCATAAGTTATGCGGCTGACAGATGTGGCCGCATGAGTTTTCTTCGTGCGGTTGGCGGATGTAGCCGCATGGGCTTTTTCCCTGCGGCTAATACCCTTCTGCGGCTCGGAACGCACAGAGTTCCTCTTTGCCCCTACAAGTCCAGCATCATAGTATTTTTTTCTGCCGGACTTGGGGACAGCAGAGTTGTCTACGGTCTGAAGTGGGGCCGCAGGAGAGTCCTTCTCGCCGTCTTGAGCGACAGAGGGTATCCCATCGAGGGCTTGAGGAGGAGCAAATGATTTTGGCCTCCACTCTTTGTGAGCCTTCGCAGTGCGGGTGCGCTTCTGGACCGGGCCAGCACTGCCTTCAGAGAGCATCTCTTCGAACGCCTGTTGGTCGAAGCGGACAACTATCTTCTGTTGTGTGAAGTCAAGTTTGGCTGCATCCGATTGCGTCACCAACTCCTCAGCCGTGGAGAAGTTAGTCCCCAGCAGAGTCGCCATCGAGTTTGCCATTGATTGTAAAAGTACAGAACAGTTTTATGGGAGGACTGGACTTAGACTCACAATACAAACTCACTTGTACAAAGAAAGCCTAGGGACGAAAACCTAGGTACAGCAATCTAAGTACAATTGTTTATTTTAGATTCTGGGGGGTGACGATAGAGGCTCGGAAAAGCGACGACCGCTCTGCCTTACTCCTTGGACGATCGGTATGCAGTCTTGGCTCGGAGAAGATCTGCTTGGCGTGGACGAAGAAATGCTCTTCTTGCTCTCCTCGTGTTGCTCCCCTGGCTTCTCTCTCTCTGTGGTTATCGAAAAGAGGGAAACTCTCTCTGTATATCTGTCTCTCTCTTTTTTTTTATTCTTTTGTTGCCCGTGGTCTCTTTGCAAGGGAATGATGCTGGCTATTTATAGGAGTGGGGTGTGATCATTAGGGTTTGCTAATGATCATTTGTTTGGAATGTCGGTGCTCCTCCAATCTATCTGAACCCTTGATCCTGATTACAATAAATCTAGGCCATTAATGCAGATAGCACCGTATCTTGTGAGCAATTAATGCTAACTGCTTTAAATCTTCATGATTGATTATGCCAATGTCCGATTGCTCGCCACGTGTCCCATTGGCTTGATGATAAATGATATGCCTTGATCTCAGTAATTATGATGATGATGTCAAATATATTTATTGAGATTCGATTAAATCCTTGATTGATCCGATGCTACGTATTTTAATTGTGGGTCCTGCCAGAGCCGCATAGGATGGGCAACACTTGAACCGCAGGGAGATACTCTTCGTGAGCCGCATAGGACAATGCTTCATCGAGCCGCAGAGAACGAACTCTCAATGAGCCGCATATGCGTAGTCTTTGTGAGCCGCATGAGCTATCGTTGTATTGAGCCGCAGGGGCTGAGCTCTCAGTGGGCCGCATATGGCTGATTTCTGCTAGTCATATAGGGTGACTTCTCAGTGAGCCGCATGAAGCTGTTCTCTATTTAAGCCGCATGAGATTTGCCATGTGGCAACCTAGGATTTCTGACGGATCGGGTCTGAGATCTTCTTCTTTTCCCGAAGAGTCTGTCATTATGGCAGAGCCATTATGACACTTTATGCCAGAGCCGCCACAGTCGTCAAATCGTGTCAGATCATTAAATGAGGCCACTATTCAAAGGGCCAGCTGTAGGAAAGGATCACAAGGGGACATGTGGCATCGATCGAGCCGCATATTCCTGCTGAACCGCATACACTCTCGAGCCGCATGAGACTGAGAGTCTTCCTTTGAACCGTATAAGACAGCTCCCATATGAGCCGCATGGGCTTCGTATCCGGAGCCGCATGGACCATTATTCTGATATTTTCCATGCTTCTACAGTGGCAGTAGCAGTTTGGTCGAAGTGGTGGATGGGTCGCGAAGGGTTGTTTGGGATCGGTTGGGGCTGTCGGAAGGAAGGGAGATGATGGCAAAGATCGGAGGCAGGGGGTTGTGGTGTCCGGGATTATCGGACACGTCAAAATGTATTTATAGAAGAATATAGTGGATGGACACGGGCACAGACACGATGCACGCTGGTGGATGGAGAATATGGCTATAGAAATTGATGGAGAAAAGAATAAAGAGTCTCTCCGTATATAGGAGGTGGTGCTCTAGATGGATAGATTTAAATCCCCTTAATAGATAAATTCGTTATTGAATTTAAAATAATTTTTAAATCTTACCAATATATAAAGTAGATAATCTTATATCTAATTTCAAAAAATATTTAAAAATTACCATTTAAAATCAAATTATGATTTAAATAACAATAGACATATTTAAAATACATTTTCATAAAATTTAAAATAATAATAAAAATAAATTTTGAAAATTCAATTATATATACATAAATAAACTTTATACAAATATTTACATAATCATATTTTTTTCTAAACCGCTACTACATTTGATCAGCAAATAAATTAGCATCTTTAGATTAAATAATAACGTTCGCAAATTCTTGGTAGCAAATAAAATATTTATCGTATATTATTTTTGAAAACTATTACCATCTCGTAAAATAAATTCTATAAATAAAACATTTTCTGAAAGTATGTACCTCGGACATATTCGCACTCGTCGTGAAAATACGAAGCGCAACATGCACGCGACGTACAATACGACAAATGCCAACTTGTATGCGACGTACAAATCTAATTTACAAAATCAATACTAAACTATTTATTTTTAAAAAAATAGTAGAAATTTAGGGGTTTTACATCCTACCCAACTTACAAGAATTTCATCCTCGAAATTAAGAAATAACTAGGGGTAAGAAGGTACGGGGTATATCGATAAGGATACACGATCAAATTATTGAGCGAGACAAGGAAACGACGTTTAGTCAAAACATACAATTAGAAAATCGTGAATTAGCTAATAATCATGGACATGGTTAATTAACGCAAGAAGAAAGTTTTAGGGGTTTTAAGTAGAACTAGATAAAGCAACAATTGGAGATTAATATAAGGGATTGAGTGGATTAAGATAACATAATTAGAGACTTGGAGATATTTGTTCATTGAGAGTAAATTGTATGATAGTCGTCTAGGCTTAGAAGGATGATTAAAAGGTCGTGATAATTCATCTAGGGTCGAGAAAGAAAGGACGAGTAACTCGAATCGTGAAGGTGGGTATATGGGTTGGCTATCTACAGTTGTGGGATTACGTCGTATCTATCTATCAAGTATAAGTGTTTTGCCTTTTCAAAATAAGTGAAAGACAAAACAATAAAGAGTTCGAAGGAGATGTTTATCGAATACGAATATGTGATTCAAAGGCGACTGAATAATTCAAAAGAGAATTGCCAAAGCAGTCGTGGATGAGACTCTAGAGGGCAAGTTTAACTATGTCTCCATCCACATAGAATAAGGTATGAAAAGTGAACCAAAGTGCACTAGGTTGATCAGACCATCATGCACCGGTTCTGATTAGACAATATGTTAGTGGGTGCGCACCCAATAAAACATGTCATGATCAAGCTCGATAAGGGAATAAGCTTGCAAAACCTAGGCTAAATTAGCAGCATTAGGTAGGATAGTTAAATCTATGAGCACGAGAGTGATGAAATAAGAAAAATACGAATAGTTCGAGTGCCATAAGGATCTAAGTCTTGTTTGTGCCTATACAATCATCCTACTGTTTTATTGTCTAAGACTTGGTTAATGTCATAAGGGAGGTTAGGTCGTGAGGCCTTCTACCCAACTTACAAGAGTTAAGCTAAGGGTGTTTTGGGACATCTAACCAGTAGGAGTTATCTTCCTATCCTCTAGGAAGCACGAAGGGAAGATAAAAATCATGATAGAAGGAATCAAGCAAGATGCAAATCACTGAGTCAGGCGAGAGTTCGAAAATAGAATCGAGGTAGGAGGTCAAGTGTGTGGATGAGAACCTAGACTCTAATCCTATACGCAGGCTTGCTTGGTACGATAAAGTAACCAAACAATTTACCTGACCTGCAGGGGCCACCACAAAAATATGTAATGCCCCAGTCCTAAAATACGTAGGACTAGAAACGTAGACATGCCAGCTGTATACATATGAAGTACACTCCAATATATGGAAATCTCGTATGAATACATAAGCTGTAAAATGCAGTAGAACCACAACAAACTAATCTCATCCACAAAGTAAAAGATATCATATAATGATAATGAATTATCTTGATACAATATTTTCGGCGGAGACAAATTCACTACCAACAAATAAGGGAAAAATACATGGAAAATAAAATAAGTTTGACGAACGAAGCGAAGACGATCCAAGTGCAATCATCCTCGAAGAAATACCGATGATCACAGCTAGAGCTAGAACACCTGCGAAAGACAAGAGCACACACCTAGCGAGATAACCAGGTCCTCAAAGGGACGTAACAAGACACATAATATCATGCCAATAACTGAATAAATAAAGCTCAACGGAAAAGTATATATGACTACACAAATAAAGGTCCTATTCTATGTAAAAATGCATTTTGAAGACAACGTTCCACACAAGGGCTCCCGAGACTAGAAACATGGCGCGTTAGCGTTTCAACCGAGGTACTAGTGGCATCTAGAGGAAAATAAATAAATGCATGGCTCACTAGTCTCTCGGGTGAGTCACTAGCGACAGCTAGACGAAAGTAAATACAAGGCACATTAGAGTTTAGACCGAGGCACTAGTGGCATCTAGAGAAAAGTAAATAAATGCACAATACACTAGCACTCGGATGAACCACTAATGACAGCTAGAGAAAAGTAAATGTGTGAAAGCCCCTGCGCATAACAACTGTCTTCCTCTCCCCATGCACTACTCTTGCTGAATCCACACTACGATATTTCTAATAATCGCTAAGTCTTCTAGGCAATTATATTAGCAGTTATATCCTAACGCTCGTCCTGTACGCACCGATGTACGATCGGTACGCAAGTCCGAATCTATATGAGATACGTGACATCGTGGCACACAGGTGTCGGGCCAATGAATACGGCACAAACAAAGGTGGTCCCTTAACTCTAGGTCAAATGCATAAAGAAAACTAAAGTATAATAATTTGCAACTATATATGGTTTTGAAAGAACAACTTATAAGAAATAAAACATGTATGATATTGAGCAAAAAATTTAAACAGTAAAGACAACGTGTCTTGCCTGGTAGTGGGCCTGGTGTGGTGCGATGATCCAACAAGTCCTGCTCGTCCACTAGCCATGGTCGATGCGACATGGTCCGAATTTGCGAGAAAATAGGAGTGTAGGGTTAGAAACGATCAAGGATGTTTATCAAAGGGTGTTGGAGAAATAAATACTTAAATGCTATTTTTAGAAAATATTTTTATTAGTAAATATTTTACATAAAAGTGGAGAATTGTTTTAGCCAAGGCAACCCTAAGTTTGTCAATATATAGAATTTGTAGGTAGAAAATAATTGTTGATAAAATTACAATTCTAGTTTAACCATTTTAGAACCAAAACCTACTTTTGCAAAGTAATTTATTTAGATATATAATTATCCTTTCTAAACCAAATTTGATGATAGATGTGGGACTAAGCCCAAAACTATAAATTTTGTTACACAATATCTTTTCAAAAATATTTAATAATCATAGCAATAACAATAAACTTTTACAAATTACAAATATTTATTAAACTATAACTCATTTATATCCAATGTATCAAAAACTACTACTAGTAATATTTGTAATTAATGATAACTGTTTATAAAGATAATAATAATAATAATAATAATAATACTTAATCCCTAAACTATACAACCCATTCTCTATCATAAGTAATCTAATAATAATAATATATAATAACAAAACAACAAAAAAATAATTCTGTTCCCAAATCATTTCACAGTGAGGGAGAGAGAGAGAGAGGGTTCGGGAGAGGGGGATTACCAGAGCGACTCCAGCGCCGGTGGCCAGCGGCCAGGGTACGGCGGAGTAGGGAAGGATCTCACTGGAGGGGCGACGCCTGTGGAGCACGGGGGTCGGGCGCCGGTGGCTTGATCGGTGCGGAAGCGAGGAGGCTCGTCCGTGCGGAGGACACGGTGGGGCGGGTGACGCCGGATGGCGGCGGCCATGGTTTTGGTGGAGGCGCGTCGGCGGTCTCGAGCGGTGGCGCCGCGGCTTCGAGCGACGCCTGGGCTCGCGGTGAGCGACGCGGAGCAGTCCGCTCGTCACGGAGGCGCCGGATCTGGGCGAAGAGACGCGGTGGACGGCGCGGTTGATTGTGGAGGAACTCACTGGCGTAGGGGCGGCCTCTAGGAAGTTGGCTACGGGGATAGGTAACGGCTTTTCTGGTTTCGACCGGCGGTGAGCCCTCGCGATCGTCACCGAGGTGGTCGACGACAGCTCGGCGAGGTCACGATGGAGGTAAGGTTTGGGTTATACCTTCTGAATTATTTTCTGGTGTTCGTGGCGATGACGTACTTTAGGATTTTGGCTATGTGGTGGTGGAGGTTCATGGTGTTAACTGGGATGGTGGCGGCAATGGCCGAATTTGTGGGGAAGTCGGGGTAGTTTGGCTGTTGAAGGGGGTGGCAGGTTCAATAGGTTGGTGGTGGTGACGTTGAAGTCGGGTCGAGGTTGGTGATTACGCCGGTGGAGGCAGCGGTGTTGATGACTCCGGGTTGATGATGGTGGTGGCGGTAAGTCGGGTTATGGCAGTAGAAGTTTGGTCGAAATGGTGGATGGGTCGCGAAGGGTTGTTTGGGATCGGCCGGGGCTGTCGGAAGGAAGGGAGATGATGGCAAAGATCGGGGGCAGGGGGTTGTGGTGTCCGGGATTGTCGGACACGTCAAAATGTATTTGTAGAAGAATATAGTGGATGGACACGGGCACAGACACGATGTACGCTGGTGGATGGAGAATATGGCTATGGAAATTGATGGAGAAAAGAATAAAGAGTCTCTCCTTATATAGGAGGTGGTGCTCTTGATGGATAGGAATTTGGGATGATTTAAATTCCCTCAATAGATAAATCCGTCATTTAATTTAAAATACTTTTTAAATCTTGCCAATATATAAAGTAGATAATCTTATATCTAATTTCAAAAACTATTTAAAAATTACCATTTAAAATCAAATTATGATTTAAATAACAATAGACATATTTAAAATACATTTTCATAAAAATTAAAATAATAATAAAAATAAATTTCAAAAACTCAATTATATATACATAAATAAACTTTATACAAATATTTACATAATCATATTTTTTTCTAAATCGCTACTACATTTGATCAGCAAATAAATTAGCATCTTTAGATTAAATAATAACGTTCGCAAATTCTTGGCAGCAAATAAAACATTTATCGTATATTATTTTTGAAAACTATTACCATCTCGTAAAATAAATTCTATAAATAAAACATTTTCTGAAAGTATGTACCTCGCACATATTCGCACTCGTCGAAAAAATACGAAACGCAACATACACGCCACGTACAATACGACAAATGCCAACTTGTATGCGACGTACAAATCTAATTTACAAAATCAATACTAAACTATTTATTTTTACAAAAAAATTAGTAGAAATTTAGGGGTTTTATAGAGCGAGAGGATGAGATGAGGGAGAAGTATCCTCATCTATTCTAGGTATGTTTTTCCCTTTCCTCTTGCATTTATTTGGTTGAAATTTTGAGGACAAAATTTTCTAAGAAGGGAAGGTTGTGAAGCCCATAACCTGTTTAATTTATTTTAATATTTATTATTGTTTGGGAGCCTTAAACCCAGCCCAAAACCCTTTGGCCCAATGACTTAAACTAATGGTTTTAAACCCTTTAACCCAAACCCGACCCATAACCTACACCTACCCGTTCAAACCCACCTTCCCCACCCACCGATTCTCTCTCTAGATCTACTCTTCTCTACCTTCTTCTATGTATCATCACAGAAACATTTTCCTTTTTTACAGAAGAGTCTTCTCTCGTATCTTCTCTAAACCATCACATCTCCCTCAACTTTCCACCAATTATTGATCCGAGACTACCGCCGGACTCGTCTCGCCATCCCCGTTGCTCCAACACCCCTCTTCCTCGCCTTTCCCGTACCTTCCAACGTCCACCCGCCCGAGGCTGCGACCCCAGCCGGCTCCGCCGCTCCCCCGAGGCCGACGACCACCCGGCGCAGCCCGCCGGACCGCCAGCAGCCGGCGCAGCCCCCAGCCGGCCGCCCAGAACTCGCCAGCGACCCCGCGCTGCCCCGGCCGTCTGCCCGACCCTCCAGCAGGACGTCGCCGCCCGCCAGCGCCCCCGTCGTTGCGTGTCTTCCCCACATGTCCGCCCGTGTGCGCGCACGTGTCCGTGCTCGTCAATCCCGACATTGTTCCGAGTCTGAGGCCTCCCCTCGGTACTTCTTCGTACAAGCCTTGGGTAACCTCTCCCCTTCTCACCTTCTATTGTAGTTCACAGGAACCAATATGACTTTTTGGCCTTAGAATAGGTTCTGTGAATGGTTGATAAGGTTCTGTAGATGTAATCTTTGAGTTCTGTGTTTTATGAATAGCAATTTAGTAATAAATTCAATTTAGGAAACTTTGTTTAGATTACTGGTTGGAATGTTGCAGCGTATAACCTAATTAATTTAATACTTGGTTCACTAATTAAATTATTTAAACTTATTGTTATGTTTATTATTTAAATATATGGTTGAGTTGTAGATATAATTAAACCAAATAATCTTTTATTTAGTTTGTTTGCAAGAAATATTAATTAATAGAAAATTGTTAAAGGTTTCATCCTTTAGGTAAAAGTTTTGTTAGTAAATATATAATAAAATTAATTTCAAATAGATAATGATATATATATTATAAATTCTCTTTTAAATGTTTTTAAATCAAAAAGGTTTTCGGTAAATAGATTAATAAAGAAAGCTAATTAATTTCCATAAAACGATTTATTGGTTAAAATAATTATTTTGGTAAGGTTAAAATAATTATTTTGGTAAGATAAAATGCATTTTGTGCATTAATTGCTATTTTAATATTTAAAAGGTGATTTTCTATGTAATTTACGAAAATGGTTAAGAGATATATATATTTTAAGAAAATTATTTGCTTAAATAATCAATCTCGATAAATAAATTCTACTTTCAAATATTTTTAGATAAATCTATTTTCCTACAAAATTACTAATTTCAAAGAAATACATTTTAAGTAATTTTCTTTAATAATTATTTATTTACGACAAAACCTGTATTTACTTAAACGGTTATATATTAATATCAGATTTTTACAAAATCTATTTTTATGTACAAGTGGTTTCCAACTAGGATCACCAACCTGTAGACTTGGGCTAGTTTTGTACCTTAGATTTAAGGCGTAATTCTGGTTACTAAAACTGGCGTTACGATCTTGTAGGTACTGATCTGTAAACCCTAGCAGTCACTTTCTGGTTGCTGCCAAGTCAAGGAATACTCTGAGGCAAGTTTCATATCTATTCCATTTATGTATTTTATTTTGATAATTAAATGTATGCATCAGTTAGTTACATGTAGTATAGTTAAACTGATTCACCGTGGATCCCTCTCGAACTCCACATAGGTTGAGGGATTGCTGGATGGCTATCTTGACATGTTAGTTATTGATTATTGACTCATTGACTCATTTGACTCATTAACTTGGGGATTGCTTGGGGGAGTAGTATAACGTCTGTGACCAAAGCTAAATCTCACTCGTTTCTCGTCTCGCGCTAACCCCTACCACACATGGGGTTGAACCGTACCATATACTATTAGTTTTGGCCAAAATGTTAGTATACATATTGCCTCTATCCCAGCCGGTCACAGGCCCTATTATATACTCAAACACTAGCTTAGCATTGCATCATTCTGGACATTGACATCATCTTGTTTGTTGGTCTTTTTACTATTAAATACAAAAAATATATTATTTCTTTAACTGTCTCGCATTTTACATTTATTATTAATTTAGAATTGCTAGATGTGGATGAAATATGTTCTTGCTCCCTCCTGACTAGAGACCCAACATTTTTAGGTGATTGCGACGAAGAGGAGCTGCCTTACGACACTTTCTACGAGACAGACTTGGATCCCGCAGAGGCAGAACCAGGAACCCCTGAACCCTAGAATGTTGGCTTAGCACTTTCCTTTACTTTCTTTTTCAGAATCTATTGTAATAAAATGAATATTGTTGTTTGTTTTATTTTCAGACTTTTCCCAGCTGAATAAATGTTTTATTTTCGTTAGATATTTCTGTATGTTATGTTTCACTGCTTGATACTGCTTACTGTCGTCGTCTCACAATGGTACAGGCTGGGCATGATCCGACTAGATCTGCTACATTGGGATCGGGTCGTGACATTATGTCTATCCTTTTCTTCATGATGATTTTGAGATATTTGAATGTTTTTATGATGCCCACCAATTTGAGCAAGTGTGAATGTTGTTACTGGTCAATATATTTGCCTTGCGTGTATATTTTGATTCTTGCTTTGTGCATACAGATTTTGTACTTCAATTTCTCGGGCTGACTTGTGATGTTATGATAAGCATATATTTGTAGAATACATGGTCATTAGCCAAGATCATATGTGTTGTGACTTGTGAACTTGTAATACTGAGAACCTGCATGCATTCCATCAAATTATATATTTTATTGGAGAAAATTAGGATGAATGTTAGGAAGGATTAGAGCTTAGTTATCAAAAACCTTTTTAAGTACAAAGTAATTAGATAGTAAGCTCCGTTGCTAGTAAATGTTCTAGTGTTATCATCATAGGCATAATTATACGTCGAAGGACATTCAGCCTTGAAGATATACGGGTAGTTCGACTGTAGAAGCATGGAAAAGAACAGAAACGTCCATGCGGCTCAACCAAGAGAGAGTCTCATGCGGTTCAGAACTTCATGCGGCTCGAGAGGTTCATGCGACTCAAATAGCCCCCAACATAGCTATGCGGCTTGGGTAAAAGCCACGTGGCTTTATGGAACTCGTCCCCATAGCTAGAGGCCTCATTTAATGCTCTGACACAACAAGGCAGTCCTGACATAAAGATGAAATTGACAGCTCTGACAGAAGGCTGTAATGATGACTCTGACACAAAGGTGCGATCTTCCTAGAGAAACAAAGAAAATCTCTACAGTTGGCACTATCCACCAACTCCAAGGACTCTCTATATGGCTACGACTCTCATGCGGTTCGGGCACGATGACTCTCATGCGACTCGAGAATGGAGACGCTCATGCGGCTCGGTCATGACGACTCTTCATGCGGATCGGTTACGACGACTCTCATGCGGCTCGAGTATGGAGTGCGGCTCGGTCATGACGACTCTTCATACGGATCAGTCATGACGACGCTCATGTGGCTCGAGTATGATGATTCTCATGCGGTTCAAGTATGGAGACTCTCATGCGGTCCTGGCACGACGACTCTCATACGGTTTGAGTGTGACGACTCTCATGCGGCTCATGAGCATAACAGTTGGGATACGTGGCAGGACACGTGTCAGGAGCCGATCATATCTCAGTAATTTAGATCTATTACAATCAAAGTAATCTCTAGATTGGGTCAAATCCCAATAGTCATAACAAACAGTGGGGACACGTGGCAGAGAATGATTCAGATTTATTCGTTCAGATCTGCGGACATCAACAAATCATCATGATGCAGATTTGTTGCAATCAGCATTAATTACTCATAGGATTCGGCACAATCTACATTAATGACCCAGATTCATTACATTTAAGATTAATGGCCCAGATTGATTAATCAAGAGGCCGCCGACATATTGAAGGGAGGCAATCATTGCGAACCCTAATGATCACCCACTCCTATAAATAGCAAGGTGCCATTCCCTTGCAGAGAGTAGAGACAGACGCATACAGAGAGAGAGCACTACAGAGACATCCAGAGATCTATCAACAGAGGGCGCAAGGGAGTCTCCCCACACGTCTAAGAGCATTTCTTCACCGGAGCCAAGGCTACGTCTGATCGTCCAAGGAGTAAGGCAGAGCGGTCGTCGCTTTCCCGAGCCTCTATCGTCACCCCCCAGAATCTAAACTAAACAATTGTTCTTAGACTGCTGTACCTAGGTTTTCGTCCCTAGGCTTTCTTTGTACGAGCAAGTTTGTATTATAAAGTAAAAGTCCAGTCCTCTGATATAACTGTTCTGTTCTTTTATAACCAATGGCGAACACGATGGCGACTCTGCTGGGGACTAACGTCTCCACGGCTGAGGAGTTGGTGATGCAATCAGACACAGCCATACTTGGCTCCACTCAATAAATGCTGGTCGCCCGGTTCGACCAACAGGCGTTTGAAGAAACGCTCTCCGACGGGAGTGCTGGCCCAGTCCAGCAGCGAGCCCGTACGAAGAAGGCCTGCAAGGAGTGGAGACCCAAATCATTCGCTCCTCCCCAAGCTCTGGACGGAGTACTCTCTACTGCCCAAGACGGCAAAGGCAACTCTCGTGCAGCCCCACTTCAAGCCATAGAGAACTCTGATGTCCCCAAGTCCGGCAGAGGAAAGCACTACGATGCTGGACTTACAGGGGCAAAGGGTGATTCTATGTGCTGCGGGAAGAAGTCGAACAAAGGCACTAGACGCAGGCCGAACATTCATGCGGCCAAGATTGCCAGCCGCATGCATGATGTCCATGCGGCCGAAATTGCCAGCCATATGTAGAATAGCCATGCGGCCAAGATTTCCAGCCGCATGGAGAAGACTTATGCGGCCGAGACTTCCATCCGCATGAAGAAAGCCCATGCCAGCCGTATGAAGACTGTTGATTCCAGCCGCATGCTGTCTGCTCCACGCGGCTCAGGCTCAGTCTTCGATCGCCTCTCCTATGTTCCTGATCTCTCATGCTCCCGAGAAAATATGTCTGACTCTCTGCAGCCCCACTTAGACTCTTCCTACTATGTGCCTTCACGCACTACAGTGAAGAAGTCTAAGGTAGCGCGAGCTTGGCAAGCTCAGTCCGCTGTCCCGACCTCTGACCATCCGAGCGCTCCATATATTGTTATGCGGGCCTCTGATGGGAAATTGTACAGAACCACTCGAGTCCAGCCCCCGGTGGCAAACAGACAGAATTGCTCCCAAAAGTCTCCCAAAACCCAGGGAGCAAACATGGTCGTTCCCGACCCATCTGACTTGCGTGAGGTTATCTTCCACAAACGCAAGGAAAGAGAAGAGGCCTCGGTATGCAAGAAATCCTTCCACGGGCATCACGGCACCCAAGTCATTGTCAACTGCTGCTACAACAAGGCGGTAGCATAAGCAGACCAACGGTCCATCTTCCAGCGGTTGCGACGCCCGAGCTCAGAAGATGAGGCGCTCTTCGTCGCCTCCAGCAATTCTATCCTGAAGATTCCTGGCAACGGGAGAGGGAAGAAAACAAATACCTCCAGCCCGAAAATTTCAACCGGCATAACCAAGAGACTTTCTTCTAAGCGGTTGTCTACCACCGTCGTAGGAGGAGTTTACCAAGGTACCCGCTCAAAGATGAAATCTGCCGCACTTAGGGATTCGTCGTCCACACTTGGAGACACTGGAGCTGGGGGTAGCACCCCTCCAAATATCCACGACAATCCAGTGTTCCAAGAGGATAGTCCAGATACAGTAAATCCCGACGTCCCCAAGGACGTCCACAACTCTTAAGACGAGGCAAGCACTGAAGCTGGGGGTACCACCCTTTCTGAGTCCGAACCAGAAGAGAACATTCCCACATACTCTGACAACTTCTTCGTACGAGGGTACGACTCAGAGGGCAAGTCCTCTACCGTCCCTTCCACCTCTCATCACATAAGGACGTTATTCATGACGGACATCAACCAAGATGGTCCCAGTGATCGCCAACGCATCGATACTATGGAGGCCATACTGCATGCTTTGGTCAAGTCTATGGACAAGATCAAGGCGGCCATTCCCACTCTGTAAGGAAGGATACCTGGCCAAACAAGCTTGGGTACCGCGGTCAATGCGGACTCGAACTCAGCTGCACCAAACCCGGGTGATAATCCTCCTGAAATATCGGCCCCTACCGCTGCAAACGAGGCCAGGGAAGCAAGAAGAGAGGTCCAAGAGCTCCGAGCCAAGTTTTAAGCACGAGAAACTTGCCAGGACCTCAGGGAACGACAGCTGTATCCTGCCGCGTGGAGAGATGTTCCCTTCCCACCAAAGTATAAACCATTCCACATCAATCCATATGATGGAAAGACATCTGCAAGCAGGTACATCACCTACTTCTAAGTCATAACTGACCATCTGTCCCATGACGATGCCATCCTTACGCGGTTGTTCATCGGAGCCTTGGAAGGGGTCGCCTTCGACTGGTATCGCAACTTGCCGGACAATTGCATCCACTCCTTCACCGGCTTCAAACACATGTTCCTAGAGAGGTTCTATGAAGTAGGACAAGACGTGACAATGTCCACTCTCATGGACGTTGTTCAGGGAGAGAAGGAGCTAACAAGAAACTATATCGAGCGGTTCCGCCAAACCGCGATGAAGCTGCCTTCCGGCAACCCTGATTCCTCCTTGATCGAAATTTGCAAAAAGAGACTACTTCCTACAATCAGCCTATGGATGGGCGAAAGCCAATTCAGGGATTGGAAGACATTCATCATCAGTGCCACTAGCGCAGAAGACAAGGTGAGAAAAGCCTGCCAACTGAGATTACACATCTCGGATGGGAAAAATAAGGGCAGACGCCCAAACGCCAACAATAACAACGGTAGTAATTCCTCCAGCAACGGAGACAACAAGGGCAAGCAGGCTATGGTGGCCGACACAGCCCCAAAGCCCGAACCAAAGCCGGCAGAAAAGTAGTGGCCTCAGATGACCTATTCCTTCGAGGACGGCCATGTCAAGCCCATCTTAGACATGCTCATCCAAGGAGGACGAATTCAGCTCCCTCCTTCCAGGCGTGAGCCTCGTCCTGTAGATATGGAGAGTTCCAAGTACTTCCATTACCATCGCTATGTTTACCATGCTACACAAGACTGTTATCAGCTGAAGCGATACATCCAACATCTCATCGATTCTAATGTCCTGGCCATTGATTTCGAAGAAGTGACCATGGCAGCCAACATGGTGTCAGTACAATTTGGCAGCTTCCCTCTAACAAAGACTCAAGATGGAGTAGTACCCATCCCCAGAGCAAAGATGGAGGTCTCTAACCTTCCACCTCCCCGAGACCAAGCTGCGGGTCTAGTGCCCCTCAAAACGTCACGGAGGGAGATCATGTGGGTCCATCCGGACCTTGTACCTGAGGTGACTCAGTCCGTACCTCCCGCCACCAGCAAGAAGAAGAATGGAAAAGTCAAATCATGTCACAGGATCTCGACAGAGGTCGAAGAAGCTACTGCCGTTGTTACCCGCTCTGGCGCACAAACCCAACCTCCACCGGGTAACTCGGCTGAAGATCCTCAAACGACAGCAGCTGATGCTCCCGGACCTTCGCAGCCTTCGACGACCGACAAGCCTAGTCCGAAGGAGACTCGTTTCGACAAACTGCTCCGAAGGGAGACGTCTCATGGGCTGGAGAAGCCCTACAACTTCGACATCTTGGCCCAACTGGCCAACACACCGGCCAAATTATCACTGTACGAGCTCTTGAGGCTCTTCAAGGATGTTCATGTCGCACTAAACGAGGTACTCCACAATGCCGATGTATATCTGGTACAGTCCAATCTCACTGGAAAGAACTCGCCGACAGATCTCCAGGACAGCGCTTGCACGGGGTCAATGCCCAACATCGTATTCACTCTGCAGGATATGCTTATCAAGACCAACTTGCACGATCGCCCTCTATATTATACTGGGTACATTGGCGATATCAAGGTCGATCGGATACATATTGACCCCGGGTCCTCCATAAGCATCATCCCGAAGAGCCTGCTATATCATCTGCGCATCCCAATGCACCGCCTGACGCCAACAAGCACCGCCATCAGCAGTTTCAATTCGAACAGGAGCTACCCGATCGAGAAGATTCGCCTAAAGTGCCAAATCGGCGACCTTCAGTCAGAAGTAACCTGTTATGTCATAGATGCGGATACTTCCTACAACATTCTCCTGGGGCATCCTTGGATATACGATTACATGATCGTGCCTTCCATACTGCACCAGTGCTTCAAGTACGTCGACGAGCACGGCCTCGTGAGGATAGAATTTGTCGACATCGATCCTTTCAAAGGGGTCGAATCCTACTACTCAGATTCGTGCTTATACGAGAAATCGAAGAAGCATCTTGCCGAAGGAGACACTCAAGCTTAAACTAAGGCGGCAACTGGATCAGAAGAACCTCTGATGATCCACCTCCAAGCCCGTAAGCCTGACATAACTGCGCACCTTACAGCCACTCTGCGTAAGGACGCAATTAGCCTCTCAGCACAGGAGGAACAGTTGATAATTCGACTGCCAAGGTCGGGCCAAGCGCCAAGACCCACGACAGAGCCACTGACAATCAGGCTGCCAAAAGCTAGCCAGCAACAAACAGGGGAGCTCAATCCCACTTTCAAGCCGATGACAATTCGTCTTTGTTTGCCATGAAATATAAAAGAGCAGAACAATTATCGGAGGACTGGACTTTTACTTCACGTTACAAACTCGCTTGTACAAAAAAAGCCTAGGGACGAAAGCCTAGGTACAACAAACTAAGTACAATTATTTATTTTAGATTCTGGGGGGTGACGATAGAGGCTCGAGAAGGCGACGGCAGCCCTGCCTTACTCCTTGGACGATCGGTATACAGCCTTGGCTCCAGAAGATTGCTCGGCGTTGAAGAAATGCTCTCTTTGCTCTCTCTCTGCTCTTTTCTCCAAGTCTTCTAATGCTCTCTGATCTCGAGAAGGGGTCTCTCTGGTTGTGCTCTCTTCGTTGTATATATTTTTTTATCAGGAATTCTATATCTTGCAAGGGAATGGCACCTTGCTATTTATAAGAATGGGGTATGATCATTAGGGTTTGCATTGATTGCTTCCTGGAGATGGCGATAGCCTGTAGATTGGTCAATCTAGGCCATTTATTTTGAGTGTGATGAATCTGGGCCGTTAATTGTAGATTACACCAAATCTCATCAGTAATTAATACTGATTAGAATAAATCTTCCTCGTGATGATCTGCTGATATCCACGAATAAATTTGATTTATTCTCCTGTCACGTGTCCTAGATTATTGGGATTTGACCCAATCTCTGATTGTAATAAATCTGGGAGATTGATCGGCTTAGGACACGTGTCCTAGGAACCGCTGGGGGAGATCTGAACCGTATGAATATTGAGCCGCATAAGGTTTGGGCCGCATAAGGTTTGGGCCACGTGTCAGGGCTGCTCGGGTAGTGGCCCCCCTTTCGAACCTTTGAACCGCATGGAGATGATCATTACGAGCCGCATAGGAATGCATCTGCCTGAGCCGCATGGAAAGGGTCCTCTTGAGCCGCATAGGGGAGGGCATCCACTTGGACCACATGAGACTGTTTCGGCCTGAGCCGCATAGGACGGCTTCATTCTGAACCGCATGGGATATCTTCACTCGAGCCCCATATGAACGCCCACGTGGCAAAACCACGTGGCACTTTTATGGATCTTGGGGGATTGTGTCAGAGATCTCTTTCTCTTCCCTAGGGGTCTGTCATTATGGCAGAGTCATAATTACCTCTCTTGTGTCAGGGCTGTCACTTTTTTCAGAGTTGTCAGCCGTCACAATAATTACTACAAGAGGGTGGAGGAGAGGACTGTCCCGCCGCGTGTCTTTTGAGCCGTACAGGATGTCTGGGGCCGCATAGCCCCTTATGCCGCATGACCCTCTGCACCGCATGGGCTTTCTGAGCCGCATGGGGTTTCCTGGCCGCATAGATCATTTTCTATGCTTCTACAAGACCCCCTTCAAAGTTTTCAATTTGCAAAATTGAAATACTTTGAATAAGAAGCATGGCTGGATATTCTTTTGGCCGCATATAGAGTCCTGACCGCATGGATATCTTGGCCGCATGGAAATTTTTGCCACATGACCATCTGATTCGCATAGTTGCTTTTAGCCGCATGGCCATTTGAACCGCATAGGCTCTTTGCCGCGTCATTATGCCATGCGTGTAGATCTTTTTGGGACAGGATCCCAAGAGCTCAATCTTTAAATGGCTGGTTTGGCTCGATAGCCGAAGAGTCGATCGCGTTTGTACGAGGCATCGGTCCATAGTTCTTTGTCTATAGATAGAAGGGCATTTGGACGGTCTTCTCTCTTAGACTCTTCTTGACTCAGATTCTTGTCATGTTTTCTTCCTCTGATCATCAGACAACAATGGCACCCAGGGCTCCTAAGGCTGTGAAGAAGGCTGTGGCGAGGAGTAAGAAATCGGCTTCGTCCTCGACTGTCGTGCCTCCCGTTCGTCTTGACGTTCATATTGCCATCGAAGGTAAGGATTAGGTAGTCGATTTGAAACCCTAACAGAGCCTGCTTTACTGCATGCTTCATATATAAGACTTTGACGTGAACTTCTCAAACTATATGGTCCACATACACGTCCCATGACTGAGCCGCATGAAGATATACCCCATGTCTGAGCTGCATGAGACTTGTCTAAAATAAGCCGCATGAACATTTCTAACTGTTTTCATTTTCTTCTTCTTTGGTTCTCGTAGTATCTCCATCGAATGCTGAGACTGCGGCATCAGAGGAGCCGCAGCCTCCTGTCATCAGCCAGGGGTCTCCCTCTGTTAAAGAGGAAGTGAAGAAAGAAGAACTTGCGCCTGAGGGGGACGGCAGCCCTCCAAATATCGAGACTGCTGAGGGTGGCAGCGGTGGGAACTCTGTTTCTCCTATTCTGGACGAGGATGCTCTTCACTTGCATCCTTCATATGTGAGATGGTTGAGGGAATGGTATATGCGCTCTTGTAACTAGGATGTAGGGGCTTCTCGTGGATGTCTGTCTGTAGTCTTTGTTTTGTTTCGTCTTTCTTCTTATCTTCATGAAGAACTCTTTTGACTTGCTTGCAATCGTGTGGATGTAACCGATTTCTGAATGAATGGAATATATATTTGCTTCACTCTCTTGCTTTGTAATAATCCTCTCATTGGGACATTTTACGTGGATCCATTGTCCCTAACGTACCTTAGTTTTGGATACGGACAACAAGTTTAAAAGAAAGGAACCAATCATACTGACTCAGAGGTACTGAGGACATGGTGAGCATGAGGGTTTCTTTGACGGGGGGTACATAGAATAACTCAGAGGTAATGAGGACATGGAAATTCTATGTAGAGGGGTAATTTGTTTTTAGCAGAATTGAGACGACTCAGAGGTAGCATCGACATGGTCGTTTTGGAAGTTTGTGGACCCGTTACCCTTTTTTGTGCACTGGGAGTGTGGGTAGTAGATCATGAGGGAGGATCTCTTTCAGGAAGAAAGTTCAGTGGTACGGTTATACATGACTTTCTTTTAAAAGAGTGACTGGGATATAAGTTCAGGGGTACCAGCTGGTATATGACTTGACAATCCATCAATGTTAGAATCAAAGTGTAAGTTCAGAGGTACCAGCGGGTACATGACTTGGTAGTTTGGGATATGGAGGATGTGAGTTCAGCGGTACCAGCGGGTACGTGACTCAAAAATTTGGAAAATGTGAAGATGAGTTCAGAGGTACCAGCGGGTACGTAACTCAAAAATCTAGAATATTATGGATGTGAGTTCAGCGGTACCAGCGGGTACATGACTCGATGATCTGGAGAGAATATAGATGTGAGTTCAGCGGTACCAGCGGGTACATGACTCGATGATCTGGAATGTCGTTTAGACATAATATTTCTTCAGGAACTTGCCGTTGACAGGCAGCATGAGCAAATCCCTATTTTGCTTTACGAGGCGGTAAGCGCCGTTGGAGAACACAGCCTCAATGATGAATGGACCTTCCCATTTTGGCTGGAACTTGCCGGCGGTCTTGTGAGTCATGACCATCGGCCTTCGGACTGCCAGAACGAGATCGCCCACTTGGAATGTTCTGATTTTGACCTTCTTGTTGAAGGCTCCAGAGATGCGTGCTTGGTATAGCTCGATACGTTGCTGAGCCAAGAGGCGCTTTTCATCCAAGGCCTCCAACTCTTGTAGGCGACGACGGTAGTTATCATCTGTCGTCAATTGATAAGTGAGGGCGACGCGGAGTGAGGGTATTTGAGTCTCTAATGGGAGGACTGCTTCACTCCCGTACACCAAGGAAAATGGTATGTTCCCAGTGGCTGTTCGGACTGTGGTACGGTACGCCCACAAGCATTCTCCAAGCTTCTCGTTCCAGTCGCATTTATTGGAAGAGACAAACTTCTTGAGCAGCTTGATGATTGTTTTATTGAATGCCTCTGCCAACCCGTTCGCTGCTGGATTGTATGGCGTTGAAGCAATATTTTGGATGCGGTGCTTGTCACAGAACCGATAGAAGGCATGGCTAGCGAACTGCGGACCATTATCGTGGATGATCCTTCGGGGCAGTCCAAAGCGATATATGACATGATGTTTGAGGAAGCTGATCACGTTTGACGTCTTTACTTCCGCAAGTGGGACAGCTTCCGTCCATTTGGAGAAATAATCTTTAATGGCAAGTATGAATCGGTGTCCTCGGGAGAAAGGTAGAAAAATTGGACCGATGATATCCATTCCCCATGCTTCAAATGGCCAGGACGTCACTGTCGAATGTAGAAACTCGGATGGTTGGTGAATGAAGTCCGCGTGGACTTGGCAGGCTTTGCATTTCCTGGCATAGTCTATCGCTTCTGTAACCATCGTAGGCCAGTAGTAGCCCATTCGGCGAAGACGGTCTTGCAATTTTGGGCCCGGCTGATGGGCCCTACAGATACCGTCATGAGCTTCGCGTATGGCTTCTTTGGCTTCTGCGTTTGACAGACACCGAAGCAATAATCTATCGTAGGATCGACGGTACAGCATTTTCATCTATGTATCGTAGAAGAATCTGAGAGAACGCCGTCTGATGGAGGTGGCTTCCTTTGGATTCTCTGGGAGGATGTCGTAGACGACGAAGTCGATGAATGGCTGCCTCCAGTCTGGTGCTTCGTCGACCGCCTGGGCGGAATAGCTTGCCACGAATTGAACGTTGTTCTTGGGGCAGACCAGTTTGTGTCCCATGACGTCAACCGAATGATGAGTGTGGTTCGCACTGCTAAGGAAGCGGTAAGGCCCGCTAGGGCATCGGCTTCGATGTTTTAGAGTTTGGAAACGTGCTCGATGAAGAATCCCTCAAATGACGAGATAATGTTGATCGCTATTTGGTGATAGGGGATCATGTCTTCATGGCGGACTTCGTATGAACCCCGGATCTGATTAACGATTAATTACGAATCGCCGTATGCTTCAAGATATTCTACCTCCAGCTCTCTCGCAAGTTGGAGACCGATGACCAAAGCGTTGTACTCGTCCACATTGTTAGAGCAGGGTTCCGTGAGGGAGTAAGCGCGACTGATCACCAGCCCGGTAGGAGAAATTAGCACCACCCCGACTCCAACGACGATGTTTCCCTTGGGTCCAGTTCTCGAAGTGCCGTCGAAGAACATCCGCCATATGCTATCATGAGTGGTTGCATTCGAGTCGGCGACCTCATCTGGGATTTCTTTATATATTCGGGATGACTCCGAGCCTGGGTGGGCTGCCAAAAAGTTTGCCAGGGCTTGACCTTTGACAGCCTTCTGCGGGACGAAGATCATATGATAGGAGGATAGCAATATTGCCCATGTAGCGAGGCGAGAGCTGAGTGCCCCTGGTTTAGTTATGAGGACTCTGAGAGGGTTGACTCGTGAGATCACATGTATGGTTTGTCCTGTGACATAGTGTCGCATCTTTTGAATGGCGAACACCAAGGCGAGGCATTCCTTCTCTACAGCGGTGTACCGGTGCTCTGGCCCAATCATCATTCGGCTGAGGTAGTATATGGCTTGTTCGTGGCCTGCATCGTTGTTTTGTGCCAACAGATCACCAAGGGAATGTTCCATTGCCCATAGGTAGAGCAGGAATGGCTTTCCAGCAACCGGGGCTACCAGGACTGGAGGATTTGACAAATATTCTTTGATGATGTCGAAGGCACGCTGACATTCCTCGTCCCATACGAATGAGACGCCTTTCTTCATAAGGTGGGTGAACGGTCGGCATCACCCGGAGAGATTAGAAATGAACTTCCTGATGTAAGCTAGCCTCCCTTGAAGGCCTCTGAGTTCGCGGAGATTTTTCGGGGGACCCATCTCCATAATTGTCTGTCTTTTCAGGGTCTACATGAATACCCTGGGCGGTGATGATGAAACCTAAGAACTTTCTGCTGGATACGCCCAAGAAAGATTTTGTAGGGTTCATTTTCAAATTGTGGGCTCGAATACCGTCCTCAGGTCCTGCAGATGGTCTCCCTTACAGCGACTCTTGACGACGATGTCATCGACATAGCACTCCACCGTCTTACGCAAGTGTTCTCTGAAGATGATACTCATGGCTCGTTGATATGTGGCGCCAGCATTCTTTAAACCGAAAGGCATGACTGTGTAACAGTATGTGCCAATCGATGTTCGGAATGATGTATGCTTCTCATCATCGGAAGACATCTTGATTTGGTTGTACCCCGAGAATCCATCCATAAATGACATGCGTTCGAAGTCGCATGTTTTGTCAATCATGATGTCTGTGATAGGGAGGGGGATTCGTCTTTGGGACATGCCTCGTTCAGATTACGAAAGTCGATGCAGATTCAGATCTTTCCGTTCTTCTTGAAGACCGGAACTATGTTGGCGACCCAATCCGGATGTTGTTCCTCACGAATGAAGCCGCTGGCTATTAGTTTGTTGACTTCGGCTTCGATCGCATCCATGACGCCTGGGCGAAAGCGTCGCTGTTGCTGCTTGACTGGCTTTGCATCTGGCCGAATGTTGAGTTTGTGAAGGGCAATATCAGGATCTAACCTCGGCATGTCTTCATAACTCCATGCGAACACATCAATATATTCTCTGACAAGTTCCAGCAGCGATTCTCGCTCTTCGTCTGTTAAGCTTTTACTTACGAAGATTGGCTTTGGAGAGGATTCACTGCCGAGGTCGATTTGCATAACCTCATCTTCGGTGGGAGGTTCTCTCTGCTCGAACCACTTTTCCCATTGTTTATCCAGCTGTTGGGCCCATGGCTCTAGCTCGAGGATTTCTGGAATGTCTTCGTCTTCTTCGTAAGCGTCGGTGAATGCCATATTGACTGACAGGACTTGTCTAAATATGTCTACGATGCTGGCATCCGAGTCGGAGGTTGGTGACCCGGTTGAATGTGACTGCCAGTCACACTCTTCATCTGAACTCTCAGGGGTCGTCGTGGGTGTTACATACCCCAATCCATATCGAGTTTTACTATAGTAGTCCCGTGGCTTGCCAGCCGGGACTGGTGGCTTCAAAGGTAATCGTCGTCCGGTGTAGTAGTTCAAGCCTGGCGTAGTCTCCAAATCATATCCCTATTTTTGCATGAGATATTTGGACTGGGGGCTATAAATATACAGAGGAAGTCTCCCGGCATCTGACCCAAGATCGACTTCTTTTATAGTGAAGGGACGCGGATCGTCCTTCCGACCGAAGATGATTAGATGATCCCCTCCCTTGATTATGCGGTAAGCGTCTTCTGCTGGTATAAGCTGGATTACGGTATGCACATTTGTCACATGTATGTGTAAGTGGGTGCCTATACCATGTTCCATGGCGTACATTGTACAAAGCTTATTAAGCTCGATGTAGTTCAAAGATGTCACTCCCCGATCCTGGAATACGTATTTTAATATGTAAACCGATAAATTGTATTTACCTTGTATTTATACTATATTTATTATGCTGTATTTCTCATGCATCTTCCAAAATAATATTTCGTAATTTATTTTTACATTTGGGCCTACAGTTTTAGCTCATTTGGGAAACCTATTTTTGGTTCACCCATGGTTCATCATGAACCCTTTGGTTCATCATGAACCTTTGGGTTCAAGATTATAAATACAACTCATCTCATTCTCTCTCCTCTCATTTATTTTCCTCCACCAACCAAATATTTCCTCCATCAACCAAGGCAAGTACCAACATGCTCAAAAGATGGATCCATAAATTTTGTCAATGATTTCTTACAAAACTATTTGCCAAAACATGTTCTTCTCTTCAATCTATACTAGTTTAGAACTTAGAAATTTCCATTTTGGAAGCTTTGGTTTTTGTAGATCTAAGTTTTAATCATTTTCGGATTTCCTTGGTTTTGATCTATTTTCGTTGGGGTTTTGTGGGTTTTGATGCTTCCATGTGGAAGAGAATTCCATTTCACCCAAGATGGAACTTTGGAAATCTGGATTTGGAGTTCGGATGGCCAAGTTGTGATGCCTTGAAGCTTTAGGTTCATCCATGGTGTTCCTGTTGTTTGGAGAAGACAGTGAGCAGTGTGCAGAGCTTCTTAGCTCACGCCACTGAGCTGCGCGCGCTCTTTAGCGCTGCGTACGCAGGCTTGGGTACGCTTCCTGTTGGAAGCGTGTCTCTTGCGTGCGTGACTTTTCACGTACGCTGCCTTTAGTAAGCCTGCGTGACTTTTCACGTACGCTGCCTTGAGTAAGCCTGCGTGACTTTTCACGTACGCTGCCTTGAGTAAGCCTGCGTGACTTTTCACGTACGCTGCCTTGAGTAAGCCTGCGTGACTTTTCACGTACGTGCCTTGAGTAAGCCTGCGCGACTTTTCACGTACGCTGCCTTGAGTGAGCCTGCGTGACTTTTCACGTACGCTGCCTTGAGTAAGCCTGCGTGACTTTTCACGTACGCTGCCTTGAGTGAGCCTGCATGACTTTTTACGTACGCTGCCTTGAGTAAGCCTGCGTGACTTTTCACATACGCTGCCTTGAGTAAGCCTGCGTGACTTTTCACGTACGCTGCCTTGAGTGAGCCTGCGTGACTTTTCACGTACGCTGCCTTGAGTGAGCCTGCGTGACTTTTCACCCCTTGAGCGTGCGTGCTTTTGTGCGTACGCTTTTGATATTTTATCAGATATTATATGCCCATTTTATATCCTTACGCCTTTTGTCCCGAGCATGATATGAGCACTAATGAGATCTCGGTGAACAAGTGTTCCCACCTGATACATGTACCTGAATGTTTCAGTTCTTGTTCATGCTCGACAAATGACTCGTAACTCCACGTGGCGTATTTGCAATGATGCATTACACTAAGGAGGATAGAACATGTTGACATACTGATTGACATGGATCCTCACTTAGGGTACTCGTACTATAGTACGACCTTTTAGGAGGACAATCATGCAGGCCACAGCATGAGAGTCCAAGATTTCACCTAGGGTTAAACCAGGCAACTAAATATACTAGATGCATGGGGAGGGCAGAATCCCGAGATCGTGTTACACCAGCCGCCTTGAGGTATTGTCTTGACGCGCCGGCTGGTCTCCACAGATACTGTGTCATACTCAACGAGTGGATGACTGTATCCGATTAATTCCCGCTATATATTACATATTTTGGCAAGGTGGCCTTACGAGGGACCTGTGCTCAATAACACCTGTCTACGCGAACCCCTGGTTTGGCTAGCCTTGCTGGAAATATACGATCTGAGGATTTTCTAATAACATGACGCGAGGATAACCTCGTACCACTAGAAACTCGTAGACTTGATTGGCCGTGAAAATGACTTGCTTGTATCCTATTACCTTCCGCGAATAACTGAGGGAAGCGGACTATTGTGGTACGTGATCCAACCCATGTTCTTGTTTGATTGTTGGGTTGTTTATCGTACTATGACAGGCTGTGGATCGAAGTTATGAATGGAAGACTTATTCTGGTTGTGAAGTGTTACTTTTGTGAATGACTGAGGAACATGGTCTATCATGGTACAAGATCCAACCCATGTTCTTGTTTGATTGTTGGGTTGGATATTGTGCTGCGATAGGCTATCGACCAAAGTCACGATCAGGAGATTTTCTTGTTTATACCTTTTAACTTATGTGAAAGTTATAGAGTACGACACGTCCCGACTCCATGCGGCACCTTTTGTCCTTGTTTGGTTGTAAGGGTGCCATATGGGCTCGAAGATGTTGCGCCACCCTATAATAGTAGCATAAGTATTACTATTATCAGTCATTCTATTAGCTGGGTTTTTAATCTTAACTCTTGTGCCCCTTTGGCGGTACTTGCTATTCGGGGCTGACCCCGCTGGTTTTGTTTGGCCAGATCTCGTAGCAGAACCGGAGGACACGATCTTCCTTTCTGACATCCATGGTGCACACTAGGAGCATGGCGGTTCGGGGACTCGAGTGGGTTTCTTCTCCACCACTCCTGCTTATACTTTTGCGACGTTTAGCCACCGGCACCTGTTAGCCGGATTACTTGATATTTTGTGTCAGTACATAATTATAATTAAACAAACTGCAGCTGTGTATAATTTTGTACTCCTGACTCTCAGAGATAGCTAAATTATAAAGCTAGTCTCTCATGACCATTTTGATGAAGCGTCGGGGACGCCTTACCGCTTTATCTTTAATGTTCATTTAATTGCTGATGTGCCTTGATTGATTGAGACATAGAACTCTGGGGGACCATAGGAGACTTGATTGTAGCATGTACCCCCTAGTCTCTCGACAGCTACGATCGCCGTATGACGTTACGTACCTCATATAGAGTAGCTGGCCTAGTCTATCTCCGTATTTCGGTACTAGGGCGTGACAAGGTTTTAGTGGTGGCCCATGCAGGTCTGATTTTCAGACTTGTGGGGTATTGCGAATTATTAGGAGTCTCAATCAAAAACTTGTTCCCCTTGAAATTTTGTTTCAAATTCTCTGTCCTTGCCTTGATCTCTAACCTGACTTGCATCCTCGAAATCTTCCTCGTCCGGACTTGATAATCTTATACCTTTCTCTATAGGGGTGCTTCATTCTCAGTAGCTGGTGAGGCCCATGAGGAAGAGCAGCAAGAGCATGGCTCGACTGGGCAGCAATAGGGGAGAGAACCTTCCCCAGGGCAGGTACGAGCAGAAGTGGGACCAGAGGCAGTGGAGCCGCGGGTTACTGAGGCTCCTGCAGCACCAACAACGACAGCAGTACCAGACGTCGTAGCACTCCTGGAGATCATCCGGGGGTTTCTTGTCACTAACCAACAGCAACAGACTCGGCAGCAGGAGCAGAACGTGTTGCTGAACCAAGGGATTCAGTTAGCTCTTGAGAGGAGTGTCGGGGCTGACTCGGGAGCATCATGAAGGTTTCGTCGCTTGAACCCGAGGTATTTTGATGGCACGGAGGATGCCATCACTGCGGATGCCTGGATTCAAGACATCGAAGCCATTCTTGTGGCAGCCAAGGTTCCAGATGATGAGAAGGTTGATCAGGTCAAACTGGTACTTCAGGATCTTGCCCGCGACTGGTGGGCATCAGAAGAAGTTGGTACAAGATGCCCTGTTCGTTAGACCACCTTCAGTGACAGATTCAAGGCCAAGTATTTTGGCGTAGTGGCTCGATATGAGCTCCAGCAAAAGTTTATCAGTCTCAAGCAAGCAGGCAAGACCGTAGATGGGTATGCAGCAGAGTTCTGCAGATTGTGCCATTTCGTACCAGCAATGGTGGCAACGGAGCCAGAAAAAGCTATGAGGTTCCAGCAGGGACTTTATTTGGAACTATTACAGCTTGTGGAAGGACACGACTACCAGACGTTTGACGCTATTTTGACGGCCGCTCGGAGGCACGAGCTTATCCAGCAGAGGTTGGCATCGAGGACAGGAGGTCAAAAGAGATCTCATTCCCAGGTTGGAGGAGAAGAAATACAGCGAATATCGGCACCAGCACCCGGTGTACGTATTCATGATACAGGAGCACCGCGGAGGACGGCTGTGTCAACTAATACAGCGCCAGTTCGGCATCAGCAGCCGAGGAACCAACAACAGCGTCAGGGAGCACCCCAGGGCTGTACATTCTGTGGGAAGGCAGGGCACACGAGGGAGGTGTGTCGGTCAGCGAATGGCTTATGTTTGAGGTGTGGTCGTTCAGACCACCGTATTTCTACTTGTCCTATGATGCAGAGGCCAGGAGGGCCAGCTCAGCAGTTTCCAGCATTGCTAGCTCCGGTGGCAACCCCGAGTGGAGGGCCAGTATTAGCAGTAAGGCTCCTAGCCCAGCGTCTACCAACGCAGGTTCAGATGTTCCGCCAGGCACAGGAAGCCGAAGGCCCTCAGAGGCAGCAACAACCTGGTCGAGGGTGGCCGCAACAAGGAGCTCAGCGGGGCCAGGGCCAGGCTCTCACATTATCCTTGGGAGAGGCTCTAGCGTCTAGTGACGTGGTGGCAGGTAAAATTCTTGTCACCTTATTTCCTGCTGTAGCATTATTTGATTCAGGTGCTACTCATTCATTCATCTCTGCACAATATGCTACACGGATCGGATTAGAGTTTGAGGCATTGCCGGAAAGGATGGATATGCTCACTGGCAATGGGCTCGTAGAAGTTAGCAGAGTGCGCTTTTCATGTCCGATAGAGGTGTGTGGGCATTTACTGCCCGCATCATTGATTGAATTCCCTATGGAGAATTTTGATGTTGTTCTTGGCATGGACTGGTTGAGAGACAGTCATGCGACAATTGATTGTAGAGGAGGTAGGGTCATATTCAGCGTTCCTGGGATGGAACAGTTCATCTTTACTCGAACCTTGAAGAATCAGGCCGGAGGCGTGATCTCAGCAGCAGTGTCAGAGCCAGGATAGATTCTAAGAGTGGTCGAAGATTTTCTCGACGTCTTCCCTGATGAGCTCCCAGGGATACCCCCAGTCAGAGAGGTGGAGTTTAGCATTGAGTTGAACCCTGGAACGAGGCCTATCGCAGACAGAGTTTACAGAATGTCACCGTCAGAACAGGATAAGTTGTATCAACATGAAGAAGAGTTGAAGTCTAAGGGATTCATCCGAGACAGTAAATCGCCCTGGGTCGCGCCAGTGATTCTGGTTCCCAAGAAGGATGGGTCGACGGGGATGTGCATCGACTACCGTAAGCTGAATGCAGTAACAGTGAAGAACAAGTACCCACTACCAATGATTGATGACCTGTTTGACCAGTTGAGTGAGGCTAGCATTTTTTCCAAGATCGATCTTCGGTCGGGATACTATCAAGTAAGAGTCCGGAAGCAAGACATACCGAAGACAGCATTCAGATCTAGATATGGGCATTATGAGTTTTTAGTAATGCCCTTTGGACTAACCAACGCCCCCGCAGTATTCATGGATTTAATGAACCGCATCTTTCTGCCGTTTTTGGATAAATTTGTGGTGGTGTTCCTAGATGACATCTTTGTCTATTCAGCAGTGAAGAGGAGCATGAAAAACATCTCAGGACTGTCTTGCAGACATTGTGGGAGCATCAACTATATGCGAAGCGTGACAAGTGTGAATTCTGGTTAGATCATATTTCGTTCCTGGGGCATGTAATTTCTGGGGCAGGAGTGTCAGTGGATCCGAAGAAGATAGAGGCCGTAGAGCATTGGCCAGTCCCGAGAACGGTAACAGAAGTGCAAAGTTTCTTAGGATTAGCTGGTTACTACAGAAGGTTCGTGGCGGACTTTGCCAGGATCTCAGCGCCCTTAACGCGTTTGACGCACAAGGACGTAGAGTTTGTTTGGTCAGCTAGCTGTCAGGCATCATTTGAAGAATTGAAGAAGAGATTGATCTCAGCCCCGATCTTGACGCTTCCAGTAGGAGCGGGAGGCTTTATAGTATATTGTGACGCATCAGGGAAGGGTCTTGGATGTGTACTGATGCAGCACGGAAAAGTGATAGCATATGCGTCTCGGCAGCTTCGAGACCATGAGAAGAATTATCCGACTCATGATTTGGAGTTAGCAGCTGTGGTGTTTTCACTCAAGTTGTGGAGGCATTATTTATACGGAGATCGGGTAGAGATCTATACTGATCATAAGAGTTTGAAATACGTATTCATGCAGCGAGATTTGAACATGAGGCAAAGAAGATGGTTAGAACTACTGAAGGATTTTGACTTAGATCTTCAGTATCATCCAGGCAAGGCGAATATAGTTGCAGATGCACTGAGTAGGAGAGACAGTGCCTTTATCTTGACCTCGTAGAAGCATATTTTAGAAGACCTTCAGAGTATGGGAATCGAAGTAGTTTTGCCAAGGGATATAGGGAGAATGACCAGTATACAAGTTCAGTCAACTTTAGTAGAGAGGATAAGGGCAGCACAAGCAGGAGATCCACGGATTCAGAAGTTGCGGTCGGAGTGTGAATCAGGCCGTAGGAAGGAGTTAGTGATTCATAAAGATGGTACGCTCAGGTTTGGAAACAGACTTTGTGTACCGAGTGGAGACCTTCGGCAAGAAGTCATGTCCGAAGCTCATAGTTCTATTTACTCCATTCATCCAGGGGGAACGAAGATGTATCGAGATATCAGGCAGTACTTTTGGTGGAATGGCATGAAAAGAGAGATAGCGAGATTTGTATCCAAGTGTCTGGTATGTCAGCAGGTGAAAGCCGAGCAGCAGAGACCCGCAGGATTGCTACAGCCGCTTCCTATTCCAGAATGGAAATGGAAGCACATCACGATGGATTTTGTGACCGGTTTACCTAGATCCCCGACTGGTAAGAATACAGTCTGGGTAATAGTAGATCGACTCACGAAGGTCGCCCATTTCCTTCCCTTTCGAGTTGGACAGACTACTGAGCAGTTAGCAGAAATGTACATGAAGCAGATAGTAAGGCAGCATGGTGTTCCAGTTAGTATAGTATCAGATCGGGATACGCGGTTTACTTCCCATTTTTGGCGTAGCTTGCACCAAAGTTTGGGAACCAAGTTAAGATTCAGTACTATTTATCATCCACAAACCGACGGGCAATCAGAAAGAACCATCCAGACGTTAGAAGATATGCTACGGGCGTGTACCTTAGATTTTGGCAGATCTTGGGAGGATCACCTTCATCTAGTGGAGTTCTCCTATAACAACAGCTATCAGGCTAGCATTCAGATGGCCCCGTTCGAAGCATTATACGGGAGGAAGTGCAGGTCCCCTTTCGCATGGGACGACGTCGGAGAACGGAAAATGTTGGGGCCAGAGATGATCACGCAAACTGTGGAGATAGTTAAGTTGGTCAGAGAACGCCTTCGAGTTGTGCAGGATCGACATCGTCATTGGGCAGATCAGCATCATAGGCCTCTAGAGTTCAGAGTTGGCGACCAAGTGTTTCTGCGGATTTTGCCTACTCGGGGTATCATCAGATTTGGAACCCGAGGAAAGCTTAGTCCAAGATACGTTGGTCCTTTTAAGATTCTCGCTCGGGTAGGCGATGTGGCTTATCGACTTGTCCTTCCTCCTTCGTTAACTGGCATACATGATGTGTTTCATGTGTCCCAATTACGTAGGTATGTCCCGGATCTGAGTCATGTCCTCGATCATTCTGAGTTAGTCGTTGGTACCGACCTAACTTACGAGGAACAACCCGTATCTATTTTAGACCGGCGAGAGAAGGTACTCAAGAATCGGACGATAAGCCTTATCCGTGTTTCTTGGAACCATCACTCTTCAGGAGAGTCAACCTGGGAGCACGTGGACGAGATCAGATCTCGGTATTCGTATTTGTTTGACTAATGAGGTATACTTTTTACACCTTATTGACACGATTCCATGCTTTTCTGCACCTGCTTGTTCTGCACCTTGTGATGTATAATAATAACTGCTATGATAGTTAACTTGTATATGATTGTGCCTTGCTTGTCCTGATTTTCCTATCCTGTCTTGGTGGGAATTCTGAGGACGAAATTTTTCTAAGAAGGGTAGAGATGTCACTCCCCGATCATGGAATACGTATTTTAATACGTAAACCGATAAATTGTATTTACCTTGTATTTATACTATATTTATTATGCTGTATTTCTTCATGCATCTTCCAAAATAATATTTCATAATTTATTTTCTGCATTTGGGCCTACAGTTTTGGCTCATTTGGGAAACCTATTTTTGGTTCACCCATTGTTCATCATGAACCCTTTGGTTCATCATGAACCCTTGGGTTCAAGATTATAAATACAACCCATCTCATTCTCTCTCCTCTCATTTATTTTCCTCCACCAACCAAATATTTCCTCCATCAACCAAGGCAAGTACCAACTTGCTCAAGAGATGGATCCATAAATTTTGTCAATGATTTCTTACAAAACTATTTGCCAAAATATGTTCTTCTCTTCAATCTATACTAGTTTAGAACTTGGAAATTTCCATTTTGGAAGCTTTGGTTTTTGTAGATCTAAGTTTTAATCATTTTCGGATTTCCTTGGTTTTGATCTATTTTCGTTAGGGTTTTGTGGGTTTTGATGCTTCCATGTGGAAGAGAATTCTATTTCACCCAAGATGGAACTTTGAAAATCCTGATTTGGAGTTCGGATGGCCAAGTTGTGATGCCTTGAAGCTTTGGGTTCATCCATGGTGTTCTTGCTGTTTGGAGAAGATAGTGAGCAGTGTGCAGAGCTTCTTAGCTCATGCCATTGAGCTGCGCGCGCTCCTTAGCGCTGCGTACGCAGGCTTGGGTACGCTTCCTGTTGGAAGCGTGTCTCTTGCGTGCGTGACTTTTTACGTACGCTGCCTTGAGTAAGCCTGCGTGACCTTTCACGTACGCTGCCTTGAGTAAGCCTGCGTGACTTTTCACGTACGCTGCCTTGAGTAAGCCTGCGTGACTTTTCACGTACGCTGCCTTGAGTAAGCCTGCATGACTTTTCACGTACGCTGCCTTGAGTGAGCCTGCATAACTTTTCACGTACGCTGCCTTGAGTAAGCCTGCGTGACTTTTCACGTACGCTGCCTTGAGTGAGCCTGCGTGACTTTTCACGTACGCTGCCTTGAGTAAGCCTGCGTAACTTTTCACGTACGCTGCCTTGAGTAAGCCTGCGTAACTTTTCACGTACGCTGCCTTGAGTGAGCCTGCGTAACTTTTCACGTACGCTGCCTTGATTGAGCCTGCGTGACTTTTTACCCCTTGAGCGTGCGTGCTTTTGTGCGTACGCTTTTGATATTTTATCAGATATTATATGCCCTTTTTATATCCTTACGCCTTTTGTTCCGAGCATGATATAAGCACTAATGAGATCTCGGTGAACAAGTGTTCCCACCTGATACATGTACCTGAATGTCCCAGTTCTTGTTCATGCTCGACAAATGACTCGTAACTCCATGTAGCGTATTTGCAATGATGCATTACACTAAGGAGGATAGAACATGTTGACATACTGATTGACATGGATCCTCACTTAGGGTACTCGTACTATAGTACGACCTTTTAGGAGGATAATCATGCAGGCCACAGCATGAGAGTCCAAGATTTTACCTAGGGTTAAACTAGGCAACTAAATATACTAGATGTATGGGGAGGGCAGAATCCTGAGATCGTGTTACACCAGCCGCCTTGAGATATTATCTTGACGCGCCGGCTGGTCTCCACGGATACTGTGTCATCCACAACGAGTGGATGACTGTATCCGATTAATTTCCGCTATATATTACATGTTTTGGCAAGGTGGCCTTACGAGGGACCTATGCTCAATAACACCTGTCTACGCGAACCCCTGGGTTGGCTAGCCTTGCTGGAAAGATACGATCTGAGGATTTTCTAATAACATGATGCGAGGATAACCTCGTACCACTAGAAACTCGTAGACTTGATTGGTCGTGAAAACGACTTGCTTGTATCCTATTACCTTTCGCAAATAACTGAGGGAAGCGGACTATTGTGGTACGTGATCCAACCCATGTTCTTGTTTGATTGTTGGGTTGGTTATCGTACTATGACAGGCTGTGGACCGAAGTTATGAACGGATGACTTATTCTGGTTGTGAAGTGTTACTTCTGTGAATGACTGAGGAACATGGTCTATCATGGTACAAGATCTAACCCATGTTCTTATTTGATTGTTGGGTTGGATATTGTGCTGCGATAGGCTATCGACCAAAGTCACGATCAGGAGATTTTCTTGTTTATACCTTTTAATTTATGTGAAAGTTATAGAGTACGACACGTCCCGACTCCATGCGGCACCTTTTGTCCTTGTTTGGTTGTAAGGGTGCCATATGGGCTCGAAAATGTTGCGCCACCCTATAATAGTAGCAAAAGTATTACTATTATCAGTCATTCTATTAGCTGGGTTTTTAATCTTAACTCTTGTGCCCCTTTGGCGGTACTTGCTATTCGGGGCTGACCCCGCTGGTTTTGTTTGGCCAGATCTCGTAGCAGAGCCGGAGGACACGATCTTCCTTCCTGACATCTATGGTGCATACTAGGAGCATAGCGGTTCGGGAACTCGAGTGGGTTTCTTCTCTACCACTCCTGCTTATACTTTTGCGGCGTTTAGCCACCGGCACCTGTTAGCCGGATTACTTGATATTTTGTGTCAGTACATAATTATAATTAAACAAACTGCAGCTGTGTATAATTTTGTACTCCTGACTCTCTGAGATAGCTAAATTATAAAGCTAGTCTCTTATGACCATTTTGATGAAGCGTCGGGGACGCCTTACCGCTTTATCTTTAATGTTCATTTAATTGCTGATGTGCCTTGATTGATTGAGACATAGAACTCTGGGGGACCATAGGAGACTTGATTGTAGCATGTACCCCCTAGTCTCTCGACAGCCACGATCGCCGTATGACGTTACGTACCTCATATGGAGTAGCTGGCCTAGTCCGTCTCCGTATTTCGGTACTGGGGCGTGACAAAAGATAGCCCTTTATTGATGAAGTAAGGTATCTTTTCTAGGGGGATTACATCATCTGCGGAGGGAACATCAGTGTGGGCAGCCACATACTTGGCTAGCTCCGGTTCCTCTTCGGCTACCCCCTATATAAATGAAGACTGAGAGGACGACCTGGGCAGCTTGATCGTTAGAGGTTCTTCTAGTGGAGCAGAGCGTGGAGTTGTTGGCAGACTAGCAACCCTTAGCTTGGTACTCGATGCTGGGCGGGGAGTGATTGGTTCGGTAGAAATCCCAGACCTTGCATCGGGGTGATGACTCTTCTTAGGAAGACGTATCGTCATTGGTTTGTCAGAGGGATTGAGCTTCTCGATTTGGGGTTGGCCAATTCTTGGCAGTCTAATTGTCAGTGGCTCTGTTGTAGGTCTCGGCACTTGGCCCGACCTCGGCAGTCGGATTATCATCTGTTCTTCTTGCGCCGAAAGGCTAATTACGTCCTTACGCAGAGTGGCTGTAAGGGGTGCGGACTTGCCAGGTTTGCGAGCTTGGAGGTGGATCGTCAGAGGTTCTTCTGATCCTGTGGCTGCCTTGGTATGAGCTTGCACATCTCCTTCACCAAGGTGCTTCTTCGACTTTTTATATAGGCAGGAGTCTGAGTAGTAGGATTCGACCCCTTTGAAGGGATCGATATCAGCAAATTCTGTCCTCACGAAGCCGTATTTATCGACATATTTGAAGCATTGGTGCAGCATGGAAGGCACGATCATGTAATCGTATATCCAAGGGCGTCCCAAAAGGATGTTGTAAGTGTCGGCATCTATGACGTAGCAGGTGACTTCCGACTGGAGATCGCCAATTTGATACTTCAGACGAATCTTCCCAATGGGGTAGCTCCTGCCCGAATTAAAACCGCTAATGGCGGTACTTGTAGGCGTCAGGCGATGCATCGAAATACGAAGATGATATAGCAAACCCTTCGAAATGATGCTTATGGAAGACCCAGGATCAATGTGCATTCGATCCACCTTTACGTCGCTGATGTATCCAGTGTAGTATAATGGACGATCGTGCAGGTTGGTCTTGATGAGCATGTCCTATGGAGTGAAGACGATATTGGGCATCGCTCCCGTACACGCACTGTCTTGGAGATCCGCAGGCTGATTTTCTCCCGTGAGGTTGACCTGAGCCAAGCATACGTCGGCATTTTGGAGTGCATCGCTCAAAGCTGTGCGGACATCCTTCGAGAGCCTCAGGAGTTCATATAAGGACAATTTGGCCAGTGTATTGGCCAATTGCGCCAAGATGTCGAAGTTGTAGGGCCTCTTCAGCCCCTGAGGTGTCTCTTTTCGGAGGGATTTGTCGAAGCGAGTCTCCTTCCGCCTAGGCTTGTCGGTCGTCGGAGGCTGAGAAGGCGCTGGAGCGTCAGTGGTAGCTGGCGGATGATCTTCAGTCGAGTTCTCAGCTATAGGTTGGGATTGTGCTCCAGATCGAGTAACGACGGCCGTGACTTCTTCCACATCTGCCGAGATGGAGCGACAGGATTTGACTTTTCTACTTCTCTTCTTGTGAATGGGAGGCGACAAGGACTGAGTCACCTCGTGGACCAGGTCCGGATGGACCCACATGATTTCCCCTCGTGATGTGGTGAGGGGTATTAGACCAGCAACTTGATCCCGAGCAGACGGAAGATTAGCAATTTCCATCGTCGCTAGATGAATGGATATGACACCGTCTTGAGTCTCTGTTGGAGGGAAGCTGCCGAATTGTACGGACACCATGTTGGCTGCTACGGTTACCTTCTCGAAATCGATGGCCAGAGCGTTCGAATCGATGAGGTTTTGGATGTATCGTTTCAGTTGGTAGCAGTCGTGTGTAGCATGGTGGACGTAGCGGTGGTAATGGCAGAACTTTGGGTTCTCCAGATCTGCCGGCCGAGGTTCCCGTCTTGGTGGAGGAAGCTGAATTTTGTCTCCTTGTATGAGCATGTCCAAGATAGGCTTAACGTGGCCGTCTTCGAAAGAGTAAGTGATTTGCGGCCATTGTTTGTCTGCCGGTTTTGACTCAGGTTTTTGGGTTGTATCAGCCACCATAGCCTGCTTCCCCTTATTGTCTCGATTATTGGAGGGGCTACTCCCATTGTCGCTGTTGGTGTTGGGACGCTTGCCCTTGTTCTCTCCCTCCGAGATGTGCAATCCCAGTTGGCGAGCCTTCTTCAAACGTTCTTTGGCACTTGTGGCTCTGATGATAAATGCCTTCCAGTCCTTTAATTGACTCTCGCCCATCCAGAGACTGATTGTTGGGTGCAATCTCTTTTGGCAAATTTCTATCAAGGAGGAATCCGGGTTTCCTGAGGGCAGTTTTATCGCGGTTTGGCGGAACCGCTCAATATAGTTCCTTGTCAACTCTTTCTCCCCTTGAATGACGTCCATGAGGGTGGACATCGTGACGTCCTGCCCTACCTCGTAGGATCTCTCCAAGAACATACGCTTGAAGCCGGCGAAGGAGTAGATGCAGTTGTCTGGCAGGTTGTGGTACCAGTCGAAGGCGACTCCTTCCAATGCCCCAATGAATAATCGTGTGAGGATAGCATCATCATGGGGCAGATGGTCGGTGATGACCTCGAAGTAAGTGATGTACCGACTTGCCGAGGTCTTGCCATCATACGGGTTGATATTGAACGGCTTATATCTTGGTGGGAATGGAACATCCCTCCATTCAGCAGGGTATGGTTGCCGCGTTCTGAGGTCTTGAGAGTTTTCTCGGGCGTGGAACATGGCTCGGAGCTCCTGAACCTCTCTTCTTACTTCTCGGGCCCCATCTGCAACGGTGGGGGCCGTTGTTTCAGGGGGATTATTGCCCGGGTTCGGTGCCGCTGAGTTTGAGTCCGCATTGACCGCGGGACCCGTGCTTGCTTGGCCAGGCGTCCCTCCTTACAGGGTTGGAAAAGCTGCCTTGATTTCATCTACAGACTTGACCAAGGCCTGCAGTATAGCCTCCAGAGTGTCGATGCGTTGGCGATCACTGGAACCACCTTGACTGCTGTCCGTTATGAACACCGTTCTTACATGAGGAGTGATAGAAGGAACGGTGGAGGATGTGCCCTCCGAGTCATACCCATGCACCGAGAAGTCATCGGGGTATGTGGGAATGTTATCTTCGGGTTCAGACTCGGAGGGAATAGTACCCCCAGCTTCGGAGCTTGCTTTATCCTGAGTGTCATGGATGTCCTCGGGGACATCAGCATTTGTTGTACCTGATAGGAGAGTTGTCTCCCCAGGCTTGTCTCCTTGGAACATCGGATTGTCGTGGATGTTTGGAGGAGTGCTACCCCCAGTTCACACGGCCCCCAGCGATGTGGATGATGAATCTTCCGTTGTAGCAGATTTCGTCTTTGAACGGGTGCCTTGGAAAACTCCGGTGGAGGACAACCGTTTAGAAGAAAGTTTTTTAGCTGTAGTGGTTGATATCCTTGGGCTGGAGGTACTTGTCTTCTTCCCTCTCCCCTCGGCGGGGTTTTTATGAGTAGAGTTGCAAGAGACAACTGGAGGTGCCTCGTCCTCTGAGCTCGGTTGTTGTAGCCTTTGGAAGACGAATGGTCGGTCTTCTTTTACCGCCGCGTTGTTGCAACAGCAGTTGACGATGATTTGGGTGCAGTGACGTCCGTGTGAGGACTCTTTGCACATCGAGAACCCTTCTCTTTCCTTGCGTTTGTGGAGGATAGCCTCACGCAGGTCAGAGGAACCACTTTGTCCGTTTGCCGCCGGGGACTGGATTCGAGTGGTTCCATACAACTTCCCATCAGAGGCCCGCATAACGGTATGCGGTACGCTCGGATGGTCAGAGGTCGGGACAGTCTGCTGGGCTTGCCAAGCTTGCGCTGCCTTGGACTTCTTCACTCTAGTGCGTGAGGGCACATAGTAGGAAGAGTCCAAGTGGTACTGGAGAGAATCAGACATGTCCTTTTGGGAGCACAAGAGATCAGGACCATAGGAGAGTCGATCGAAGACGGAGCCACGTGGAGTAGGCGTCATGCGGCTGGAATCAGCGACCCTCATGCGGCTGGTGATCGTAGCCGCATGAATCTTTTCTATGCAGCTGGAAACCCTGGCCGCATAAGTATTCTGCATGCGGCTGGAAATCTCGGCCGCATAAGCACTATGCATTTGGCTAGCAGTTTCAGCCACATGGTCATCATTCATGCGGCTTCCAATCTTGGCCGCATGAGTCTTTGCTTTGCGGCTAGGACCCTTGTTCGATTTCTTTCTGGTGCACATAGAATCGCCCTTTGCCCCTGCAAGTCCAGCATCGTAGTGCTTTCCTCTGCCGGACTTGGGGATAGCAGAGTTTTCTATGGTTTGAAGTGGGGCCGCGCGAGAATCGCTTTCGTCGTCTTGGGTAGCAGGGAGTACTCCATCAAGGGCCTTAGGAGGAGCAAACGATTTTGGTCTCCACTCTTTGCGAGCCTTCGTGGTGCTGGTGCGCTTCTGGACCGGGCCAGCGCTTCCTTCGGAGAGCATCTCTTCGAACGCCTGTTGGTCGAAGCGGACGACCATCTTCTGTTGTGTAGAGCCAAGTTTGGCTGCATCCTATTGCATCACAAACTCCTCAGCCGTGGAGAAGTTTATCCCCAGCAGAGTCGCCATCGTGTTTGCCATGAAATATTGAGCAGAACAATTATCGGAGGACTGGACTTTTACTTCACGTTACAAACTCGCTTGTACAAAGAAAGCCTAGGGACGAAAGCCTAGGTACACCAGACTAAGTACAATTGTTTATTTTAGATTCTGGAGGGTGACAATAGAGGCTTGGGAAGGCGACGGCAGCCCTGCCTTACTCCTTGGACGATCGGTATGCAGCCTTGGCTCCAGAAGATTGCTCGACGTTGAAGAAATGCTCTCTTTGCTCTCTCTCTGCTCTTTTCTCCAAGTCTTCTAATGCTCTCTGATCTCGAGAAGGGGTCTCTCTGGTTGTGCTCTCTTCGTTGTATATTTTTTTTTATCAGGAATTGTATATCTTGCAAGGGAATGGCACCTTGCTATTTATAAGAATGGGGTGTGATTATTAGGGTTTGCAATGATTGCTTCCTGGAGATGGCGGCGGCCTGTGGATTGGTCAATCTAGGCCATTCATTTTGAGTGTGATAAATCTGGGCCGTTAAGTGTAGATTACACCAAATCTCATCAGTAATTAATGCTGATTGGAATAAATCTTCCTCGTGATGATATGCTGATGTCCACGAATAAATTTGATTTATTCTCCTGCCACGTGTCCCAGATTATTGGGATTTGACCCAATCTCTGATTACAATAAATCTGGGAGATTGTTCGGCTTAGGACACGTGTCCTAGGAACCGCTGGAGGAGATCTGAACCGCATGAATATTGAGCCGCATAAGGTTTGGGCCGCATAAGGTTTGGGCCACGTGTCAGGGCTGCTCGGGTAGTGGCCCCCCCTTTCGAACCTTTGAACCGCACGAAGATGATCATTGCGAGCCGCATAGGAATGCATCTGCCTGAGCCGCAAGAAAAGGGTCCTCTTGAGCCGCATAGGGGAGGGCATCCACTTGGGCCGCATGAGACTGTTTCGGCCTGAGCCGCATAGGACGGCTTCATTCTGAACCGCATGGGATGTCTTTGCTCGAGCCGCATATGAACGCCCACGTGGCAAAACCACGTGGCACTTTTATGGATCTCGGGAGATTGTGTCAGATATCTCTTTTTCTTCCCTAGGGGTCTGTCATTATGACAAAGTCATAATTACCTCTCTTGTGTCAGGGCTGTCACATTTTTCAGAGTTGTCAGCCGTCAAAATAATTAATGCAAGAGGGTGGAGGAGAGGACTGTCCCGCCGTGTGTCTTTTGAGCCGCATAGGATGTCTGGGGCCGCATAGCCCCTTATGCCGCATGACCCTCTGCGCCGTATGGGCTTTCTGAGCCGCATGGGGTTTCCTGGCCGCATAGATCATTTTCCATGCTTCTATAGTCTTCCCAAGATGAATCGGCAATCGAACACTAAGCCAGGGACTGCTAGCCAGCCAACAACTCTCCACTCGGCACCGAACACCAAGCTGGGGGTGGCTAGTACGCCAACAACTCCACGTTCTGCTCCACCCATGGAGCCCCTAATAATCAAGTTGCCCAAATCATCCTCTTAGTCTGCATTTACACAGGGGGTGGCTGAAGAAGAGTCAGAGCTGGCCAAGTACGTGGCTCCTTACACTGATGTTCCATCCGCAGATGATGTAATCCTACTAGAAAAGATACCTTACTTCATCAATAAAGGGCTATCTTTGAATTATCTCGAGCTTAATAAGCTCCGTACAATGTATGCTATGGAACACGGTATAGGCACTCACCTGCACACACAAGTGACAAATGTCTACACCGCAAACCAACTTACTCCAGTGGAAGACGCTTACCGCATAATCGAGGGAGATGATCACCCAATCATCTTCGGCCGGAAGAACGATCCACAGCCCTTCAAGATAGAAAAAGTTGAGCCCGAACCTGACGCCAGGAGATTACCCCTTTATCTATATAGTTCCCAGTCCAAGTACCTTATGCAAAAACAAGGATATGATCTGAAAACTACACCAGGCTTAAACTACGGCACCGGACGGCGGTTGCCCTTCCAGTCGTCGGCCCCTGTTGGGAAACCACGAGATTATTACAACAGAACCAGATGTGGGCTCGGTTATGTCACGCCTGCGACGACACCTGAAAGCTCAGACGAAGAAAGCAACTGGCATTCACACTCATCCGGATCACCCACTTTCGATTCGGATGTCAGCATCGGAGACATGCTCAGGACAGTCTGGTCCGTCAATATGGAACTTGCCGATGCCTACGAAGAAGACGAAGACATTCCCGAACTCCTAGAGCTCGAGCCATGGGCACAACAACTAGATGCATAGTGGAAGAAGCGGTTCAAACAAAGAGAGCCTCCCATCGAGGACGAGGTTGTACAAGTCGATCTCGGCGATGAGTCCTCTCCAAAGCACATCTTCGTCAGCAAGAATCTGACAGACGAAGAGCGAGAATCACTACTACAACTCGTCAGAGAATACATCGACGTGTTCGCCTGGAGCTACGAAGATATGCCAGGACTGGACCCCGAGATTGCACTTCACAAACTCAACATCCGTTCGGACGCGAAACCAGTCAAGCAACAGCAACATCGATTCCGTCCTGACGTCATGAATGCCATTGAAGCCGAGGTAAACAAACTAATAGCCAGCGGTTTCATCCGCGAGGAACAGCATCCTGACTGGGTCGCCAACAAAGTACCAGTCCTCAAGAAAAGTGGAAAGATTCGAATCTGTATCGACTTTAACAATTTGAATGAGGCATGTCCTAAAGATGAGTTCCCTCTTCCTATCACAGACATCATGATCGATAACACCTGCGGCTTCGAGCGTATGTCATTCAGGGATGGTTTTTCGGGGTACAACCAGATCAAGATGTTCCCTGACGACGAAAAGCATACATCATTCCGAACACCAATTGGCACCTACTGCTACACAGTCATGCCTTTCGGTCTAAGGAACGCTGGCGCCACCTATCAAAGAGCCATAAGCATTATCTTTAGTGACCATCTGCACAAGACAGTAGAATGCTACGTCGACGACATCACCGTCAAAAGCCGCTCTAAGGAAGATCATCTACATGATCTGATGACAGTGTTCGACCTGATGCGAGCACATAATTTAAAAATGAATCCCACCAAGTCCTTCTTGGGCGTATCCAGCGAGAAGTTCTTGGGTTTCATCATTACTTCCCAGGGTATCCACGTAGACCCTGAGAAAACGAAGGCAATCATGGAGATGGATCCCCCGAAAAATCTTCGTGAACTCCGAGGCCTTCAAGGAAGGCTAGCCTACATCAGGAGGTTTATCTCTAACCTCTCCGAACGATGCTAGCCATTCACCCACCTCATGAAGAAAGGTGTTTCATTCGTATGGGATGAAGAATGCCAGCGCACCTTCGACAACATCAAAGAATATCTTACGAACCCTCCAGTCCTGGTAGCCCCGATCGCTGGAAGACCATTCATGCTCTATGTACGAGCGATGGAACATTCTCTCGGTGCTCTGCTAGCACAAAACAATGAGGCAGGCCACGAACAAGCCATATATTACCTTAGCCGAATGATGATGGGGCCGGAGCACCGATATACTACCGTAGAGAAAGAGTGCCTTGCTTTTCAGAAGATGCGACACAACGTCACGGGATAGACCATCTACGTCATATCAAGAGTCAACCCCCTCAGGGTCCTCATGACTAAACCAGGTGCACTCAGCTCTCGCCTCGCTACATGGGCGATATTACTATCCCCCTACCATATGATCTTCGTACCGCAAAAGGCTGTTAAAGGTCAAGCTCTGGCAAACTTTTTAGCAGCTCATCCGGGTTCAGAGTCAACCAAAATAGACGAAGAGATTCCACACGAGGTCGCTAATTCAAATATGGCCTCCCATGATACCATATGACGAATGTTCTTCGATGGCGCTTCTAAAACCGGGCCCAAGGACAACATCGTCGCTGGAGTCGAAATAGTACTGGTTTCTCCCACCGGGTTGATGATCAATCGTGCTTATTCCCTCACAGAGCTCTGTTCAAACAAACGTGGCTGAGTACAATGCCTTGGTCATTGGCCTCCGACTTACAAAAGAGCTGGAGGTAGAGCACCTCAAAGCATACGGCAATTCGCAGTTAATCGTCAACCAGATCCGGGGCTCATACGAAGTTCGCCATGAGGACATGATCCCCTACCACCAAATAGCAATCGACATCATTTCATCCCTTGAGGGGTTCTTCATAGAGCACGTTCCCAGGCTCCAAAACATTGAAGCCGATTCCCTAGCAGGTCTTGCCGCTTCCTTAGCAATTCCCAATCATGCTCATCATCTGGCTGACATCATAGGCCGTGAGCTGGTCTGTCCCAGGAATATTGTTCAGTATGCCGAGAGTTACTCAGCTCTGACAGTTGACGAAGCACCAGACTGGAGACAACCGTTCATTGACTTCGTGGTCTACGGCATCCTGCTAGAGAATCCGAAGGAGGCCACTTCTATCAGAAGGCGTTTCCTCATATTCTTCTACGATAAAGAGACGAAAATGCTATATCGGTGATCCTAAGATGGATTACTGCTTCGATGTCTATCAAATACAGAAGCCGGAGAAGCCGTGCGTGAAACTCACGATGGCGTCTGTAGGGCCCATCAGCCTGGCCCAAAACTACAAGATCGCCTTCGCCGAATGGGCTACTACTGGCACACAATGGTTGCAGATGCGATAGACTATGCAAGAAAATGCAAAGTCTGTCAAGTCCACGCAGATTTTATCCACCAGCCATCCCAGTTTCTACATCCGACAGTGGCATCCTGGCCATTCGAAGCATGGGGAATGGACATCATTGGTCCAATCACTCTGTCTTCGTTCCGAGGATATCGCTTCATACTCGCGATCACAGATTACTTCTCCAAATGGGCGGAGGCTATTCCGCTAGCAGAAGTGAAGACTTCAAATGTGATCAGCTTCCTCAAGCATCACGTTATCTACCGCTTTGGACTGCCCCGAAGGATCATCCATGACAACGGTCTGCAGTTCGCAAGCCACACCTTCTATCAGTTTTGCGACAAACATCGCATCCAGAATATTGCTTCAACACCATACAACCCAGCGGCTAATGGTCTGGCTGAAGCATTCAACAAAACAATCATCAAGCTTCTCAAGAAATTTGTGTCATCAAACAAACGCGACTGGAATGAAAAGCTCGGTGAATGCTTATGGGCGTACCGTACCACAATACGGACTGCCATCGGGAACACCCCATTCTCTCTGGTATACGGGAGTGAGGCAGTTCTCCCACTAGAGACTCAAATCCCTTCACTCCGTGTCGCTCTCACCTATCAGTTGACGACAGATGATAATCACCATCGCCGACTACAAGAATTAGAAGCCCTAGATGAAAAGTGCCTATTAGCTCAACAACGAATCGAGCTGTACCAGGCACGCATCTCCGGTGCCTTCAACAAGAAGGTTAAAATCAGAACATTCCAGGTGGGCGACCTCGTTCTGGCAGTTCGGAGGCCGATGGTTATGACTCACAAAACTGTCAGCAAGTTCCAGCCAAAGTGGGAAGGCCCGTTCATCATCGACGTTGTATTCTCCAATGGAGCTTACCGCCTCGTAAAACAAAATGGAGACTTGCTCATGTTGCCCATCAACGGCAAGTTCCAGAAAAAATATTACGTCTGAAACGACATCCTCCAAGGTGATGAGTTATGTACCCCGCGGTGCCGCTGAACTCACATTCCGACTATAAAATCTTCCAGAATGACGAGTTATGTACCCTGCGGTACCGCTGAACTCACATCCCGACTACAATATCTTCCAGAGTGATGAGTTATGTACTCTCTCATTCCGCTGAACTCACATCCCACCTACAAATCTGCCAAAGTGATGAGTTATGTACTCTCTCGTACCGCTGAACTCACACCCCGACTACAAATCTGCCAAAGTAATGAGTCATATACTCTCTCGTACCGCTGAACTCACATCCCGACTACAAATCTTCCAGAATGACGAGTCATGTACCCTCTCGTACCACTGAACTCACATACCGGCTCTAAATCTCCCAGATTATCGAGTTATGTACCCGCAGGTACCACTGAACTTACATCCTGGCCACTATAGATAAATCCATATCGCATCTTTTAGGTAGTAAGTCATGTATGATTATACCTCTAAACTTTCTTCCTAAAAGAAGCTTCCCCCTTATGATCCAACACCCGCACTCTCGGTGCACAAAAAGGGTAATAGATCCACAAATTTTCCGAAACAACCACGTCGATGCTACCTCTGAGTTGTTTCCCTTCCATCAAAAACAAACCGCCCCCTTACATAGAACTTCCACGTTCTCATTACCTCTAAGTTGTTCTATACTCTCTTCATGGAGCCCCCTCCTGCCATGTCCTCATTACCTCTGAGTGGGAAGGCTCCATCGAAGAAACCCTCATATTCACCATGTCCTTATTACCTCTGAGTAAGTATGATGGTTCTTCCCTCCCACGTCTTATTATCCGTATCTAGAACCAGGGTACACCAAGGATAATAGGTCCACAAAAAGTCTCTCATTGGGGCAACTACCACAAGCAAGGAATAGAGCAAATGTATTCCAGACATTCAAAATCGGTTACATTCATAAGCAAGCCAGAAAAGTTCTCTATCATTTCATTCAGACAAAAAATGAAGAAGATTACATCGATGCCCAAAAGAAGCAAAACACAAACTGCAGTTAAAGGCAGACAGAAATATTAAGACGAAAGATGGACTTTTGTGAGTGCCCACGAATCCTAGTTGCGAGGGCGCGTATACCAATCCCTCAACCATTTTGCATACAAAGTATTTACTTCAGCAAAATCCTCATCCGGAATAGGAAGGTCAGGACTCCTAGTACTACCACCATCAGACTGAGGCTCCTCCTTTACAGCAATGGGCGCCAGCTCTCCTTTTTGTCCCTCCGTTGTTGGTATTACCTCCTCCTTAACGAACGATGACTCCTGTTTGGGAGGAGGCATCATCTCTTCCTTCGCGACGATCTCAACCTTCAGCAGGGATGCTGCAAGAATCGAAAAAAATGCAAAAGAAACAAAGTCAGAAGACAGCCAGAAAACATTCAGAGTACATGCGGCTCTATTTAAAAGAGTTCTTATGCGGCTCGTTTTTTCACAGAGTACATGCGGCTCTGATTAAACGAGTCTTATGCGGCTGGGTTCTTTCAAAGTACGTGCGGCTCGGGACAGATGAGTCCTCATGTGACTTTGTTTAGATGGGTTTGTATACGATTCTGATTTGTGAAACGCTATGCGGCTCAGTCCATTAGGAACTCATGCGATTCTGTTCAGAGGGACTCCATGCGGTTCAACTCTAAAGGTAACTATGCAGCCATAGTAACGATCCTCATGCGGTTCAAACATAGGGCATACCCTATGCGGCTCGGACATGGAGCATACCCCATGCGGCTCGAACATGGAGCATACCCCATGCGGCTTGGACATGAGAAGTACATACGACACACATGAAGATGAAGGCTCGCGCATAGAGCATACGACGTAGCCACAACAGTTAGGGTGTCAAGCTCATGCAACATCCTTACCAGTAATGGTAGGGTAGACGTCGGGGTGAACTACGGGCACGTCGACTGGTGGAGGAGCTGCCACATTCGTCGTCGCAGACGAAGAAGAAGGTGCTTTCTTACCCTTCGCCACCGCAGCCGACGAAGACGCCGCCTTTTTACCCTTTGCCGCAATAGTCTTCTTGGGGGCCATTGGTGATCGAAGGAGAGGATGACAGATTAGGGCAGAAAGGGCTCGAATTAAAAAAGAAAGTAAAGAATTTTCTTTTCCTAGATTCTCATATTTATAGGCGGACAAAGGAAGGGGGGCTCGTGGACCAATGGAAATGCTTCGGGTCGTGTGCTGAACCGACTCCTAGGATTTCGCCTCCTATTATAAAGGAGATTCATTCCAGAAAAGAAGATCTAAATATTTAATGAGCCGACTCTTGGGACTCCCCCCCAAAGACGGCTCAAAATCAAAAACAAATCAAAAAAAGCAATTAATGATGCCCACGTGGCAGAGAGGAGCCTATACGGCCAGACAGCCTATGCGGCCACACGGCTTATGCGGCCAGATAGTCCATGCGGCTCGCACATCCATGCGGCTAGGAAGTCCATGCGGACAGAACAAACCTATGTGACCATGCTTCTTATTCAAAGTATTTCAATTTTACAAATTGAAAACTTTGAAGGAGGTCTTGTAGAAGCATGGAAAAGAACAGAAACGTCCATGCGGCTCAACCAAGAGAGAGTTTCATGCGATTCAGAACTTCATGTGGCTCGAGAGGTTCATGCGGCTCAAATAGCCCCCAACATAGCTATGCGGCTTGGGTAAAAGCTACGTGGCTTTATGCAACTCGTCCCAATAGCTAGAGGAATCATTTAATGCTCTGACACAACAAGGCAGTCCTGACATAAAGATGAAATTGACAGCTCTGACAGAAGGCTGTAATGATGACTCTGACACAAAGGCACGATCTTCCTAGAGAAACAAAGAAAATCTCTACAGTTGGCACTATCCACCAACTCCAAGGACTTTCTATATGGCTACGACTCTCATGCGGTTCGGGCACGATGACTGCAGCAGCTCGAGTATGGAGACGCTCATGCGACTCGGTCATGACGACTCTTTATGCGGATCGGTTACGACGACTCTCATGCGGCTCGAGTATGGAGATGCTCATGCGGCTCGGTCATGACGACTCTTTATACGGATCGGTCATGACGACGCTCATGTGGCTCGAGTACGATGATTCTCATGCGATTCGAGTATGGAGACTCTCATACGGTCTAGGCATAACGACTCTCATACGGTTTGAGTGTGACGACTCTCATGCGGCTCATGAGCATAACAGTTGGGATACGTGGTAGGACACATGTTAGGAGCCGATCATATCTTAGTAATTCAGATCTATTGCAATCAAAGTAATCTCTAGATTGGGTCAAATCCCAATAGTCATAACAAACAATGGGGACACGTGGCAGAGAATGATTCAGATTTATTCGTTCAGATCGGCGGACATCAACAAATCATCAAGAAGCAGATTTGTGGCAAACAACATTAATTATATATAGGATTCGACGCAATCTACATTAATGACCCAGATTCATTACATTTAAGATTAATGGCCCAGATTGATTAATCAAGAGGCCGCCGACGTTTTGAAGGGAGGCAATCATTGCGAACCCTAATGATCACCCCACTTCTATAAATAGCAAGGTGTCATTCCCTTGCAGAGAGTATAGACTGACGCATACAGAGAGAGAGCACTACAGAGACATCCAGAGATCTATCAACAGAGGGCGCAAGGGAGTCTCCCTACACGTCCAAGAACATTTCTTCACCGGAGCCAAGGCTACGTCTGATCGTCCAAGGAGTAAGGCAGAGCGGCCGTCACTTTCCCGAGCCTCTATCGTTACCCCCCAGAATCTAAACTAAACAATTGTACTTAGACTGCTGTACCTAGGTTTTCGTCCCTAGGCTTTCTTTGTACGAGCGAGTTTGTATTGTGAAGTAAAAGTCCAGTCCTCCGATATAACTGTTTTGTTCTTTTATAATCAATGGCGAACATCGACGACGTGCACGTGCTACTGTTATCAAACTGTTTCATGTCTTTGCAACGTAGTTATAGAGCTTGTATGTTGTTGATGCACAAGTACGGCATCTTCTTAGTGAAGATAAATTTCTAACTCTCTTATACTATCATCCCCAAAAGAAGTCATGGAGTGGATGTTAGGATTTAGATATATTTATAGTTCTATACATAATAAAAATTCATGGTTCATTGTTTTTGGTTCTAGTTTTCTTTGGTTTCTTCTTTTAGTGAGTACCAATCAGTAATTTGATGTTTATATTTTTTACTCATGATTTAAATGTGGATGATATAAATTTTGTTCTTCTAGTGTTATTTGAAGCATTCTAGGTCTATTTTAGTTAACCTTTTCCATGGTTTATTAATTATTATTCCAAGAAGCTTGAGTTCATTAAATGCATGGCGACATTTGATAGCAATTTCTTTGAAGAAAAATGGTTTTATATCCTATAAAACTCAAGAAGAATAGGATATCAATCATACATTTTCAAGCTGTCGTTATGTTCAGCTTACTGTATTTTACTTTTGTTTGGAGGAAGCAATATTCCGAGCATCATTTTAATTCCTTTCAACTCCAAAAGTTTAGTAACATACATATTGTTGGTTAGAATCTTACGTTCTATTTATTGCTATAATCTTTTTGACATGCTTACCTCTGTACTAGTTTTTCAATCATTATTTGTTGAGGAAACCTTTGAGCATACCTACAGGATCAATATGCAAAGATGTTCTTCCCTATAACTTTATTATGTACTCTATTTTTCTGTAATTTTCTTTGGGCGGTCACTCCTTTAATTGATGTTCTTCCTAACGTTATCCTCTCAAAGTTCTTAGTTGCAGTTGCATAATTCAAGTAACGGTCTTTACCAGTAAGATAATTCAACATTTCAGATGAAGCAACATACCGTTAATTTAAACTATGGGTAGTAGATTAGATGCCTAAAACATCCATGAATGTAGGAAAGAGAACATGCTTCAAAGAAGATGGACAAGGAAATAACAAGTAAAATAAAAAAGTTGGTGCTTCTTATATAAGAAAAAGGGAGTACAACAGAGATGTAGTATCTTACAGTTGCTGAAGGCAAAATAAAAACTTGGTGCTTCTTAAACTGTTCTTTTGTGTATCATTGTTAATTCAGAAACCATCTGGATCAAGGTAAATTTTTGTTGTATGATTTAGTAAGTTACGGATAGAGTTTTGTTGAATTTTTGTTATTGCCGGGGCACAATTTTTTGATAGAAAACTGAGAAAATAAAACAATTGTAAAGACAACGTTTCTACGCAACACTTCAAAGAAAGTGCACAACAGAGATCCTAGGAGGATTCTGGATTACGAGAATCTAAAAAGATTTTGTAATCAGTAGCAAATGACAGTAGCACTTCTAAACAGAAGGCACGAATCGAATTACTAACAGTAGCAGCGATGACAGGCGAAAGATGGAAGATGGCATGCTGGGATGAATGATCACCATTGCTCAAAGATTTATTTGCCCCACACGGACAGCTTCCAGAAACCAGCAAGTTCGTCGGAGAACTTTGGAACACTCCTTCTCTTTTGACACCTCGAATCGTACACGGACTCCAGTGCAAAAGCAACGCTGGTGCAAAGCTTCTCTTCTCTCTCACAGCTTCTGTTTACTTGTGTTAAGAAACACTTGTAAACTCTTTCAACTTTCTGTGTAATCTTCTATATATGTCATGTGGAGAGAAGAGACCTTATACAGGCCTGCGTGGCAACTGTCAGATTTCCATAATGTTCGGGACGGAGAAAAAACCACTCCGAACGTATAGTAACCGCTCTGATCATGCACAGACACGATCTGTAGCAAGTTGTGCCACTCGCGCACCCCGTGCGCCATGCACACCACATGCAGAATGCACACTGAGCCACTTGTGCCACCTGCACGCCCTGTGCGCCCTACGTACCCGGCGCCACCCGTACAACTGGGCGTGCAACTGGGCGCACACCTGTGCGCACAACTGGGCGCACCACTGGGCGCGCATCTGTGCATGCAACTAGGTGCGCACATGGCCGTGCAACCTGGGTGCATACCTCGCTGCGCAACCTGGCCGCGCACCTGGGCGCACAACCTGGGGGTGCAACCTGGCCCGTGCACCCGGTCGCGCCACCTGGCCTGCGCAACCAGAGCCGTGCAACCTAGCCGCACAACCTGGGTCGCACAACCTGGCAGCTCAACCGGCTGCGCAAGTGGCTCGCACAACGAGCACCACTTAATCGTACTATGCACCTAGCAACGATGCTGACGTGATAAGTGTAAAGTGCGCCAACAAAATACCACATTATGCCTCATAAGACTATGAGCCCGAGTCCGTGTCCGAGTCCGAATCCGAGTCGCTAAGCCCCTACGGGGCTTAGCTCCCATGGAAATAAATTTCCAAAAAGCATGAATGCTTTCAATTGTTGATTTAGCCTTTTTCCTATTAGAAAAATAATCCCACATGGCACACCCATATGCACCTCCATACCACATGTGCATCTCTAAAATAGCATAGCTAATATATAGAGATACAACTCTTTTGGCCTAGCCGATGTGGGACTAAAGTTTCTAATACAAAACGATGCGAATTCATGAGATCTGTACTCTCCACCTCGATCACTTCTTATTCTTTTGAGTTGTTGTCCAATCTGTCACTCAGCTTCGGCTCTGAACTCCTTGAACTTCTCGAATGCTTCGTCTTTAGCCTTCAGCAAGTAGACGAACGCATACTTTGAGAAGTCATCAATGAAGGTTATGAAATACTTCATCCCGACCTTTGTAGATAAATGTTTGAAGTTACAGATATCGGAGTGTACCAACTCCAGAAGATTTGTACTTCGATAAACCCGAGGAAAAGGTTTCCTTATGATCTTCGTTTGAGTACAAACTTCACATTTCTCTACCTTACCCCCACACATGGAGATAAGTCCTAGACTAGACATTCTGTTTATTTGTTTACAATGAACATGTCCTAGTCTATTATGCCACAACTCAAGAGTATAAGTAGAAGGAGTGATTGCATTAATTACATTGGACTGATTTACAAGCTGAATTTTGACCATTCCTTCGGTATAAAAAGCTTTCCCGAAATATGTTCCCTTTATAGACATCACCATCTGGCCAGCATTGATGTCCATCCTGAGGCCTGTATTGCAGAGTAGGCCTCCCGAGATCAGATTCTTGGCAATAGCAGGTATATGCTTCACACCTTGAAGCGTCAAAGACTTTCCCGAAGTCAGCTTCAAAAACACCGTCCCAATCCCGAGCACTTCAGCTTGTGCCTGGTTCTCTACCATAACCACTTTAGAAGTAGGTGTGTAGGTGGTGAACCACTCCTTGCTGGAGCAGACATGGCAGGTGGCTCCAGTGTCTACCCACCAGTCAGAGTCAGTCCGTACCGCATCAACCTACACAATCATAGCAACAACGTCAGTGATCATAGATACCTTGCTAGCTTTCCTTGCTCTAATTACTTGGTCTTTGCTTTGCATTCACTCTTGAATTGAAGCAAGCCAAATAAGACTTTGGCTTCTATTGCTTGAAAGAAGTTCCCTTGACTTTTAGATTGTCAGGGTCCTTCTTCTTGCTGTGGGAAGCCGCCTGCTTTTCCCTTGGTTCCTTGGTATGAACCATATTGGCGTTAGCCAATTGCTTGGACAGTGCGTTCACTTTCAGTTGAGCCCTCATCTGGTCCTCAATATTAATTTCCTACAAGAGATCTTCAAGGCTGATCTCAAGCTTCTTCATATGCATGTTTGCATAGAACTTGCTCCACCCAGCGGGGAGCTTCGAGACAATCCCTCCAACAACAAATTTGTTGGGGAGGGGCATCGTCTCGTCTTCCAGCTTTTTTCGCAGCTTCAGGAATTCCTTCACCTGCGGGAGCATGGACTTCTCGTCCTTAAAGAGCCATTTGTGATATTTTTTAACCACAAATATCTTGCTTTTGTTTTTGTCTTCTTCGTACAGTTTCTCCAGAGACTCCCATATGTCTCTGGCAATAGTCTTCTTACTGTAGGATTCTGTTAGGGAATCCTCCATAACATTCAGGATAAGCATCCTGCAAATGCTATTCTCCCTTCTCCACTTGGCCTGAAGTTTAGTAGCCGCAGTGATTGCGGCAGCAGACCCATTATTTGGAACAGTAGATTCCTCTTCAAGAAGCACATGATCAACGTCTCTGAGTTGAAGAGTGAGATAAACCTTCCTCTTTCAGACTTGATAATGCTCTCCTTCAAAGTTTTCTAACTCAGTATCGAGGAGTGAAGCATTAAAGTTTACCATCGTAGCAAGAAAGCTTTGAGATTGTTATTGCCGGGGCACAATTTTTCGATAGAAAACTGAGAAAATGAAACAATTGTAAAGACAACGTTTCTACGCAACACTTCAAAGAAGGTGTACAACGGAGATCCTAGGAGGATTCTGGATTACGAGAATCCAAAAAGATTTCGTAATCAGTAGCAAATGACAGTAGCACTTCTAAACAGAAGGCACGAATCGAATTGCTAACAGCAGCAGCGATGACAGACGAAAGATGGAAGATAGCCTGCTGGGGTGAATGATCACCGTTGCTCAAAGCTTTATTCGCCCCACACGAACAGCTTCCAGGAACCAGCAAGTTCGTCGGAGAACTTTGGAACACTCCTGCTCTTCTGACTCCTCGGATCGTACACGGACTCCCGTGCAAAAGCAATGCTGGTGCAAAGCTTCTCTTCTCTCTCACAGCTTCTGTTTACTTGTGTCAAGAAACACTTGTAAACTCTTTTAACTTTCTGTGTAATCTTTTGTATATGTCCTGTGGAGAGAAAAGACCTTATATAGGCCTGAGTGGCAACTGCCCTGTTTCCACAATGTTCGGAACGTGGAAAAAACCACTCCGAACGTGCAATAACCGCACAGATCATGCACAGGCACGATCTGTAGCAAGTTGCGCCACTCGCGCACCCCGCGCGCCTTGCACACTGCGTGCAGAACGCGCACTGAGCCACCTGCGCGCCCTGTGCGCCCTACGCACCTCGTCGCGCCACCTGGCCTACGCAACCAAAGTCGCGCAACCTGGCAGCTCAACCGGCTGCACAAGTGGCTCGCACAACGAGCGCACCTGGTCACGCCACCTGGCCTACGCAACCAGAGCCGCGCAACCTAGCAGCTCAACCGGTTGCGCAAGTGGCTCGTGCAACGAGCGCAACTTAAGCGCACTATGCGCCTAGCGACGATGCTGACGTGCAAAGTGCGCCAACAAAATGCCACATTACGCCTCATGAGCCCATGAGCCCGAGTCCGTGTCCGAGTCCGAGTCGCTAAGCCCCTACGGGGCTTAGCTCCCATGGAAATAAATTTTCAAAGAGCAAAAAGCATGAATGCTTTCAATTGTTGATTTAGCCTTTTTCCCATTAGAAAAATAATCCCACATGGCACACCCATGTGCACCTCCACACCACATGTGCATCTCTGAAATAACATAGCTAATATATAGAGATACAACTCTTTTGGCCTAGACGATGTGGGACTAAAGTTTCTAATACAAAAAGGCCAAAACCCAACAATTTCTTTACTTTGGTAAGTCCAATTAAAAATCTTAAAACAAGTCTGAAGACTTGAGTTGTTCTATATCGTGATGATGCCTATTGCCAGAAGCAGAAGGAAATAAAGTAGCTATGGAACTACCAGTGAAAACTTGTGTGACTATACATATAACTCATAAACATGAAGATACTGTCAGTTACACCAAAAAGAAGGTGATGTCATCTCTAAAAGAAAGAATTTGGGGTTGAGTTATAATAAAAAACAACTTCAATACAATTTGTTTCAAATTAAAAGACTCGTGCAAAATGGAATTGAATCTTATGATCCCTTTAAGCTATTACCATCTAGTTTAAAACTAGCTGACATTCTTGGGAATCTTGATAAGTGGTGGTCACATGAAATAGAATTTTTTTTAGATCTTGATTTGATGCCTTCCAAAACTGTGGTGCCATGTTGACGCCAAAACAGACTTCTAGCTACTCTGCTCCCACTAGATGGTATCTTGTCACATTCTAATATTTTCCTGGATGATGTATCATAGTTTATTGAAAGGTTATATGTACACATCAAGTCAAGTTCATTTGAGAAATTGTGTAGTAGAGAGTTACTTTCCTTGTTCTATGCAAATCTTTGTATAATCATATTATGTAGCTAGTCTTATCATGCACTTAACTATTTTTTATAAAGGTTCTTGTGAAGATAGATAATGAATCCAATATAGTGAATGTTCGGTCAGACTATAGTTGCTATGTAATTTTGTGCAAAGGAGAAATTTATAATACATTGGTTTATTTGCATCCTTGTTGCTAGTTGAGCCTCTGGTAGTATAGTTTTCGAAAAAATTGATTAGTGCAGCTTTAATACATCAGTTCATCTGCATCCTTTATCCATAATTGCATGTGGGCATTATTATTGTTATCACTGCACTAGGGAGTTCCTACAAACGGAGAATTGAGAAAGCTAAAAAAATTAATCCTTAAACTAGAAATACTAGAAACTACAAACCAGTATATTTATGGAGCAAAACAGAGACACCATACATATAAATAGAGTTATGTTTTTTGATTTCTTTTGAAACAAAAAGAGAATTCTAAATAAACATCAAAAACTTTATAGATCGGTACATTCCTTAAACTTAAGTGCGAGGGGAAGTATTCAAATTAGATTGCAAGTTGATTCCGTAAACACATTAATAGATGCATTCTACGAGTCTAATAAAATTTCAGCATGACCACTTCCAATCATCACCCAATGATTCCTAGTAACTGCACAAAATTCATATTCCTGACCACCATACCAGCAGCAAGTATCTAAGGCTATATGGGGATTATGAGAGCTTTGGCCATGGAGTGATACTCATTCAAAGCATTCAATAAATTTGGGATAAAAGTATTTGTAGTATTTTTATCTAATAAGTTTTCTTGCATTGCTTATCATATGATTGTTTCTTGATTTTAAATTGGTAGTTTATGATATTCATATTTATCTGCTATCTGCGATGACACTTGTGATGTTTTAGTTTAGAGAAAGCGAATGCGTATGTTACAGACAACATGTTATACTTTGCTCTTTCTTCCTCCATCTTTAATTTATTTTTTATTTTTCTTCATCTTCCAGACTGAATATTCTATATGGGGACTAAAGAAGGAAGTACACAGTGGTATAAAGCTAGACATGAAGACCACAATTGATCTGCTCAAAGAATTCAGGAACTATGTTTCAGTAATGGAGGAGTGTATATCAATCTTGGCTAGCATACTAGTCAACTAGTATGCATTTTTCTGATATTGTTTCAATGTCGCTTAACATTCTATGGAATACTTAACAATCTTTAGTATAATGTCAATGTGCAACATTGGAAAGTAGAAGGGTTTTAAATCATGTGTGTGGACATGATGCTTGACATGTTCAACTATTCAATCAATAGGTTGCCGATTAACTTAATTTCAATTTATTTTTTCAGAAATATATAGTTCCTCAGGAATATGTGCAAACAATGAGGGTCTTAATGCTGAAGAGATGCCTAGTTTCTTCATATAATCAAGTGCTTAAATTATTTATAAAAAATTTTGCAGGACCACCAGTGGAAGTATGGCGTTATTCCACCCAGTGAAGAGTTTCCTTCATGCAAGTACTGGACACGTTGCAGACTCGTTGTAGTAGAAAATTCGATCCGTAATTTCCTGAGTGGGACCTAATAAAATTGAGACCACCATCTCAACAATAGAAGCAATAACATCGGGAATAAGAATTAGAAGAATATATTTGTATTATAATTGTAATCAATACTTTTATTATCCTAATTCAAGGTGCACTCCATCCAATTAGCATAATGTAAGACATCCCCTACTTTTGACGGAAATCGTCCTTTACTGACGGTCAACCTATTTGACCAATTTTTTGACTAAAATACCCCTTATCTTCTTCCTTTTCCTTTACCCCCGCGCCCAACCCTCTGTCCCCCGCTGGCAGACCGCCTCTCCACCGCCACCCCCGCTATCCGTGCCCCCTCCTGCTCGCCGACGGTCACCCTTCCTCCTCCTCCCTCCCCCCCTCCCCGGCCAACTGCTGCTGCTGCCGCTAGCAGTCCCCCTTCCCCTCCATTTGGCTTTTCCGCAATATCACGAAGAAACATTTACACCAGCTCTTTGCTTTCTTTCTTATTTACTCGAACTTTCGGAATGTCTAGAGAATTTCCTAACCGAGAATAAAAAGATGCCATGGTTGCAAACCTCAAGTTCATATACGAGAATTTGTATTACAAAAAAGAGATAAAAATAAATGGCTTCCAAATATATTTTATGGATTAATAACTAAACTTGGACTGGATATTCTTAAATGCGCAAGCATCAACCAAATGCGCTAAGCTCATTTCACTTACATTATCTTGCAAAGCTCCACAGCTAGTCATAACCCAAATTTTTTTTTTTTAGAGAAATTTTGAGCCGCACCTCACTCGGGGGAGGGGGACTGCTGGCAGCAGCAGTTTGCAGAGGGGGCGGGCTACAGCAGGAGCGGGGTGACACTAGGGAGGGGAACTATCAGCGAGGAGGAGGGGGCGCGGCGTGGAGGGGGTGGCGGTCGGGAGGCAGCCTGTCAGTGGGGGACGGGGGGTTGGGCGCGGAGGCAGAGGAAAGGGAAGAAGACAAGGATATTTTAGTCAAAAAAATTGGTCAAATCAGTTGACCGTCAGTGAACAACGGTTTACGTCAAAAGTGGGGGGTGACTTACATTATGATAATTGGGTGGGGTGCAGCTTGAATTAGGATAATAAAAGTGGGGTACAACTCAAATTTTCTCTATTTTTATCTATAAATTGCGTAATTTTTTTAATTGAAAATACCGTCAACAATATTTAAAAAATGTTGTAAGATAACATTTTAACAACTTTTCTAAACATTGTAAACTTTACTTACAATACTTTCAAATTATTATTGATACTACAATTACAAGATACAAATTTACAACATTTGTCCAACATGATTGAATAACATATATAACATTTTTCAAAAATTGTATAAACTCTTTTTACAATGTTTATACAATGGTGTATAAAATCTATGCACAACGTTCATTGAACGTGGTAGATATTGTTTCTACGACAAATGTAGAAGGTTGTTAAAATTATATCTACAATACTTTAATATATTTTAAAAAGTATTTTTACAAGACTTGGAAAACATTGTGGAAAGGTTTCTGTCAATTTTTATAAATTTTAACAATATTTGTAAACTGTTGTGGGAAGAATTTCTACAACGTCTTCACAACGTTAGAATGAACTTTGTGGAAGATACCCTCCCCTTTTGCAACCCTGGATGTAACAACTTTCTATTAAACGTTGTAAAAGTCTTTTTATAATATTTTTTCAATGTTGTAAAAGAGATTTTTTTCGTGAAGTGGGGAGCTCTCTCTCTCTCAACAGAGAGTGAAAGAGAGAGAAGGGAAGTTTTCCCCTCGATATAGAGAGAAAAGCTCGAGAGACAGAGGAAACACTCTAGAGAGAGAAGCTCGAGAGAGAGGAAAACTCTCTTGAGAGAGAAAGGAAGCTCGAGAGAGAGGGAAAGATAGAAAATGAGTGTGGTAAGGGGAATTTTGTTTGTAACACTTTGCTGCACTAATAGAAGAAAAAATGAGTATGGAGAGTGTGAGCGAGTTCTTATTTGTAATGGATTTTAATGTTACATAAATTATAAAAATAACAAAAATATAAAATAAAACTTTAGTGATGGTTTTGTAATTATTGTAACGGTTATTATCATTACAAAAGTGTTACGGTAATAACCGTTACTAATCATAAAAAATGTATTACAAATTATCTATTTTGGTGTAGTAAAAGCTTTATACGGTTTGAAACAAGTCCCTCGTGTTTGGAACGACCGTCTAAGCTCTTTTCTACTTGATAATGGTTTTTCAAAAGGTAAGGTTGACACTACACTGTTTATAAAGTCTTTAAATGGAAATCTTCTTTTAATTCAAATTTATGTTGATGATATTATCTTTGGATCTACTGATGAATCTCTCTGTATAGAATTCTCTAAGTGTATGCAGAATGAGTTTGAGATGAGCATGATAGGAGATCTAAAATTCTTCCTTGAACTGGAATCAAACAAACGAACAATGGGCCTGGACGTTCATCAACCAAGCCAATTACATAAAAGATTTGCTAAATAAGTTTGACCTGGATTCGTCAAACCCCTTGGCACTCCAATGACAACATCAACCAAGCTTGATGTATATGAACAAGGCAAACCTTTCGACATACGTAAGTATTGAGGTATGATTGATAGTTTACTTTATTTAACTACAAGTCGCCCTGATATAATGTTTAGTATTTGCTTGTGTGCAAGATTTCAAGATAACCCTCAGGAGTGACACCTGTGCGCAGTTAAGCGTATCTTTCGATACCTTAAGGATACTTCTTCTGTCGGCTTATGGTATCCCAAAATTATGTCCTTTGACCTAACTGATTATTCCGATGTTAATTTTGCTGGATGCAAAGTGGATAGAAAAAGTACAAGTGGCACGTATCATTTTTTAGGTAAGACTCTAGTCTCTTGGTTTAGCAAAAAGCAAAATTCTGTAGCATTAAAGACTACTGACGCCGAGTATAACGTCGCAGGAAGTTGTCGTGCACAAATTTTATGGATAAGGCAAACCCTAGAAGACTCTGATTTACATTTCACACATATACCCATTTTCTGTGACAACACTAGCACTATAAATTTGACTAATAGTCCTGTATGTCACTCTCGTACTAAGCACATTGAGATTCAACTTGACTTTCATAGAGATCATCAAGTAAATGGAGACATCAATTTAGAATATGTAGACATAGAGAAACAATTGGCTGATATCTTCACAAAACCCTTAGCGTTAGATTAATTCAATTATTTACGTCAAAAATTAGGATTTTTAGATGTCAATAATATTAATTAATTTTATCTTATTAATTATTTTTTAACATGCAAAAACTATTTTCAAGAAAAGCCTACAAAGGTCTGTTTGTCACCACGGCTACGGCTAAAGCGAAGTGGTATTTAAGTGTCCCCCGGTGGATCTCCGTTAGCTGGAAAAGTACCCCTACAGCTAATCTGAGATAGTCGCTGCATAAGGAAATTTAATTCATAAAATAATTTTAATTATATTATTTAAAATTTAAAATTACTAATTTTGGAATTATATAATTGAAATGGAATGATAAATTCAAAGTGACATTTAGGATTTTGTACAAAATGGCCTCAACAGAGTTCAAGGTGAACTCGGTCCGAATTTGGCCCGAGTTTAGCCCGAACTCGATTGGTGTCGGGTTTATACAGAATCTGAATGGCCCACTTTCTATTTCTTCTTCTTGCTCCTCAAACAGCCGCACAACAGCCAAAAACTGAGAATACCCGCCAAACCCTAGTTTTTCAAACTTCAATATTCCTATACCTTTGGATTTTTGTGTCAAAATTTTGGAATCGGGCTTGGAATCTCCTCCTCTTCCACATACTCAAATCTAAGAAGGTATAATTTCCTCTATCTCTCCATCTCTCAATTTTTTTAAATTCGTAGAAACTATCTATTTTATTGGAAATCATGCCTAGAGTTAGCAATCCTTTCAACCGAAAGAAGACGACTAGTGATGCGGCCTCGTCTTCTGATCCTACTCTCGGATCTCTCTTTTCGTCTGTCCAAACGGACGATGGGGTGTTCAATGAGTTTTACTTTAAAACTCTAGAACAATCTTTACTATGGTATACGAACTTTTCTATTCGTAATATTTGTCCCGACGCACCGATAAAATAGACGATCTTTCCGTCACATAAACAATTTTTTGAAACTTTGGGATTGCATGTTTTTGTCACATATTCTTTTCCTATTGCCACAAATGCAATTAGGTTATTTTACTGTAATTTTACTCTTGTTGACGATGACTATCTTGTGAAAAGCCGTGTCGTCGGCATTGATATTCAATTCAATGATAAAGATCTAGCGACAATCCTGCAAATTCCAAACGTGGGTGAGCCTCTTATCAATATCACTGATTTTGAATTTCCTAACGACATGACTTGACCAATTTCAAGAATCATACCTGCGCTCCTGATCTTGTCCGTTCCGGCAAGCTTAAAGCCATGAACTTAAGTTTGTTCTTCTATGAGTTACATCGGATCATCTTTTCCACCATACTACCCGTCTACCTCAAAAGACGACGTAACTAGTCTTGAATTGTCTGTTATCTACCATATTCGTCATGGGATTTCCTTTTCTATCGCTAAGACTATTATCCGGATAATGTCTAGGTGTCGTGAGATGAACATGAATTTTCTCTATGCGATGATCCTACCTATCATCTTTCAGCATTTTGAGATTGATTTTTCTTATGCTCGTGATGAGCCCAAACATCTGCAACTTTCACATCGTAGTGCCTCTGTCCCTCCCGCTCCTCCTACTGTACCACCTCCTCTACCTCAGAGTTATCATATGTCCTTTGAAGGTATCCACCAACATTTGGATGAGTTGTGGCATGCTCAACTGGATGAGCACAACTCTTTGAGAGCGTATGTGATCGAGACATTGAAGGAACAAGAGTTCCGAGATGCCAATTGAATTCAGGCCCTTGCAAACTCTTTTATTGATATGCGTTTCGTTCATGCTGGTCAGCATGCTAGTTCTCTTCCATGAGATCCTACTCTTCCTGGTTACTGCTATGAGGATGAGGCAGTTCATCATTTCTTCGACCCCGGTAATGCCTATGATTGGTACCGTAGTTCTGGTGCTACTCCACAACCGTCTCATGGAGCTAGTCCTTCTGGTATTGGACCTTCCGAACATGGTGATGCTGCTGCAGCCCGTGATGATGATGATTCTGCCTAGATGAGGACTTGATTTAGATGCTACAGTTTTTGTCTAGATGTTATCTTAGTTTTTAGACTCTAATTATGTTTATGTTTTCTTAGAAATGCTTCTACATTCCAAGATAGTACTTTTATTTATGCATTTTTATGTATGACTTCTGAGATGCTGAGTTTGTTGATCCAAACTCCTTTAATTTTAGAGAAAATTTGAGTTGAGTCCCACTTTATTTATCGTAATTCAAGGTGCACCCCACCCAATTACCATAATATAAGAAACCCCCCACTTTTGACAGAAATTGTCTCACACTAATGGTCAACTCCGTTGACCAAATTCTTTGGACAAAAATACTCCTACCCTTCATTGTCTTCTTTCTTATGCACTACAACGCTGGCCCCTCCTCATCGCACGCGTCCCCTTCTGCGCTTCCCCGTCAACCCACCACCCCCTCTAATGGCTCCTCCCTGCCGTGCACACCCCTGCCGACAGCCGACCCCTACCCAGGAGTTGTCCATCATTTTCTGCGAGCGTACACAGAGTACGGCCTGAGTGAATGACTTTTCCTTTTCCCACCACACAACCTTATGATATGTTCATCCTCTTTTCTCTCTCACTCAATTTATTTCTACTCTAAACTCCTAACAAAGCTTTTTCTTCTTCTTTTTCTTCTTCTTCTTCTTCTTATTCTTCTTCCAAGACTATTGGTCGGAATGGCTCCATCCTTCCCTCCTTCATACTTCTCTCTGCGTTGCGAGAGCACCGGCGACCACCAGATGTGGTACACCTTACCGGTCGACCTCGTTCGCGAGCTCCTCTGCATCGGCCCCATCCTTCCCGACGCCCCTACCCAGCAGTGTGCCCCCCACCATCTGCCCCCTCCGCTATGTGCTCGTACAATGTCGATATCCCTCTCCCAGCCGCGTGCACGGCCCTACCGTCCTCCCCCTGCCACACTGCCCCACCGAATGTTTCCTTCCAGCCGTGCGCTCTTCTCCGTCGACGATCCCCTCCAAGCCGCAGGTGCGCCCCCTACCTTCCTCCGCCGCGCTCGCTTCCCACCGTCGTGCCCCCCCGCCCCCCTCGTGCCCCACTGTCGCGCCCCCCGCCACCTTCGTGCCTAACAATCACGCCTCCGTCGCGTGCGTTGTTGTTGCTGCTACTGCCGATGCCTCTGTCGGCGGCTGCTGCTATTGTTCCCACCGTTGCAGTGTTGCCAACGTAGGAGAAAGTGAGGGGATTGCCGAAGAAAGAGGGAGAGAGGAGAGAGAGGGTGGTATCGGCTATCTGCGGCGGTAGGAAGGACGAAGGCGTAGGACGGGGAGGGGACAAGGGAGCATTTTGCTAGCTGCTTTGATACAATGGGGGTATTTTGGTCTCAAAATATGGGTCAAATCGGTTGACTATTAGTAATGGATGATATCCATCAAAAGTGGGGGGATGCTATGTATTATGGTAAAGCAATGGGGTGCACCTTAAATTACCGTAAATAAAGTAGGGTGCAACTCAAATTTTCTCTTAATTTTATGCATTTTTATTTCAATATTTATTTATTTATTTATGCCTAGTATTATCTTTCATATTATCTCTGCTACTGCTTCAAATTATAAACTGACTGTGAAATTTATGTTAGTTTCTTTATATTACCTCTGTATTTTCTTCACTATATGTTTTTAAGCGTAAATTGCGGGAGAGCTTATCTCTTTGCAATTATTTTTCTAAGTGACCATGAGAGAGAAAATGATCTAACATCTTTTTCAGTATAATATCTGCCAAGAGAAGACAGTACTAAACACGTTTTGAGATTTTCAAATCAAGACCAAGATGTTATATCGGTCAAGGTTTGTCAATTATCGAAATAGAAGAGATTGTTGGCCCATTGTTCATGGTCGAACCGAACTTTAATAATTGATCTAACCCTGTCTCAATATAAGGGCAACTTGGGCGAACTGCGACAGCTTGTGCCTGCTACCGTTCAAGACTTGGAGTTGTATTTGTTGTTGCATCTTTATTTCAATTCTTAATGTATTTTTGTATTTTATTGAGTCTAGGAATACAATATAAACAACATCGTACTGGAAAATAGGCTAACCAAGAAACATTTATAAAATATTCTTTCATTTTGAAACAAGCCCAAACTACTTCCTAACTGCTTAAAAAAATTGAAAGCGCAAAAACCTGAGTTGCAAATCCAAAAATCAACGCATTCTGGACTAGCAGAATTATGGATGAATTCGGCCCGAATTCGACTACCCTGAACGTTGGATTTTAAATTCAGTCTTCTCGCAGTTACGGATGCGACGGCTTAATGCCGAGATTTTTTCATAGAATTCTACTCGAATTCTGTCCGATTGCTGCCCGATTTCTTTCTTTGGAAATCCTATAAATAGAGAAGAAATTCTACCATTTTAATACACTCATTCACTTTCATAACTCTTTTCTCTAAGCTTAATATGATCTTCCAAAGCCCCACTAAGCTTTCAATTTCAAATTCCAAGCCAGTTACAATACTTTAGTCGATTTGCCAGTGCGGTACAGTCTAGAAGTTCAGAGTGAATGTAATCAAGAGGCTTGACAGAAGTGAGACACTTCACAATTGAAGTCGGTCGAGCACTTCAGATCAAAGCTTACATTTGTAGAAGTTGACAAGAACTTCGAATGAAAACTTGTGATTTTTTCCATAGTAGATTTCAATTGGAAGCTAGAGTTCTTCCTACTAGATTAGTCCGCACAAGAGGGAGACCAGTATACATCGTTGTCTTTGAGTTTGCTCTTTGCACTTTACTTACTCATAACTGTGATATCTTTCTGTGATCCTGCTGCAAATATTTTTCCAATAGCTAATATTCCACTGCCTACTCTATTTATCCCCCTAGAGTATATCGCTTTACATTTCGTTCCTACAAAATTTACCACCAAGGAATTTTGCCTATACTATCCTTGATACTCATATAATCTCAAACCCTAGTCGGTCTACCTATGAAAGCAATACTTCTATACTAACCACTAATGATAAAATCCCTATTACATCTTCTGTTCTATAACTCTCTAAAAATACCACCTAGTCTATTCTAGCAAAATTGAAGAATCAAAGGTTTTGGAGATACACAAGATTATCAAACGGCACAAAACTGAACAAAATCTAATAATAATGGAATTCAAACATTTAAGGATAAGATGATTACTTAAGAACCAATCAACAATAGAATATGATAATTATACTTTTGTGTCCGAAAACTATGTTATCTAGAATCTTCACTTTGCCAGTTACATTAGCTGCTATAACTCCATGTCTCATATAGAAGCATGAAAAAAACACAACATCAACAAAAGCGCAAGAGACATCAGTTGTTTCATATACTTTGCAGAAGCACATGAGACACCAAGTTGCTGCGCACATCAGAACTCATATCACAAGAGAAGGTAGTGCATAAAGGGAAACACTTTATGAAAATCATGATTACAAAGGTCTATTACCAATTCTTCATGATTACATATAAAGCCATCTACTTATCCTAAGTGCGCAGTTCACAGAAGCACAGCTTACAAAAGTACAGCAGCCCTCCTCGTCAGATAAACCACTTCCTAGTCAAGTGCGCAGCACCCCCATTCCAATATAGCTAATGAAGCCGTTATTGAGCAGAACGGTGATGCAGCTCCTACGTGAGGCTCACAACACAACCTGTGGCTCTTCGGATTGGCAATCAAACCAAATCCGAAATCTTGGGCCTCAAAGACCTCCAAGATGTCGCTCATGTTCAAACCCTTCTCGCCAAACGCTCAAGTACATCTCCAATCCTTGAAGTCATTCCAAAAAGGCTCCGACTTCTTTGACCGAAGAGATCTACAACCAACAGTCGACTTATGCAAGGCCTATGGTTGTCCGAAGCTAAGTCAGGATCAATCATGACAGAGAAATGTCAAGAGGCAATGAACAATAAATTCCTCAAAAAGCCCACCTTTATGTAGGCTGTGTATGGTCCAACCAGCATGCCATGTGGCAGTTGGTCAAAAGCTCTGAGTTAATAGGATAAACCTAGAATTCATCACAATAAACCTCATTTAATGAAGTCATTTGACTAAGTCTTTAGTCACCGCTTATTGAGCCACCCAAAATGGCAGCAATAACTAAGCATTGACTCAGCCGCTTAGAAGCAGTCACTAGGCGCCCTAAAAGTGCAGTGACAGCTTCTCAGAAGTGCAGCTCCTTCAGAGCTTCCCAGAAGCGCAGAGCTCCTCAAAAGCGCAGCCCCTTCAGAGCTCCTCAGAAGCGTAGCCCCTTCAGAGCTTTTCAAAAGTGCAGCCTCTTCAGAGCTTCTCAAAAGTGTAGCCTCTTCAGAGCTTCCCAGAAGCGCAGCCCCTTCAGAGCTCCTCAGAAGCACAACCTCTTCAGAGCTTCTCAGAAGTGCAGTTCCTTCACAATTCTTTCAAGCAGTGTGTGCACACCACATGTCACTGATGATGAGTGGTGCCAACCACCCGAGACCTCAGCAACAAGAAAATACCAACAACTGCAACGTGTCAGCTCAGCAGCAGCTCCCACAATGTGGTTACAACAGATTCTCCTAAAATCTTGTACGTACAGCGCTCCTGCGCCGAAACCCCTGCGCATATCGTATATGTGCATGACTAAAAATAGTAGTAGTTTTCCTTCATTCAGGGTCTTCAAAAAATCCTTTGACTGCTTCTTGATTGGCAACTCAGATCACTACTCACACGCATTCAGAAAGTCAGAGCAAGTTCATTTTGTCGTCAGATCGTCAACGGAGTAAAGGAGTCGCTGCAGTGCTCGATCTCCATCGTCACACTTTCCCAGAATCAAATGTACTTAGATTTCCTATTTAGGATATCTTTTGTACTTGTTTTCAAGATTAAAATACAAAAGTTCTTTTAACTTTTTGTTCATGGCAAACAAAATAGTGACTCTGCTGGGGACGTCCTTCTCCTCGGACGAGAAGGTAGTGATGCAATCTGAAACAACTTGCTGGGGTCTTTCCAAAAGATGCTGGTTGTACACTTCAATCAGCAAGCTTTTTAAGATATCCTTTATAAAGGCAACTCGAGTCCTTCAAAGTGGCTAGTAAAGCCGAAGAAGAAGACTCGACGCACCTGGGTGCCCAAGGCTGCTGTGCCGAACGACAAGACCGAAAGGGATGCGCTCCAGGCTCCTCTGGACTCAGACGTTCGTGATGCGCCTTTATCGACCACTGATGCACTTCTTCAACTGATGACAGTTGTTAGGAAGCGCAGGGAAGGCCGTTGTTCTCAGGTTACACGTAACAAGAAGATGCACTCGAAGAAGAAGGGTGCAGCACCCTGCCCGCGTACGAAGGCCGATATGTAAGAAGGAACTTCAGACTTTGACAGAATTACCTACCCTTTGTGTGAGGTCATGTTGGACTCCGAGTATTACATACCTTCTAGGGGTAGAATAAAGAAATCTAAGGCAGCACGTACCTCGCGCGACCAACGTGCTACGCCAATAGCTGATCGAAAGCTTGCATTGATAGTAATGCACGCAGCTGACGTCACGATATACAGAACTGATTTGGGTGCTTTGATGCTCGAATAATAAAGCCTCTTTGTCACTTGGACGCTCATGCGCTCGAACCAAGCCAGGGGGTACAAACTATGGGGACAGACTCATACGAGCAGTGCTGCTGTAAGAATAAAGTGGGTCTACCTCATGAGTAATTCCCTGGTTAAAACCTAAGCATGTCTCACGCACAGGGATTGAGTAGGGGGAGCACTCCTTACATCTTCACTCACGCACACAGTGTACCTGCACGTACAAAGTGAGAATAGATATGGGAGCCTCTGACTTGCGTGACATGATTTCTAACAAGAGCAAGACAAGAGAAGACTCTGTTACGCACAATCTGCCCGTCTCAGGGCATACTTATGCTAAAATCACCATTAACTGCTGTTGCTACCAAACAGCCGCATCGTCACCAAGAATGCAGTCTGTTTTTCAACGAATACAACCGGCGGCACATGTCCATCAAAGACTCGGTAAGAGATTGCCGATGGAAGAAGAAGATGAACTCTTGGTTGCTTCATACAATGTGGCACGAGGTTCAACGTCTCTCAAAAAACTCCCCAAGAACCCTTCCGTCGCGGACAACAAATCTATGGGCCGACCTAGAGGCAGCAAGCTGGCAGTGCCCAGTACGAGTGTGTTCCAACACACCCGAGCCAAGACCAAACCCTTGTCATAAGGGACTGTCGCTTCGACCCCAACACTGGCTGGGGTTAGTCAAAACCCGACATTCATGACAATCCCTCATTCCATCCAAAAGAGGGTTTGTACAGATCTCCATGGGCCCAAGCTACCAACAAGCTACGGGTGGCAACTACTTCGACTCAAGGATGATTACAACCTACCCGTCTACCCTCAGTAAAGCAAAACTCAAGGGTCTGAACCGGAGAGCAAAATATCCATGGTACCCTCTATCTCCCACCATCTAATGTCCGTTTACATGGCCGAGGGTTACCATACGGGAAGCGACGAGGGATCAACTTCCAACACCGCATAGAAGCCCTTGAGATGGGCCAGAACACGTTGACTGAAACTATGCAAGCCCTGACTTCTGTGGTTCTCGAGATCAAGGACAAGTTGACACCCAATGCTCATGCTCCAGCAAACCAAGATCCAAGAACGAATAGGGAGTCCAATGCACCTCCTCATGTGCTACCCCCTATAGTGAACCAATCACTACCACGGTCATCTGGCCTACTAGTATCCAGCCAGCCAATGTCAGACAATATGCAACAGGCCCTCAAGGACTTGTACGCTCACTTCGACGTATAGGACAAGTAAGAATCACTTCCTTTCTCGCTTCTACGAAGGAGAAATAGACATGACGATGTCCACTCATATGGATATTGTCCAGAAGAAAAAGCCAGTACGTGGTTACATCGAGCGCTTTTGCCAAACGGCACTAAGGATACCGTCGGGTGTTCCCGAGCCTATGCTTATGGACTCATGCTGCAAGAATATGTTTCCTGCGATCAAACTCTAGCATAATACACTATGCACAGAATGGACGTCTTTCATTACTGGCACAGACATGGCCGAAAGGAAAGCCCGGGACGCACAATTGCTGGGATTAAATTTTCCCACACACGAAGAAAATGTGGAACACTCGTCCAACAATAACCATACCAACAAAGACGGGAAGAGCAAACAAGCCCTAACTGTCAACATATCCAAGGTTCAGTGTCCGTGAACCAGAAGCAGGCCGAAGCACCAAAACCGAAATAACTATTCCTTCAATGATGAAGATGTACTAGAGCTTTTTAACGTACTGATGAAAGATAACAAGCTGTAACTCCCGCCTCCCAAGCGTCCAGACGAAATAGAAAAAGTGGACAATCCAAAATACTGTCACTATCACCAGTACGTCCACCATTCAATATGTGCCTGCTACTTTTTGAAGAAGCAGATTCAAAGGCTCATCAATGGTAAGGTCCTCTTGTTTGATTACGAGGACATGACAGTCATTGCCAACATGGTGACCCTCAAATTCGGTAGCTTTCTGAAGACAGAAGCCTAAGATGGTGAAGTCCCCATCCCCAAGACGACAATGGAAGTGGTCAACCTTCCACTAGTCCTTGACAATGCTCAGGGTCTTCTCCCGCTTACGATGTCGTAAGGCAAAGTCATATGGATCCATCCTGATCTTGCCCCAGACATGATGATGCCCATAGCGCACCTTGTTAAGAGAAAGAAATCCAAGTCGTGTCATATGGTTTCTACCTCGACCGATGATGCCAAGGTTACCACTCGCTCGGCTTACCAGTGAATGGACAACCAAGCTTTGGAGTTGGAAGCACCTCCGTCTGCTGCTGTTACTGCACCTGATACTTCGGAAGTAGGTCCTTCTCAATCTCCTGTAGTAGACAAGCAGAAGCAGAAGGAGGTTCGCTTTGACAAACTGCTAAGAAAAGACTCTACGGTGGGGCCGATCAAGCCCTACAACTTTGATATATTGACACAACTTGCCAATACTCCAGCTACGCTGCCACTCATCGAGCTCCTCCATCTCTCTAAAAAGACTTGAGATGCCCTTAGCGAGGCGTTACAGAATGCTGACTCATTCCTCACCCAGGTTCAACCGCCCAAGGAGGATCCTGTCGCTTGCCTACATTGTCATAACATGGTTGAGACGATCCCTAACATCACCTTCACCCAGCAAGACATGTTGCTGAAGAATAATCGACATAACAGACCCATGTACTATACAGGGTATACTGGTGCCAACAAGGTCGATCGCATTCACATCGACTATGTCTCCTTCTCCCCATGAGTTTACTCCAGACCTTGGGGATTCCGATGCATCAGCTGACCGCATCTAATACTACAATCAGTGATTTCAATGCTGGAAAGAGTGAGCCCTTGGGCAAGATTCGTCTGAAATGCTAGATAGGTGATCTCCAGATGGATGTGACTTGTTATGTCATTGATGCTGACATAAACTACAACATGATGTTGGGTCGACCATAGATACATGAATACATGATCGTGCCCTCTACCCTCCATCAATGCATGAAGTATGTGGCCAACGACAAGACTATTAAGACCAAGTTCGATGACATCAACCCGTTCCGAGGACTTGAAGCGTATTGCACTAATGTTGATCTGTAAAAATCAGTTCCCTAGGATGATAATGCCAATGATGTGGACGATAAGGCAGAGAGTTCAACTGAAGGGGAAGCCTCTCCAGACATCGGCTCCTCTTGTTGTTAAGCTTCGAAGAAAGGCTCCTACTCCCTCATCCCCGACATCATCGATAACGAGTCAGGAACCTATTTGGGTCAAGCTATTTCAAAAGGCCCCTAAAGTAGTCTTGAGGTCGCAAGAATCTTCGGTTCCAGCTTACCTTGTGGTCAAGTTGAAGCGAAGACTTCCCTCACCTTCTCCCATGGCAGCCCTAGTCCTTTCTGATGAGGAGTTAGGGGATTACATGTATGCCATTGCTGAGGCACCTTCCCTGAGCGATGTAATCCCTTTGATAAAATTTCACATTTCATTAATAGAAAGCTATCTTTGAATTACTCTTGTGCACATTAAAATGCTATATATTTTTTAGATAACACTCTGTATATTCTATAAACACAATTGGCAACCGCTAATCTTATAAGCCGAGTTGTCTCGTCCCGAGATGCTTACTTCGTGGTTCCAGAAAGGAAGAAAGACGAGGAACCCATCATCTTCATCGAGTAGAACGTCCCCAAAGACTCACTCCCGCCAAACCAGAACCCGATAACGATAAAATGCAACTCTACCGTTATACCACTCAATCTAAGCATCTTATCCATATGATGGGCTATGACTTGACTAGTGGTAGAGGTCTGAACTATAGCAAAGGCCGATGCCTCCCTTTACGACTTCGTGTTCCAAAGAAAAAGTCTCAAAACTACTACCAGCGTACTCGCCGGGGGTTAGGTTATGTTACACCTACGACAACTTCGGAGAGTTCGAAGGCCGAGGTCATGATGTACTCCCACTCCTGTGATTCCTTGAACTAGGACCCCGATACCAGTATCGACCAGGCCTTCAAGAAGATATTGTCAGTCAATATGATTTCTACAAACCCCCCAATGGAGGATGAAGAACAGACGCTAGAATTCTTTGAGAAAGAACCCTGGGCTCAACGCCTGGTATTCCAATGGGAATGGCGCTTCACCTAAACGCATCTTCATTAACAAAAGCCTGACAGGAAAATACAAAGAATCTCTGATACAACTCATCCGAAAATACATCGATGTCTTCACTTGGAGATATGAAGACATGTCAGGTTTAGATCCACAATTCACAATGCACCGACTTAACATTCTGCCCAATGCTAAGCCTGTTAAGCAGCAACAACGTCGCTTTTGTCCCAACATCATGGATGCTATCAAAAATGAAGTCGACAAACTCATAGACAGTGGCTTCATTTGTGAGGATCAATATCCAGATTTGGTGGCCAACATCGTTCCTGTCACCAAGAAGGATAGGAAGATTCGAGTCTGCATAGACTTCAGGGATCTCAATTTGGCCTGTCCAAATGACGAGTTTTCCCTTCCGATCACTGACGTGATGATCGACAATACCTGTGGCTTCGAACGTATGTCCTTCATGGATAGGTTTTCAGGCTATAATTAGATTAAGATATTCTCTGGCAATGAAAAATACTTTATTCAGCACTGCAAAAGGAATCTATTGTTACACAGTGATGCCTTTCAATTTAAAGAATGTCGGGGCAACATATCAGTGGGCTATGAGCACCATATTCCGCAAACACCTTCAAAAAATGGTGGAATATTATGTTAATGATAGCCAACCATCTGGATGACTTGGGGATGGTGTTCGACTTAATGCGGACACATCGATTAAAGATGAACCCAACCAAGTCTTTCCTGGGGGTTCCAATGGCAAGTTCCTAGGCTCCATTATCACAACCAAGGGTATTCACATTGATCCTGAAAAGACTAAGGCAATCTTGGATATGGCTCTCCCGAAGAATCTTCGTGGGCTTTGAGGCCTTCAAGGATGCTCGACATACATCAGAAGGTTCATAGCAAATCTTTCAGGGCGATGTCAACCCTTCACCAAGCTAATGAAGAAGGGGGTTTCTTATGTCTGGACTGAAGAATACCAGCGGACGTTCGACGATATTAAGAAATATCTCACCAGTCCTCCAGTTCTGGTAGCACCGATCGTAGAGAGGTATTTCTACTATACGTTCGAGCCATGGACCATTCTCTGGGCGCTTTGCTCACACATAAAAGCAACGAAGGCCACAAGCAAATAATCTACTATCTGAGCAGGACCATGATTGGTGACGAACATTGGTATAATCATGTCGAGAAGGAGTGTCTTGTCCTAGTCTTCACCATCCAAAAGAGCTGCCATTATGTGGCCGAACAAATAATTCACCTCATCTCCAGAGTCAATCCCCTCAGAGTCCTTATGACTAAACCAAGAGTACTAAACTTGCGGTTAGCCACTTAGGCGATTCTCTTGACACCTTATGACATGGTGTTCGTCCCACAAAATGTGGTTAAGGGTCAAGTACTGGAAATGTCAAAACTCTACGACGGTATTCCCGACGATGTCTTAGAGTCCAACACGGTCACAGACAATCCCGTGTGGTGAATGTTCTTTGATGGTGCCTCAAGAACAGGCCCCAAGGGCAAAATCATTACGGAAGTAGGAGTAATCCTTCTCACCCTGATGGTCTAGTCATCTATCGTACATATTCTCTCATGAAATCTTGTACCAATAAAGTTACTGAATACAACGCTCACATTATCGGGCACCAGTTCGCCAAACAGTTGGGGTTTGACTACCTCGAGACATGTGGCGACTCGAAACTAATAATCAATCAGGTTCGAGGCCAATATGAGGTTCGACATAAAGACCTGGTTCCTTACCATCAGGCAAAAATTGATATCATCTCTAACTTTACAGGGTTCTTTATACAACATGTACCTCGATTGCAAAACCTGGAGGCTAACGCCCTCGTCGATTTTACCGCTTCTCTTACAGCTCATGTCAGTACCGAGCACTCCATCATAGTGATGGGTCGGGAACTAGTTTGAACAAAGAATAATCTACACATGTGTCTGAGTAACTCTGTACAGACATGCACTAATTTTGACATTCGGGTTTAGCGATTCTCGTTCATAGACTATGCGGTCTACATAATCCAACCCGAAAACTTGAAGGAAGCCACAGTGCGCTCGCTCCAATTCTTCTATGAGACAGCTACCAAAATGTTATCGTCGTTCATACGCCGGACTTCTCCTTCGGTGTCTATCTAATACTGAAGTAAAAGAAGCACTCTGAGAGGCACATGATGGTACCTATGGAGCTTACCAGCCTGGTCCTAAGTTACAGGACCGACTATATCGCATGGGCTACTACTGGCCCACCATGATGGAAGATGCCGTTGATTATGCTAAGAAGTGTCGGGTATGTCAGTTGCATGCTAACTTCATCTACTAACCTTCTGAGTTCCTACACCCCACTATGGCTGCTTGGCCATTCGAAGCATGGAGAATGGATATCATCGAGCCGATCAGCCCTCCATCTTCTAAAGGATACCGATTCATCCTCGCTATCACCGACTACTTTTCCAAATAGGCGGAGGTGATACCATTGGTTGAGGTAAAAATCTCAAACGTGATCAGCTTCGTCAAGCATCACGTTATCTACCGTTTTAGAGTTCCTCGAAGGATTATCTACGACAACGTCCCTCAGTTTGTGAGCTACGCATTCTATTGATTTTATGATAAAAACTGGATATAGAACGTAGCATCGACGACCTACAGTCCTGCAGCAAATAGGCTAGCCGAAGCATTCAATAAGACAATCGTTAAGTTACTCAAGAAGGTCCTATCTTCCAATAAGCACGACTGGAATGAAAAACTCGGCGAATGTCTATGGGCTTACCGTACAACTGTACGGACATCTACTAGAAATATGCCATTCTCTCTTATCTACGGGAGCGAGGCAGTACTCCCTTTGGAGATCCAGATTCTGTCTCTACGGATAGCCATCACCAACTAGGTGATAGACGAAGACAATCAGCACTGTCGGCTACAAGAGTTGGAAGCATTGAACGAAAGTTTTTGTTAGCTCAGTAGCATATTGAGCTGTATCAAGCTCAGATTTTCGGGGCTTTCAAAAAAAGGTCAATGAAAGGACATTCCAAGTAGGTGACCTTGTCTTATCAGTTCGGAGACCAATGGTGATGACTCACAAGACGTCTGGCAAATTCGAACCAAAGTAGGAAGGACCGTTCGTCATAGAGACGGTCTATTCCAATGGTGCTTATCGGCTTGCCAAACCTAATGAAGATTTGCTAATGATACCGATCAATGTCAAGTTTCTAAAGAAATACTGTGTTTGAGTTCTAAATAAACATGTATTTCGATAAGTGGGTACGTCCAGCTTACGCCGCAGTGTCGGTGGTAGAACGATGTTCTAGGTCACTATCTAATCAATAACTCAAGCAATTATATAATGTACTTGTCAAATCTCAACTCCGAACGGAGGACAAGTATAGATATAATAAAATCTCAATCACAGTCTAAGCACGATAAGATAACACAGAAGTTTATAACTAAGACTAAATAACAACAACAAAAGCAACTACTAAATAATAATAATCTCAAACAATCTCAAAACAAAACAATATCTCAACTTTTATAATTCAAGTTCTAAAACATAAAAACTAAACCAAGTCTACTAGCTAGTCTCCCGATCACTCATGAGGATCGTGGCCAAAGGTAGCTAATCCATCTCCGGGTCCACAGTAAGTAGGGCAAGTGTCCTCGGTGCAAGCATCTGTAATATTTTGTCAACATCCAGTCAGGATTGGAACGAGCACAACTCATCTAGAAATCCCAAGTAAATGGCAAAGACTATAAAGCAGTTATAGACAGTTATATTGATGAACATGGAAGTTTTGTACAGGTAATATTGTTGAGCAACAGTTAAAGTACAAGGGAAGTAATGTAACAAAACAAGAGAAGAAACATGGCAAGGAAGACTGTAGCACAAGCTAGCTGAACTAGAGTAACATGATATAAGTTAAGATTGTACAGTATAAGTCAAGTGTAATCCCAATGTGAGTCTAATACAATATGAATCCAATACAAGATGAATCCAGCACAAGATAAGTCTAGTAAGTGATCAATAAATCCAGGGTGAGTCCAAACTATACTCTAACAGTGTGTTTTAAAATACCGAGATCGACATGTAAACGGATATAGGTAATATGGCACATCGCACACCTAGCCAAGTACGGGATGGCTAGCTTTCGAGTATAATTCCAAGGGAGGTGTTTCCAGTATATGGAATGTTCACATGTCTACTCCAATATTTCTCCGCCCAACAAGTATAAGTGAATCCATAACCTGACACAAAAGTAAAGTACAAGTCCAGCCAGAACATGATGATGCCAGTAGGTGATTCCAGTAATGAAGGCCAGACATGTAAAAGGTGAGTGTCGCATGCAATGGATCTAGTAATATCAATCCGTGTTGACAGAGAATCAAATAGAACTAACTAGAACTGAAATACAGTAATCGACAAGTAAATGAAAGGACTATCAGAGAATGTACTCGCTTGATACCCTGAATGACTAATATATATCAGATGTCTGAACCGGAGTCACAATGTCCTAATTAGAGCAATATAGGTTATGATGTATTCAATAAAAAGTAAATGAAGTTTACAATATAATCTACATGATTTCTAGGTCAATCTAGGTCAAAGTCAACTCTGGTCAATACTGGGTGAAACCAAGTCAATATCTAGTCAAACTAGGTAAACAACAAGACTATCTTGATCAACTGGTCAAACTTAGGTTATCAAGGGTCAATTTGGTCAATGGTCAACTATTGGTCAACTTTAGGGTTTGGTCAACTAAGTCAATGATCAACTAGGCTATTTGGATCAATATCTAGGGTTACATTGGTCAACTGAGTCAAACTTGGACTATTGGGTCCACATTGGTCTTAACTAGTCTAGTCTAAGGTTTGACTATTTGGCTATGTGGAAGGTAACTAGGTATGCCCAAAATCTACTTTATCCTAATCCTATAACACATTCCTATAAGACAAGTTCAGAAAGTAATTATCTATATAACCATATATCACCTATATATAACCATATAACACAAGTGTTACCATACTCATTGGTACAATAAAATCCTATATCAATCCTTATACTAGCTATACCAAGACTTGTACATACATTACTTACACTATGTACATATACTACTTACTCTCTTGAAACCTATACCTTACTCCAAATATATACCTCTATATATTATAATCATAACTTCAATGTATATATAGCATCACTCACACAAGACATGGTCACAAAGGAGCTGCCTAGTGCATCCCCTACTGCTGCTGTTGTTTGCCATTGATTGTAAAAGTACAGAACAATTATCGGAGGACTGAACTTAGACTCACAATACAAACTCGCTTGTACAAAGAAAGCCTAGAAACGAAAACCTAGGTACAGCAATCTAAGTACAATTGTTTATTTTAGATTCTGGGGGGTGACGATAGAGGCTCGGGAAGGCGACGGCAGCCCTGCCTTACTCCTTGGACGATCAGTATGCAGCCTTGGCTCCTTGTGAAAAGATGGTTGGCTTTGACGAAGAAGTACTCTTTTTGCTCCTCTGTTGCTCTCCTGGCTTCTCTCTCTCTCTCTCTGTGTATTCTTTCTCTGACTCTGTATATTTTTTATTCTTTTGTTGCCGGTCCTTGTGCAAAGAAATGATGCTGGCTATTTATAAGAGTGAGGTATGATCATTAGGGTTTGCTAATGATCATTATTTTGGAATGTCGGCGCTCCTTCAATCTATCTGAACCCTTGGTCCTGATTACAATGAATCTCGGCCATCAATGAGGATAGCACCGAATCTTGTGAGCAATTAATGTTGATTGCTTTAAATCTTCATGATTGATTATACCAATGCTCGATTGCTCGCCACGTGTCCCATTGGCTTGATGATAAATGATATGCCTTGATCTCAGTAATTATGATGATGATGTCAGATATATTTGTTGAGATTCGGTTAAATCGTGGATTGATCCGATGCCACGTGTTTCGATTGTGGGTCCTGCCAGAGCCGTATAGGATGGGCAACACTTGAACCGCAGGGAGAAACTCTTCGTGAGCTGCATAGGACAATGCTTCATCGAACCGCAGGGAACGAACTCTCAATGAACCGCACATGCATAATCTTTGCGAGCCGCATGAGCTAACGTTGTATTGATCCGCAGGGACTGAGCTCTTAGTGGGCCGCATGTGGCTGATTTCTACTAGTCAAATAGAGTGACTTCTTAGTGAGCCGCATGGAGCTGTTATCTATTTAAGCCGCATGAGATGTTGCCACGTGACAACCTAGGATTTCTGACGGATCGGGTCAGAGATCTTCTTCTTTTCCCGAAGAGTCTGTCATTATGGCAGAGCCATTATGACACTTTATGCCAGAGCCGCCACAGTCGTCAAATCGTGTCAGAGTATTAAATGATGCCATTATTCAAAGGGCCAGCTGTAGGGAAGGATCGCAAGGGGACACGTGGCATGGATCGAGCCGCATATTCCTGCTGAACCGTATACACTCTCGAGCCGCATGAGACAGAGAGTCTTCCTTTGAACTGTATAAGACAGCTCCCATATGAGCCGCATGGGCTTTGTATCCGGAGCCGCATGGAACATTATTCTGATATTTTCCATGCTTCTATAGGACCCCCTTCAAAGTTTTCAATTTGCAAAATTGAAACACTTTGAATAAGAAGCATGGTCCCGTTCATGTCGCATATGTGTCCCAGCCGCATAGATTTATCTGTCCGCATGGGCTCTTTGCCACGTGTCCTGACTATGTGTGCAAATCTTCATTAAATGCCCTTGATTTGTTTTCGAATTAATGCCGTCTTTTGGGGGAGGATCCCAAAGTTTTTATCAGTTTGCCTCGACAGCCGAAGGGTCGATCTCGTCGTACGAGGCGTCGGTTCATAGTCCTTCTGTCTATAAATATGCGTATGTTCGGTTGGATTTTTTAGACTTTTTCTTGACCAAAAGCTTCTGTCTTTGTCTCCTTCCTTCATCTGATCAACCGAAATAGCGCCTAGGATTTCCAAAGTTGTGAAGAAGGCCGCGGCGAAGAAAAAGAAATCAGCTTCGTCTTCGACTGTCGTTTCCCCTGTCCGCCTTGACGTTCATGTCGCCATCGAAGGTAACAACTGTGTAGAAGATAGGGTCTGCTCTACTGCCTACTTTGTGTACAAAACCACGTGGTTCGCATACATGTCCTATGATCGTGCCGCATGGAATGTACCCCATGTCTGAGCCGCATACAAATTCAACTTACGTAGTCTGCATATATATCCTGTGACCGAGCCGCATGGAGTATACTCCATGCGAGTTACGGGGTCCGCCTACACATCTCATGATCAAGTCGCATGGGGTATGCTTTATGTAGGAGCCGCATGTGAGTTCAACTTACGTTGTCCGCATATACATCCCATGACTTGAATTCGCATGAGGTTTTCCCCATGTTCGACCCGTATGCGAGTTGCCTTCAACGAGCCGCATGACTCTTTAGAATATCTTTTACTTCATTTTGTTGTTTTGTTCTTACAGTATCTCCGCTGGACGCTGAGGTTGCAGTGACAGAAGAGCCGTCGCCTCCTGCCATTGACCAGGGGTCTCCCTTTGTGACAGAGACGAAGAAGGAGGAACCGTCGTCTGTGCAGGATGGTCTCTCTCCAAATATCGAGGCTGTTGGGGGTGGTAGCTCTGGGAATTCTGATGCTCCTATTCTGGACGAGGATCTCCTTCAACTGCATCCCTCGTATGTGAAGTGGTTGAGGGAGTGGTATATGCGTTTCTGTAACTAGGTTTCAGGGATTCCTTGTCTGTTTCTGTCTGTTTAGCTGTGGTTTGTGTTTTCCCTTTTCGTCTGAAGAAGTAATAAAGAATTTCCTTTGGGTTTTTTTTTGTTTGTTAATTGTGTGAATGTAGCTGGACATTCCAATGAATGGAATGTACTTGCTTTCCTCTTTTCTTGTAATGGTTACCTTTGGTTCTGTATGAACTTTGTATCCCTAGTGTAGATTATGACTGGGTACTTATTCTGAAAGAGTGGGGTTATATCAAATCTAGGGACTTTATTGCCCCAATGGAATCTTTGCTAGTCTGGGCGACGTAGTTGACTTCAGAGTCAATGTGTCGAACTAGTCAGTGGTTTGAGCGGTCGACTGCCTCGCTGACGGACTATTTCTTGACGTTGTGTGCCTCTGAACCATAGTTGTTCCTCTGTCTTGTCTTGCTTGTTTTCTCTTTATTTCTATCTTGTAGCAGCGATATAATCCCGGAGGATGTGGAACTTTGAAAGTGGATATGTTTCGTCTCATCTTTTCTTTCTTTGTACTTGGGTGTTTTGTGGAACTGGACTTGCTGGGGTATTATTTGTGGACCTGTTATCCTAGGCGTACCTTGGTTTTAGGTACGGATAACAAGTTTGGACAGGATGTCCGGAACAGCCGTGGCAAAGTGGTCATGGATGTTCTCGGTGCAAAAAAAGGAATGCCGTAGAGCAGCTGGGCTCCCGGGGCATGGTGGGGTAGTAGATTTATGCTAAGAAGCTTTAGCAAAGGAATATTTGTGGACCTATTATCCTTGGCGTACCCTGGTTCGGGATACAGATAATAGGGTGAAAGGAAAACCAACATATTTGTTCAGAGGTCATGAGGACATGGCAAGCATGAGGGTTTTACCGTGGAACCTTCCTGCTCAGAGGTAGTGAGAACATGGCAGGGGAGACTTCATGGAAGCTATTTGTAACGGATATTTGTGGTCAACAGAGGACATTTGTGGTCAACAGAGGACATTTGTGGTCAACAGAGAACATTTGTGGTCAACAGAGGACATTTGTGGACCTATTATCCTTGTCGTACTCCGGTTGTGGGTACAGATAATAGGTTGAAAGAGGACCGACATACTTGCTCAGAGGTAATGTGGACATGGCAAATATGACGATTTCTTCGACGGAGCCTTCCCATTCAGAGGTAATGAGGACATGACAGGAGTGGGCTCAATGAAGAGTGGGTACATAGAACGACTCAGAGGTAGGAGAATGTGGAAGTCCTATACGAGGGGGCGGTTTATTTTTGGTGGAAGTGAAGATGACTCAGAGGTAATGAGGACATGGTCGTTTCAGAAATTGGTGGATCGGCTACCCTTTTTGTGCACTGGGAGTGCGGGTAGTGGATCATGAGGGAGGATCTCTTCCAAGAAGAAAGTTCAGAGGTATAATCATACGTGGCTTACTATCTGCAAGAGTGACCGGAATGTAAGTTCAGGGGCACCAGCTGGTACATGGCTCGATAATCTGAAATGTTGTGGGGTTCAGTGGTACTAAAGGGTACATGACTCGATGATCTGAAATACTGAGGGTGTGAGTTCAGTGGTACCAGCGGGTACATGACTCGATGAACTTGTAGGGAATGTCGTTTAGACATAATATTTCTTCAGGAATTTGCCATTGACGGGCAGCATGAGCAAGTCTCAGTTTTGTTTTGCAAGGCGGTAGACACCGTTGGAGAATACCGTCTCAATGATAAATGGGCCCTCCCACTTTGGCTGGAATTTGTCGGTGGTCTTGTGAGTCATGACCATTGGCCTCCGGACTGCCAAGACGAGATCGCCTACCTGGAATGTTCTGATTTTGACCTTCTTGTTGAAGGTTCCTGAGATGCGTGCTTGGTATAGCTCGATCCTTTGCTGAGCTAGGAGGCGCTTTTCATCTAAGGCCTCTAACTCTTGCAGTCGACGTCGATAGTTATCATCGGTTGTCAATTGGTGTGTGAGGGCAACACGTAGTGAGGGGATCTGTGTCTCCAAGGGGAGGACTGCCTCACTTCCGTATACCAGGGAGAACGGTGTACTTCCGGTGGCTGTTCGGACCGTGGTGCGGTAAGCCCATAAGCACTCGCCGAGCTTGTCATTCCAGTCACGTTTGTTGGAGGAGACAAACTTCTTGAGAAGTTTGATGATTGTTTTGTTGAACGCCTCTGCTAACCCATTTGCTGTCGGGTTGTACGGCGTCGAGGCGATATTCTGAATACGGTGCTTATCGCAAAACCGATGGAATACGTGGCTTGTAAACTGTGGACCATTATCATGGATGATCCTTCGGGGCAGTCCAAAGCGGTAGATGACGTGGTGTTTAAGGAAGCTGATCACATTTAAAGTCTTGACTTCTGCGAGTGGGACAGCTTCCGCATATTTAGAGAAGTAATCAGTGATCGCAAGTATGAAGCGATGTCCTCGGGAGGAAGGTGGGGTGATTGGACCAATGATATCCATTCCCCATGCTTCGAATGGCCAGGACGCCACTGTCGGATGTAAAAATTCGAAGGGTTGGTGGATGAAGTCCGCGTGGACTTGGCAAGCTTTGCACTTTCTAGCATAATCTATCGCGTCTGCCACCATTGTGGGCCAATAGTAGCCCATTCGGCGAAGGCAGTCTTGCAGTTTCGGGTCGGGCTGGTGGGCCCCGCAAACACCGTCATGGGCTTCTCGTACGGCTTCTTTGGCTTCTGCGTTTGACAGACACCGAAGAAGTAATCCGTCGTAGGAGCGGCGATACAGCATTTTCGTTTCTGTATCGTAGAAGAATCTGAGGGAACGCCTTCTGATGGAAGTAGCTTCCTTTAGGTTCTCAGGCAGGATGTCGTAGACGACGAAGTCGATGAATGGTTGTCTCCAATCTGGGGCGTCATTGATCGTCTGTGCGGAATAACTTGCGACGAATTGCACATTGTTTTTGGGACAGACCAGTTCATGGCCTAACACTTCCACTGATTGCCGATCATAATTCGGAACTGCTAGGGAAGCGGCGAGACCAGCTAGGGCATCGGCTTCAATATTTTGGAGTCTGGGGACGTGCTCGATGAAGAACCCCTCAAATGCTGAGATGATATTGATCGCTATTTAATGATAAGGGATCATGTCTTCATGGCGTACCTCGTACGAACCCCGGATCTGATTGACGATTAGTTGGGAATCGCCGTACGCTTCAAGGTATTCTACCCCCAGCTCTTTTGCAAGTTGGAGGCCAATGACCAGAGCGTTGTACTCGGCCACATTGTTAGAACAGGGTTCAGTGAGGGAATAAGCGCGGTTAATCACCAATCCGGAAGGAGAGATTAGTACTACTCCGACTCCGACGACTATATTGCCTTTAGGTCCGGTTCTCGAAGCGCCGTCGAAGAACATTCGCCATATATTTTCGTGGGAGGTTGTATGCGAGTCGGCGACCTCATCTGGGATCTCTTCGCATATCCTGGAGGACTCCGAGCCTGGGTGGGCTGCCAAGAAATCTGCCAGGGCTTGACCTTTGACTGCCTTTTGGGGGACGAAGATCATATGATAAGGGGACAGCAGTATTGCCCATGTAGCGAGGCGAGAGCTGAGTGCCCCTGGTTTAGTCATGAGGACCCTGAGAGGGTTAACTCGTGAGATCACATGTATCGTTTGTCCGATGACATAGTGCCGTATTTTCTGAATGGCGAACACCAGAGCGAGGCATTCCTTCTCCACAGCGGTGTATCGGTGCTCTGGTCCAATCATCATTCGGCTGAGGTAATATATGGCCTGTTCATGGCCTGCATCGTTATTCTGTGCCAGCAGAGCACCGAAGGAGTGTTCCATTGCTCGTACATAGAGCAGAAATGGTTTTCCAAGGACTGGGGCTACCAAGACCGGTGGATTTGACAGATATTCTTTGATGCTATCGAAAGCCCGTTGGCATTCCTCGTCCCATACGAATGAGACTCCTTTCTTCATGAGGTGCGTGAATGGTCGACATCGCCCGGAGAGGTTGGAAATAAACCTTCTGATGTAAGCTAACCTTCCCTGAAGGCCTCTGAGTTCGCGAAGATTTCTCGGGGGACCCATCTCCATGATTGCTTTTGTCTTCTCGGGGTCTACATGGATACCCTTTACAGTGATGATGAAGCCTAAGAACTTCCCGCTAGATATGCCCAGGAAGGACTTCGTAGGGTTCATCTTCAAATTGTGCGTCCGCATTAGGTCGAATACCGTCCTTAGATCCTGCAGATGGTCTCCTTTGCTACGGCTCTTGACGGCTATATCATCAACATAGCACTCCACCGTCTTGCGTAAGTGGTCTCTGAAGATGATGCTCATAGCTCTTTGATATGTGGGGTCAGCATTCTTTAAACCGAAAGGCATGACTGTGTAGCAGTACGTGCCAATCGGTGTTCGGAATGATGTATGCTTTTCGTCGTCGGGAGACATCTTGATTTGGTTGTATCCCGAGAAGCCATCCATGAATGACATGCGCTCAAAGCCGCAGGTATTGTCGATCATGATGTCTGTGATAGGAAGGGGGAATTCATCTTTGGGGCATGCCTCGTTCAGATTGCGGAAGTCGATGCAGATTCGAATTTTTCTATTCTTCTTGAGGACAGGTACTATATTGGCAACCCAATCGGAATGTTGCTCCTCACGAATGAAGCCGCTGGCTATTAGTTTGTTGACTTCAGCTTTGATCGCGTCCATGATGCTTGGGCGGAAGCGTCGCTGTTGTTGTTTGACTGGCTTCGCATCTGGCCGAATATTGAGTTTATGAAGAGCGATGTCAGGATTTAACCCTGGCATGTCTTCATAGCTCCAGGCGAACACATCAATGTACTCCCTGACAAGTTCTAACAGCGACTCTCGTTCTTCGTTGGTTAGGCTTTCACTGATGAAGATCGGTTTTGGAGAAGATTCGCTGCCGAGATCCACTTGTATGACCTTATCTTTAGTAGGAGGTTCTCTCAGTTCGAATCGCTTTTCCCATTGCGCGTCTAATTGCTGGGCCCAAGGCTCTAGCTCGAGGATTTCGGGGATGTCTTCGTCTTTCTCGTAAGCGTCGGTGAACGTCACGTTGACTGACATGACTTGCCTGAACACATCTCCGATGCTGGTATCTGAGTCGAAAGTTGGCGATCCGGTTGAATGCGACTGCCAGTCGCATTTTTCATCTGAACTTTCCGGGGTCGTAGTAGGCGTTACATACCCTAACCCGCATCGAGTTTTGTTATAGTGGTTCCATGGTTTGCCCGCCGGGGCTGGCGGCTTCAAAGGTAATCGTCGTCCAGTGTCATAGTTCAATCCTGGCGTAGTCTTTAGATCATACCCCTGTTTCTGTATAAGATATTTGGATTGAGGGCTATAGAGATACAGACGCAGTCTCCCGGCATCTGACCCGAGGTCGTCTTCTTCTATGGTGCGGGGATGAGGGTTGTTCGTCCGGCCGAAGATGACTGGATGATCCCCTCCCTTGTGTATTCGGTAGGTATCTTCTACTGGAGTAAGCTGGATTGCGGTGTACACATTTGTCACCTGTGTGTGTAGATGAGCGCCTATGTCGTGTTCTATAGCATACATCGTACATAGCTTATTGAGCTCGATGTAGTTCAAAGATAACCCTTTATTGATGAAGTAAGGTATCTTTTCTAGGGGGAAAACATCATCAGCGGAGGGGGCATTAGTGTGGGCGGCCACATACTTTGCTAGCTCCGGTTCCTCTTCGACTACCCCCTGTGTGAACGAAGACTGAGAGGACGACCTAGGAAGCTTGATCGTCAGTAGTCCAGTTGATGGAGCAGAGCGTAGAGTAGTTGGCAGACTGGCGACCCCCAGTTTGGCATTCGATGCGGAGCGAGGAGTGGCTGGTTCGCTGGAAGTGTCAGACCTTGCATCGAGGCGACAACCTTTCTTGGGAAGGCGTATTGTCAATGGCCTGTCCGAGGGGTTGAGCTTCCCTGTTTGTGGTTGACTGACTCTTGGTAACCTGATTGTTAGTGGCTCCGTTGTGGGTCTCGGCACTTGGCCGGATCTCGGCAGTCGGATTGTCATCTGCTCCTCTTGCGCCGAGAGGCTGATCGCGTCCTTCTGCAGAGTGGCGGTGAGGGGTGCAGACTTGCCCGGTTTGCGAGCTTGGAGGTGGATCGTCAGGGGTCCTTCTAATCCCGTGGCTGTCTTAGTATGAGCTTGTGCGTCTCCTTCATCCAGGTGCCTCTTCGACTTTTCGTATAAGCAGGAGTCCGAGTAATAAGATTCGACCCCCTTGAAGGGATCGATATCAGCAAATTCCGTCCTCACGAAGCCATGCTTATCGACATATTTGAAACATTGGTGCAGCGTGGAACGCACGATCATGTAATCGTGTATCCAAGGCCGCCCCAAAAGGAAGTTGTAAGAAGTGTCGGCGTCTATGACGTAGCAGGTGACTTCTGATTGGAGATCGCCAATCTGGCATTTCAGACGGATCTTCCCGATTGGGTAGCTCCTGCCCGAATTGAAACCGCTAATGGTGGTGCTTGTAGGCATCAGGCGATGCATCAGAATGCGAAGATGATGTAGCAGACCCTTTGGAATGATGCTTATGGAAGACCCAGGATCAATATGCATTCGGTCCACCTTTACGTCGCCAATGTATCCAGTGTAGTATAACGGTCGATCGTGCAGGTTAGTTTTGATGAGCATATCCTGCGAAGAGAAGACGATATTGGGCATCGCTCCCGTACACGCACTATCTTGGAGATCTGCAGGTTGGTTATCTCCTGTGAGGTTGACCTGAGCCAAGTACGCGTCGGCGTTTTGGAGTGCATCATTCAAAGCTGTGCGGACATCCTTTGAGAGCCTTAGGAATTCGTATAAAGACAATTTGGTCGGTGTATTGGCCAATTGTGCCAAGATGTCGAAGTTGTAGGGCCTCTCCAGCCCCTGAGGTGTCTCCTTTCAGAGGGATTTGTCGAAGCGAGTATCCTTTGGCTTAGGCTTGTCGGTCGTCGAAGGCTGAGCCGGTCCCGGAGTGTCAGTAGAAGTAGGCGGATGATCATCAATCGGGTTCTCAGCTACGGGCTGAGATTGTGCTCCAGATCGAGTAACAACGGCCGTGACTTCTTCTTTATTTGTCGAGACGGTGCGGCAGGATCTGACTTTTCCGCTTCTCTTCTTCGTTGTGGGCTGAGTCACCTCGTGGACCAAGTCCGGATGGACCCACATAATTTCTTCTCGCGATGTAGTGAGAGGTACAAGATTGGCAGCTTGATCTCGAGCAGGCGGAAGATTAGCAATTTCTATTGTTGCCAGAAGGATGGGTATAACACCGTCTTGAGTCTCTGTTGGCGGGAAGCTGTCGAATTGTATGGATACCATGTTGGCTGCTACGGTTACCTCCTCGAAATCGATGGCTAGAGCGTTCGAATCGATGAGGTTTTGGATGTACCGTTTCAGTTGGTAGCAGTCGTGTGTAGCATGGTGGACGTAACGGTGGTAATGGCAGAATTTTGGGTTCTCCAAGTCAGCCGACCGAGGCTCCCGTCTTGGCGGAGGGAGCTGAATTCTATCTCCTTGTATGAGCATGTCCAAGATAAGCTTGACGTGGCCATCTTCAAAAGAATAAGTGATTTGAGGCCATTGTTTGTCTGTTGGTTGTGACTCGGGCTTCTGGGCCGTGTCGGCCACCATAGCCTGCTTGCCTCTGTTGTCCCGATTGTTGGAGGGGCTACCCCCGTTGTCGGTGTTGGTGCTGGGACGCTTGTCCTTGTTCTCTCCCTCTGAGATATGCAACCCCAGCTGGCGGGCCTTCTTCAATCGTTCTTCGGCACTTGTAGCACTGATGATAAAAGCCTTCCAGTCCTTGAATTGACTTTCGCCCATCCAGAGACTAATTGTCGGGAGTAGTCTCTTTTGGCAAATTTCAATCAGGGAAGAATCCGGATTGCCAGACGGTAACTTCATTGCGGTTTGGCAAAACCGCTCAATGTAATTCCTCGTCAGCTCTTTCTCTCCTTGGATGACGTCCATGAGGGTAGACATTGTGACGTCCTGTCCTACCTCGTAGAACCTCTCCAAGAACAAGCGTTTGAAGCCAGCGAAGGAGTGTATGCAATTGTCTGGCAGGTTGCGGTACCAGTCGAAGGCGACTCCTTCCAATGCCCCGATGAATAATCGCGTGAGGATAGCGTCATCATGGGGCAAATGGTCGGTGGTGACCTCGAAGTAAGTGATATACCGACTTGCTGAGGTCTTGCCATCATAGGGGTTGATATTGAACGGCTTATATCTTGGTGGGAATGGAACATCCCTCCATTCAGCAGGATATGGTTGCCGAATTCTGAAGTCTTGAGAGTTTTCTCGGGCGTGGAACATGGCTCGGAGCTCTTAAACTTCTCTCCTTACTTCTCGGGTCTCATCTGTCGCAGTCGGAGCTGTTACTTCGGGAGGATTATTGCCCGGGTTCGGTGTCGCCGAATTTGAATCTACGTTGACTGGGGGACCCGTACTTGTCTTGCCAGGTGTCACTCCCTACAGAGTAGGAAGCGCCGCTTTGATCTCGTCTACAGACTTGACCAAGGCATATAGTATGGCCTCCAAAGTGTCGATGCGTTGGCGATCATTGGAGCCACCTTGACTGTTGTCTGTCATGAATACCGTCCTTACGTGAGGAGTGACGGAAGGGACGGTGGAGGGTGCGTCCTCCGAGTCGTACCCATGCATTGAGAAATCATCGGGGTAGGTGAGAATATTCTCTTCGGGTTCGGATTCAGAAGGAACAGTACCCCCAGCTTCGGAGCTTGCTTCATCTTGAAAGTCACGGATGTCCTCGGGGACATCAGCATCTATTGCACCTGATGGGAGAGTTGTTTCTCCGGGCTTGTCTCCTTGAAACATCGGATTGTTGTGGATGTTCGGAGGAGTGCTACCCCCAGCTCCCTCGACCCTCATCGGTGATGCATCGCCCATTGCAGCAGATTTTGTCTTCGAACGGGTGTGTTGGTATACCCCGGTAGAGGGCAACCATTTAGCCGACAATTTCTTGGCTGTAGTTCTTGATATTTTTGGGCTGGAGATGCTTGTCTTCTTCCCTTTCCCCTCGGCAGGGAATTTTTGTACGGAATTGCAGGAGGCAATAGGAGGTGCTTCGTCTTCCGAGCTCGGATGCTGTAATCTTTGGAAGACGGACGGCCGATCTTCCGTCACTGCCGTGTTGTTGCAGCAGCAGTTGACGATGATCTGGGTGCAGTGACGTCCATGTGAGGACTCTTTGCACGCCGAGACCCCTTCTCTTTCCTTGCGTTTGTGGAGGACAGCCTCACGCAGGTCAGAGAAACCACTTTGTCCGTTTGCCGCTGGGGACTGGACTTGAGCGGTTCGATACAACTTCCCATCAGAGGCCCGCATGATAATCAGCGGGACGCCCCGATCGTCAGAGGATGGGGCAGCTGTCTGGGCTTGATGAGCCTGCGCTGCCCTGGACTTCTTCTTCTTAGCACCTGTGGGTACATAATAAGAAGAATCCAAGTTGAATACCACAGAGTTTGGAGAATCATCAGGGTTCGGACCGTACGAGAGACGGTCGAAAACTGATCGAGAGGAGCATGGAGCGGATGTTATGTGGCTGGGATTGGAAACCGTGCAGGCTGTCTGCATGCGGTTGTCTTCTGTCGTCGGCTGAGTTCTCGTGCGGCTAGGAGTCACGACCGTACAGGCTGGGCGCATGCGGTTGGCATCTGTGGCCGTATAGGTTTTCTGCAAACGATTGACTTTGATAGCCGCATGAGTCTCATCCATGCGGTTGGCAACTGTAGCCGCATAATTCATGCGGCTGACAGATGTGGCCGCATGAGTTTTCTTCATGCGGTTGGCGGATGTAGCCGTATGGGCTTTCTCCCTGTGGCTAATACCCTTCTGCGACTCGGACCGCATAGAGTTCCTCTTTGCCCCTGCAAGTCCGACATCATAGTATTTTCTTCTGCCGAACTTGGGGACAGCAGAGTTGTCTACGGTTTGAAGTGGGGCCGCAGGAGAGTCCTTCTCACCGTTTTGAGCAACAGAGGGTATCTCATCGAAGACTTGAGGAGGAGCAAATGATTTTGGCCTCCACTCTTTGCGAGCCTTCGTGGTGCGGGTGCGCTTCTGGATCGGGCCAGCGCTGCCTTCAGAGAGCATCTCCTCGAACGCCTATTGGTCGAAGCGGACGACCATCTTCTGTTGTGTGGAGCCAAGTTTGGATGCATCCGATTGCGTCACCAACTCCTCAGCCGTGGAGAAGTTAGTCCCCAGCAGAGTCGCCATCGTGTTTGCCATTGATTGTAAAAGTACAGAACAATTATCGGAGGACTGAACTTAGACTCACAATACAAACTCGCTTGTACAAAGAAAGCCTAGGGACGAAAACCTAGGTACAGCAATCTAAGTATAATTGTTTATTTTAGATTCTGGAGGTGACGATAGAGGCTCGAGAAGGCGACGGCAGCCCTGTCTTACTCCTTGGACGATCGGTATGCAGCCTTGGCTCCTTGTGAAAAGATGGTTGGCGTTGACGAAGAAGTGCTCTTTTTGCTCCTCTGTTGCTCGCCTGGCTTCTCTCTCTCTCTCTGTGTATTCTCTTTCTGACTCTGTATATTTTTTTATTCTTTTGTTGCCGGTCCTTGTGCAAAGAAATGATGCTGGCTATTTATAAGAGTGAGGTATGATCATTAGGGTTTGCTAATGATCATTGTTTTGAAATGTCGGCGCTCCTTCAATCTATCTGAACCCTTGGTCCTGATTACAATGAATCTCGGCCATCAATGAGGATAGCACCGAATCTTGTGAGCAATTAATGTTGATTGCTTTAAATCTTCATGATTGATTATACCAATGCTCGATTGCTCGCCACGTGTCCCATTGGCTTGATGATAAATGATATGCCTTGATCTCAGTAATTATGATGATGATGTCAGATATATTTGTTGAGATTCGGTTAAATCGTTGATTGATCCGATGCCACGTGTTTCGATTGTGGGTCCTGCCAGAGCCGCATAGGATGGGCAACACTTGAACCGCAGGGAGATACTCTTCGTGAGCCGCATAGGACAATGCTTCATCGAACCGCAGGGAACGAACTCTCAATGAGCCGCATATGCATAATCTTTGCGAGCCGCATGAGCTAACGTTGTATTGATCCGCAGGGACTGAGCTCTCAGTGGGCCGCATGTGGCTGATTTCTGCTAGTCAAATAGAGTGACTTCTTAGTGAGCCGCATGGAGCTGTTATCTATTTAAGCCGCATGAGATGTTGCCACGTGGCAACCTAGGATTTCTGACGGATCGGGTCAGAGATCTTCTTCTTTTTCCGAAGAGTCTGTCATTATGGCAGAGCCATTATAACACTTTATGCCAGAGCCGCCACAGTCGTCAAATCGTGTCAGAGCATTAAATAAGGCCATTATTCAAAGGGCCAGCTGTAGGGAAGGATCGCAAGGGGACACGTGGCATGGATCGAGCCGCATATTCCTGCTGAACCACATACACCCTCGAGCCGCATGAGACAGAGAGTCTTCCTTTGAACTGTATAAGACAGCTCACATATGAGCCGCATGGGCTTTGTATCCGGAGCCGCATGGAACATTATTCTGATATTTTCCATGCTTCTACAGCTGTGGCTTGCCTCAGTGAGCAGGCTGCTGATACTGGACTGAATGGCCTGTAATGGCCATTTCCTCTACTGCTCTGCAATTTCTCTATCTCCTACTGCTACTGCTGCTCTAATGTTGCTGCTACTGCAATACAATGCAGCAATGCATTACTGCTACTGGCCCCTACTGTATTTGCCAAACTGTAAACCAACCTAACCATCATAGTCCCCAGGAATCCTCACATCCTCTAAACAAAACAAGTTTAAACCTCAGGATACATCTGATATCCATAAATCTAACCTACACTTCAATGATCTGTATACCTGTAACACCCAGTTTTCTAAAATAAGGGTAATTTTGAAATTTTATAATTTTAGTCTTTTAATAATGATATTTAAATTATGATATAATTTTTGGTGATTTTTAATCATTTTAAAACTATTTTAAATCATGACTTATGATTTTGGTGTTTTGATAGTGTAACCTTGGAGACTGGTTGACCTAGAGCCTAACCATGTTATTGGGATACTTATTTGTCATTTTAGCCTAGAGGGTATTTTGTCATTTTTAAGGTTATTTGAATTTAATATAATGTATTTGAATTTATGACTTATTTTGAGTTGATTTGAATGATGGTTGAATAGGTTGACTTTGACTAGTGTTGACCTTGGTGGACTGACCGATTAGCTAATCCTAGTTATGAGTGCCTTGGTTAGGTTATGTGATCCTAGTCTAATCTAAGTTAACCCATGTTTAGTCATTAGAATCAAGATTAGCAATCGGTGACCTATTGATTAGGGGTTTTGGTTCATGACTTAAGGACATTGGAATCATGACTTATGTCTTAATAAGTAGAGGCCCAAAGCCCAACCTATTAGCTAACCCTAACCCTAATTCTATGGCTGGCCACACCCACATAGGAATCCCCACCTATTTATACTCTCTTCCATTAGGTTAGCCTCCATTTAGAAAGAGTTGCAAAGTTGGAAAGAAAGGTTAGTTCTAAACTTCCTAAAACCCTAGAAATTCCATTTTAATTCATTTTCTTCCCAAACCAATTGCATTAGGATCTAATTAGCTTCCTCTTACTGTTCATGGAGGCCAATCCCAGTTGGAGAGCAATTTGGAGGAGCTAGCTAGCAAGAAGAACACCCCTCTTTGGAGCTTTTTGAGGAGATTGATACCAATAGGTAATCCCACCAAATCTTATTGTAATTGATGTTATTACTGCATGGAGCCTAGATCTAGGTGTCCCCTAGCTAACCCTAGAATTTCGTGGCATATTGTGTCCATTTCGTGTCCTAAATGGACACGTATCAGTCCCATAGGCTAAGTGTTTGTAGAAATGCCTCTTAGGAATTTTTTTTGTTATTTTTCGAATCTTTTTGAACAACTTTGTAGATCTAGGGTTCCTCTCGAATTCTTATGAAGACACATAGGTGTTTTGAGTTGTGTCGTGTCCACACGAGGGACACAAACTCACTGTTTTGGCACTGATACGTTCCCCTGCTGCTCGTGGCCTCGTACTCATTGCACAGGCCACGTAGCAAGCTAGGATTGGACGAGGGGGTAGGGGCAGTGACTGACACGAGGGCCCCCAGGCCTTGAGTCGTCTCATGTCGTGTCGGACACGTACGAGACTCTGCACTGGTCTTGGCTGATGGTTCAGTCGGGTTTTAATAGGTTCGGATACAAGCTATTCAGTAGGACACGGGGACACGTGGGTGCAAGTCAGGGTGACACAGCCCTAGGTCTACCCTAGGCGCACCTCCTTGTACGAGCACGAGCCCTAACTCGTGTCGTGTCGTGTACACGACACATGGGAACTCGTGCTATTCACTGTGTGTTGTTTGTGTCTGAGAAGTGTTTGATTGTATGTGGACACGTCTATGTCGTGTGTGGTGGACACGAATTGGACCCTAAGACACGTGCACAAGTGTGTTTACATTTACCAACCAATAAACCATGATATTAACTTGATTTCGAAGGCTAATTCCTATTTACCCTATTTTGGACTGATACATAATATTTCAGCATTTTCCAGATTTTGAAATCGAATTTTGGTTGATTAATTAACCCATTTAAATGTTATTAAATCACTGTTTAGATCCCTAATATAGTTCACCTATATGTAATCTACATGTATGCAAATTTTGGGGTTGTTTGGTTGATTTTGGATTCGAATTTAAGAGTATAACTATGGACTGAAACATGTGGACTGAAAATGTAGTTTAGATGAACTGTTTTCCTTTACTTGAAGTCTGAGATTTGTCAATAAGTTGAATGGTATTTACATTGAATGGTTCTTCTTTATGATGTCTGAATTTGTAATGACTGATATGTATAATCCTGATGATACATTTGAGGTGAAAATCTGAAATTGGTTTCCTTTCCTATTTGCTAACTGTCAACTTAATCTAAGAACACATCTATGACACTCACATCTTGACACCCACACATCACTAGTTAACTGAACTTATTTTCAGGTTCTGAATTGGGTTTCTTTCTTCATGTTGATTGTACACAGTATTTCACTGTCCAGTTTTGGACCTCACTGTCCTATGGACTGTTCACACACTTAGCCTATACACCACTCACTTGATCACACACACTTGCACCCTCACTTGCCATGTACACTGTGACACCTATACACTATGTACCACACACTTGACACCTAGTTCTTATCTCACTACCTCTCTATGTATCTATGTATATATGTATTTATGTATGTGCTTATGTATATATAGATACAAATATGCATATATGAATGTATGGATAATATATATGATGTATGTGTATATAAATAGACTAACTATGTGTATATAGTGATGTGATGTGTGTGGATAGCTTTTAGCCTTTGGTCCTATGTGTACTAGCTAACTAGACTTGTTTTTGACTTGTTCTTCTTGAGATGTGTATGCTAGCAAGGCTAGACTTGGTTGAGTCTAGATTGGACTAGATAGACTAGTTTAGACTTGATGAGCCTAGATTAACTTGTTTAGACCTAGTTTGGCTAGTTTGACCATAGTTGACCTAGGTTTGACTTCTTGGTTGACCAAGGTTGACCATGAGTTGACTTTGGCGTAGTTTAACCTTGACTCATGTAGAGTGCATAGTAGAACTTCATTTTACCATTCTGGGCTTGTTGTAACTTGTGCTGTTCTGAATAGGAGCCAGACACCTCTCCTCAGGCAGTATATTCTCTTTGGACATTCAGTTATCCGGCGAGTACATTCTCTGACCGTTTCATACTTGCTAGAACGTCTATTCTTGCCATAGATTAATTTACTTGATGCTGACACATTGGTAACACGGATTGGTACTATATGGATCTTCTTTTGCGATGTTATCTCCTTTGTGTTCACTAAATACATATTGTGATGTGCGTTTCACTAACATATTGTATTTATTGAATACCCTTATCATTGTACACTCATTGTGCATATTGTACTCTCATTATCATATTGAGCTCTATTGTACAAGCTATTGTACAAGCCATTGTATAAGGTAACGTAACTGAATTGGATCCTTATATATTGTTTGGGGAGGGAGAGTAGAAATGGTTATGTGATCAATCCTATTGTATAAGAATTTGTATATGTCCATTGTACACCCACGTACAAAGGAGTCCCATTTTATTGTATAACCTAACCCGTTTACATAACCATATTGTACTCTAAATCACATATTGCTTACAGTTCTTACTTATCATATATAGATATTTCCTATTATCATATCCTTCTGTTTTTCATATACATCTTCTTTCAACGTTTTATGTATCTTACTCTATTGCACGTTATATTTTCTAACCTGTTATGATCTGCGTGAGATGTATTGCGCTCGCTCCTGTCCTGACTGGACCCTGTTGAAAATTTTACAGAGGATAAGGATGAGGTCTGCGTAGACACCTATTATGGGACAGCTGTAGACGACACTTGTGACCCGGACTTCCAGCCGGATCCACTAGCTGTAGAGACTGAGGCTCCCTAGTCTACGCTTATATTATTTTCTTGTCATTTGAGTTTGAGTTGTATATTGGGATCTGTATATTCTGGATATTGTTGAGTTGTATCTTAGACACTTAGTATCATCTCTCTATTGTATGTCTTGTGGATTTGGATTTCGTATCTTTTTATCTATCTTATCGTACTTCTACCCTAGATGTGATTGAGATTGTATTCTGTTATGTCACCCCCATTCGGGGAGTATAACTATGCATCACCTTATATTGTTAGATGTTGTAACCTAGGACAGCGTTCTACCGCCGACACTGCGACGTAGGCTGGGCGTTGTTACGTTCTCGTACCCTTACAGTGGGTGCGGGTCGTGCACATTTTTAGTGGTGGCCCATGCAGGTCGAGTTTATGTAGTGGTATTCGAACTAGAGTATCACTACAGCCTGCAGTAGGATTAGGATATTTTTGGAGGTACTCAATCACATTAGGAAAAACTCTTATTCAGATTCCGTATATCTACATTTTGCTGCTTATTGTCTCCCTTGAATATAACTGTCCTCCCTTGCTATTTCGACTCATTCTCAGCAATTGTTTCTTTGATCTGTCTCCACGATGGTTGAGACAAGATCACATCGCCAGGGCCAGGGGGACGCCGATGAGAGGTCTGCCACCTCTCATACTCAGCAGTCAGCCCCTGGTACCGCAGCCCCAGTCATGCCAGCTGGGGTAGGCGTTTCAGCTGCGTTCGGAGGAGCCCCTCCACTAGCAGCAAGGGGTATACCTCCACCAGTTTGGAGGCAGGACCCAGTCATCCCAGAGATGCCTTTCCAGCAGCCGCCACCTACAGGATACGTGGACGTGGCACAGATGTTCGCCTACTTCTAGCAGTTTATGGAGGTACAGCAGACCCGGCAGGCCAGGAGCATGGAGTTGGCCCTTACGACAGTCGCAGCTCGACCAGCAGTCTAGCAGCCGAAGACACCGGGGATAGAGCAGTTCCAAAAGATGAGCCCCAGAGACTTCCTGGGGACGGAGGGGATTTTATATGCTGACGAGTGGATAGAGCATATAGAGGAGATCTTCCGCCTGGCCCGGATACCGACAGATCTCCAGATAGAGGCAGCAGCTAGCTGGATGCGAGATCTTGCTCGCACCTGGTATCAGTCAGACCCCAGGGTGGGGGTAGCTGGACAGACCTGGAAGGAGTTCAAGGGCTTCTTCAAGAAGAAGTTCTTTCCAGATGTAGCGCTCCGAGCCTTGGAGTCGCAGTTTGAGAGCTTAGTTCAGGGGAGCCTGTCAGTAGAGGAGTACGCTGGGGAGTTCGGCCGTCTCGGCAGATTCGTAGAGGGCTTGAGCGAGACGGCGAAAGTCCAGAGGTTCTGTCACCCCCAGTTTTCATGAACAGGGGTATTTTGGTAATTTTCCACTCAAAAAATTATTTTGGAATTATTTCTTTATTATCTGTAATATTTTGGGGTTATTTGAGTCGGGTTCGAATTTCAACTCATTCCGACTTGTTTTGACTTGTTTCGGGGACCCGGGGTAGTTTTGACCTTAGCGGGCCCACACACTAGCTAGCCATGGCCCACAATATTACCATCAAAAGTTAGAGGGATTAGTCATGACCCCATGGATTAGGTTAGACCTAATTAGAACATTAGATTTACATTTTTAACCCCCAAACCCTAAGCAACCTTGTAAGGAGCTAATAAAATAATAGAGGGGCAAACTTGTAATTAGTAAAAAAGGGATTTTGGAGCCATTATGTCCAGCCACATGTAGGTGGGGAGGAGAGAGAAATTCATCATCTTTTGTTCTCATCCACTTCTTCTTCTTCTCTAAAGGTTCTTCCCTTTCCTTGAGAGCTCCACCATTGTTCCATCTCCAAAAATAAGTAAACCCTTCTCTAAAAATAGTTTCCATTTCATGTAGATTGGTTAGGAACCCAATAGGAGTGATTCCCATGGTTGTGTCTCCATTAGAGACCATTTTGTGTCCATTTGGATATTCTAGAGGTGTCCAATATGTAGGTTTGTGTCCCAATAGGAAAAACCTCCATTTGGACACATGGATATTGTTGTGTATTGATTTTTGTGTTGTTCTTCCTATTGTTCCAAATTTTTACATGTTTTAGAATGTATTTTCCAAGTATTTTAATGTATCATATTCATATTTTCCATATGAATATATATGTGGTTATATATATATATATTTCTATATATATATATATATATATATATATATATATATATATATATATATATATATATATATATATATATATATATATGTATATATATATGGCTTATGTGTATATATTGGTATAAAATTTGTGGTGGGGAGATGTTGTTGTGCTTGGGGAGAGGGGACAGTAGGTTCGGCCAGCAAGGGGGAGCTTAAGTGTGAATGTTGTGCTTGTTAGTGGGGGGGGGGGGGGGGGGTTGGTGTTTGTTGGAATATTAGAATGGTTAATGAAGGAATTGGTAGAGTAGATATAGAGGAGATATAGAGAGGGATATATAGGAGTGTTGTAGAGTGTTTTAGAGGGAGGAAAGAACCCATGTTCTGCTGTGCAAAACAGCCCACTTTTCCCCTTAAATTTTTGCCAACAGTCCACCTATTGGACTGTCAAGAACACTCCCAAAAACCCCTCCATTTCTGTCCTATTTTTCCTTTTCACAACACCCCATAAAACCCCCATAAAACCACACCAATTCAGTCCATAAAAGGCCCATTTACTGATGTCAAGGACAGCCATATATACCCCCTTAGGCTGTCCATATTTCACCACAATTCAGTCCATAACTTCCCCACATTTCAGCCCCCTTAAATCCCATGTTAACAACCACCAAAATCCTTTCAAAACAGCCCATAACACTCCACTTTTTCCCCTAAAAACAGTCCATGAACCACTCACAAATTTCAGTTCAGATTTGCCCCAAATCAGTCCATTGAACACCACAAATCAGTCCATGCAAATAGCTTTGTGTGTGTGTGTAGTTCTGAGCCTAAGTGAGTGTGTAAAGTAGCCTATAGGATAGCCTATACCTAAACTAGTAGGGAAACCTATAGGAGAGCCTTGTGAGTGTGATATAGAGTGTGGTATCATGTGAGATGGTTGTGTGTGGTTGAGTGTGAGAGTGTTGAGGGTAAATTCATGATATAGAATAGGGTAATAGGGTAAATCTATACCCCGTATCCTAACATGATCTAGATACTTAGGATACCCAAATTTCTTGGTAGGTAAACCTTAGATAGGTTGATATCTAGCTACCCTAAGGAGCCTAGGCTTGTATCATGGGTATTTGCAAGGTTTCCTTGGATTTGGGCAAGGTATCGGGATTTACCTTAGAAGGGTAAATGCTAGTTTTGCTTAGGAATAGGGTATTTGTGTTAGAAGCCTAAGATAGGGTTAGAACTTGATTTCCGTGGTTGGTAATGATCAAATATGGTACTCATAGACTAGTTTTTGACGTCGGTTGACCTTTTTGACCAAAAGTCAACAAAAGTCAACCGAGAGTCAAACTTAGCCTTTAAGCGACCCGATTTGACCAAAACCAACCCAGAGTTGACCAGTTGACTGAAAGTCAATAGTTGGTCAACATTAGACTAGTTTGACCTAGGGTAGACCTAGAGTTGACCTAGAGTTGACCAGGGTTGACTTTTTGACCAAAAGTCAACTGTAAGTCAACCTTTGATCCCGATTGACCTAATTTGACTTGGATTGACTTTCAGTGACCTAGTATGACTCAGTTTGACCTAGATTGACCTAGTTTTGGCTTAGACTTGCATTTATGGCTTGTATTAGTTTCATTTTCAGTATTAAGCCCTGTTTGACTCATAGTATCTTATTTTAGGTCTGTGATCACTCTGAGCGTCTGTTCACCCTATCAGCTCAGGACCACAGGCGAGTACATTCACTGATAGTTTTCATTGTCTTGATATCTACTATATCCGATTCAGTCGTAGTATTTTACTTGATTCCTGACACGACGTTTCACGGACTAGTATACGTCGGATCCTGTCATGAGATGTTGTTCCTGGATTACTTGGTATATTGGTACATGACTCAATTTGTTACTTGTACTTGTATAGACACGGACTTGGGAGTGGGCTGGCCCCCTGCTCTTGAATCCCGTGTCATGACGTGCCATGTCCGGATCCGTGATACTATTCGGGGATGGGGGAATTATTAGGAGATATGTGATCAAAGCCTTCCTGTAACTATACATTGCTAGCGTCACCCTCACCTCACGTAGGGTGTTGCAGACACCCCATTACCAGTTATCCAGGTTGGACGACATGACTCTCCGTTGAGTACACCGCGGATTGCCGGGCCAAGTGGATAACCATCTCTTGCTTCCCTAGCCGATCACATATCGCCCTAATAGTTCAAATCACCTTTTTACATTTATTGTCATATCTTATATTTCCAGTTCAGCTTTACTTACTGTACTTTCACCATGCTATGATTCATTTCTCACATGCTCTACCTGCCTTTCATACTGTACCATGATTTGTGACCAAAGTTCTATTTGGAAGAAGGGTTACAACCCCGGTCCTTGTTTGGTTCAAGGGTTGTAACTCGACTTTCAAATGGTTTTCTAGTCGCATATATCTTTTGTCTTGTATTTTATTATTGCTGTCTCTTATAGTATTTCTCAATTCATATGGAACTGCTGTTGGGATTTGTACTTGCTCATTTTCCTGACATGATACCGTTGACAAATTTTACAGATGACTTTGAGACTGACTGCCCGACCTACTACGGGGCTGAGTCTGATGGACTAGATTTAGACCGTGGCTTATTGGTAGAGCCACTGGACTTTGCTCACCCTGAGTAGCATAGTTAGTTAGGTTTGTCTGGCCTGCGAGCCAGCTAGTACATTTTCAGTTTGTAGTATCTTTATACTTATATTATCTGAGACTTTGGATGTTGTGTTAGCTCTGACTTGTGGATTTTGGACTCGTTTCCTGTTTTATCTATCGTATCTCTTTTCATGCTATCTACCTTAGTTTTGATTATGTGATTGAGACTGTATTGCTATGTCACCTCCATTCGGAGTGTATATACTGTACAGGTACATTTATCTGTTTTAGTCGTAGTATTTACCGACCCTATATACAGCGTTCTACCGCCGATTCTGTGGCGTAGACTGGATGTAACTACGTGCTCGTGTCCCTCTCTAGGGTGCGGGTCGTGACAGGTTCCGAAAGGGTCTGGTCAAGAAAGTCAAGTCCTTGACCAAGGGCAACAGGGATGCCACTTTCGAGAAGATTTTGACGGGAGCTTTATTGGCTGAGGACGATCTTGAGCTGAGGCTCAAGAGGGGGTGAGACCCTGTTGGGGGCAGCAGCAGCGGAGGACCGGCCAAGAGGCCGCACATTCAGCATCAGTTTTAGCAGCAGTATCAGCAGCCGATTCCCCGCATACAGTTTCAGCAGCAGTACCAGCAGCCGAGGGCTCAGATACATCAGCTACAACAGAGGCCTGTTCAGCATCAGGGACAGAGACAGATACTATATCAGCAGGACACCGTGTGCAACTTCTGCAAGAAGCCAGGCCATTGGTGGAATGATTGCAGAAAGTGGCTGGGTATGTGTTTACTTTGCGGTTCAGCGGAGCATCAGTGTAGAGAGTGTCCCAAGAACCCGACACCATTGGCGCAGGAAGCACCGAAAGCTAGGGCTCCGACAGGGCAGCAGAGGGGACCACCATTGCAGACTCAGCAGCAGTGGTTCGTACAGCATCAGCAGCAGGCCAGGGGAGGCCAACCAGGGCGAGCCTTCGCCATGACAGTCGAGGATGCACGGGCAGCAGGAGAGCTTATAGCAGGTTCCAATCTTTTCGATTCCATTTCTGTATCTATCCTTATAACTGTCTTGAAATTCGATTCCATCTGTTCCTTGTTGGTTGATAAATTTTGTTCTGATGATTCGTTGTGATTTAATTTTCTTCTGAGATAACTCGTATTGGCTATGTCGCCTCAATTATGGGATCTAAAATCTTCGATAGTCATGTTAGCTGGCATAGTGAGGACATATAGTCGAATTTTGGACATATTTCTCGGGTGTGGGAATTTAAGATTTTTGCTGCCAAGCATGCGGCAATACGAAAATTTTAAATACCATGATTCTAGAGGTATGTGCCTAAGTCAAGGACTCTATGATTATCGTAGCCTTGCTTACTAGCATGACAAAGATTCTGAGTATCATGATTTTGGACAGACGCATATGATTATCTGACGGTACGTTTGAGACTTTGATTGTGGGGGTGTTTGACCTAGAAGGACTACTACTATTTTAATTTCGAGGACGAAATTTTTCTAAGGAGGTTAGACTTATAACACCCAGTTTTCTAAAATGAGGGTAATTTTGAAATTTTGTAATTTTAGTCTTTTAATAATGACATTTAAATCATGATATAATTTTTGGTGATTTTTAATCATTTTAAAACTATTTTAAATCATGACTTATGATTTTGGTGTTCTGATAGTGTAACCTTGGAGACTGGTTGACCTAGAGCCTAACCATGTTATTGGGATACTTATTTGTCATTTTAGCCTAGAGGGTATTTTGTCATTTTTAGGGTTATTTGAATTTAATATAATTTATTTGAATTTATGACTTATTTTGAGTTGATTTGAATGATGGTTGAATAGGTTGACTTTGACTAGTGTTGACCTTGGTGGACTGACCAATTAGCTAACCCTAGTTATGAGTGCCTTGGTTAGGTTATGTGATCCTAGTCTAATCTAAGTTAACCCATGTTTAGTCATTAGAATCAAGATTAGCAATAGGTGACCTATTGTTTAAGGGTTTTGGTTCATGACTTAAGGACATTGGAATCATGACTTATGACTTAACAAGTAGAGGCCCAAAGCCCAACCCATTAGCTGACCCTAACCCTAATTCTATGGCTGGCCACACCCACATAGGAATCCCCACCTATTTATACTCTCTTCCATTAGGTTAGCCTCCCTTTAGAAAGAGTTGCAAAGTTGGAAAGAAAGGTTAGTTCTAAACTTCCTAAAACCCTAGAAATTCCATTTTAATTCCTTTTCTTCCCAAACAAATTGCATTAGGTTCTAATTAGCTTCCTCTTACTGGTCATGGAGGCCAATCTCAGTTGGAGAGCAATTTGGAGGAGCTAGCTAGCAAGAAGAACACCCCTCTTTGGAGCTTTTTGAGAAGATTGATACCAATAGGTATTCCCACCAAATCTTATTGTAATTGCTGTTATTATTGCATGGAGACCTAGATCTAGGTGTCCCCTAGCTAACCCTAGAATTTCGTGGCATATTGTGTCCATTTCGTGTCCTAAATGGACACGTATCAGTCCCATAGGCTAAGTGTTTGTAGAAATGCCTCTTAGGAATTTTTTTTGTTATTTTTCGAATCTTTTTGAACAACTTTGTCGATCTAGGGTTCCTCTCGAATTCTTATGAAGACACATAGGTGTTTTGAGTTGTGTCGTGTCTACACGAGGGACACGAACTCACTGTTTTGGCACTGACACGTTCCCCTCTGCTCGTGGCCTCGTGCTCGTTGCACAGGCTACATGGCGAGCTAGGACTGGACGAAGGGGTGGGGGAAGTGACTGACACGAGGGCCCCCAAGCCTCGAGTCATCTAGTGTCGTGTCGGACACGCACCAGACTCTGCACTGGTCTTGACTGATGGATCAGTCGAGTTTTAATAGGTTCGGATACAAGCTATTCAGTAGGACACGGGGATACGTGGGTGCAAGTCAGGGTGACACAACCCTAGGCGCACCCCCTTGCACGAGCACGTGCCCTAACTCGTGTCGTGCCGTGTACACGACACGTGGGAACTCGTGCTATTCACTGTGTGTTATTTGTCTCTGAGAAGTGTTTGATTGTATGTGGACACGTCTGTGTCGTGTGTGGTGGACACGGATTGGATCCTAAGACACGTGCACAAGTGTGTTTATATTTACCAACCAATAAACCATGATATTAACTTTATTTTGAAGGCTAATTCCCATTTACCCTATTTTGGACTGATACATAATATTTCAGCATTTTCCAGATTTTGAAATCGAATTTTGGTTGATTAATTAACCCATTTAAATGTTATTAAATCACTATTTAGATCCCTAATATAGTTCACCTAAATGTAATCTACATGTATGCCAATTTTGGGGTTGTTTGGTTGATTTTGGATTCGAATTTAAGAGTATAACTATGGACTGAAACATGTGGACTGAAAATGTAGTTTAGATGAACTGTTTTCCTTTACTTGAAGTCTGAGATTTGTCAATGAGTTGAATGGTGTTTACATTGAATGGTTCTTCTTTATGATGTCTGAGTTTGTAATGACTGATGTGTATAATCCTGATGATACATTTAAGGTGAAAATCTGAAATTGGTTTCCTTTTCTATTTGCTAACTATCAACTTAATCTATGAACACATCTATGTCACTCACATCTTGACACCCACACATCACTAGTTAACTAAACTTATTTTCAGGTTCTGAATTGGGTTTCTTTCTTCATGTTGATTGTACACAGTATTTCACTGTCCAGTTTTGGACCTTACTGTCCTATGGACTGTTCACACACTTACCCTATACACCACTCACTTGATCACACACACTTGCACCCTCACTTACCATGTACACTGTGACACCTATACACTATGTACCACACACTTGACACCTAGTTCCTATCTCACTTCCTCTCTATGTATCTATGTATATATGTATTTATGTATGAGCTTATGTATATATAGATACAAATATTCATATATGAATGTATGGATAATATATATGATGTATGTGTATATAAATAGACTATCTATGTGTATATAGTGATGTGATGTGTGTGGATAGCTTTTAGCCTATGGTCCTATGTGCACTAGCTAACTAGACTTGTTTTTGACTTGTTGTTCTTGAGATGTGTGTGCTAGCAAGGCTAGACTTGGTTGAGTCTAGATTGGACTAGATAGACTAGCTTAGACTTGATGAGCCTATATTAACTTGTTTAGACCTAGTTTGGCTAGTTTGACCATAGTTGACCTAGGTTTGACTTCTTGGTTGACCAAGGTTGACCAAGAGTTGACTTTGGCCTAGTTTTACCTAGACTCATGTAGAGTGCATAGTAGAACTTCATTTTACCATTCTGGACTTGTTGTAACTTGTGCTGTTCTGAATAGGAGCCAGACACCTCTCCTCAGGCAGTACATTCTCTTCGGACATTCAGTTATCAGGCGAGTACATTCTTTGACCGTTTCATACTTGCTAGAACGTCTATTCTTGCCATAGATTAATTTACTTGATGTTGATACATTGGTAACACGGATTGGTACTATATGGATCTTCTTTTGCGATGTTATCTCCTTTGTGTTCACTAAATACATATTGTGATGTGCGTCTCACTAACATATTGTATTTATTGAATACCCTTATCATTGTACACTCATTGTGCATGTTGTAATCTCATTATCACATTGAGCTCTATTTTACAAGCCATTGTACAAGCCATTGTATAAGGTAACCTAACTGAATTGGATCCTTGTGTATTGATTGGGGAGGGAGAGTAGAAATGGTTATGTGATCAATCCTATTGTATAAAAAATTGTATATGTCCATTGTACACCCACGTACAAAGGAGTCCCATTTTATTGTATAACCTAACCCGTTTACATAACTATATTGTACTCTAAAACACATATTGCTTACAGTTCTTACTTATCATATATAGATATTTCCTATTATCATATCCTTCTGTTTTTTATATACATCTTCTTTCAGCGTTTCATGTATCTTACTCTATTGCACGTTATATTTTCTAACATGTTATGATCTGCGTGAGATGTATTGTGCTCGCTCCTGTCCTGACTAGACCCTGTTGAAAATTTTACAGAGGATGAGGATGAGGCCTGCGTAGACACCTATTATGGGACAGCTGTAGACGACACTTGTGACCCGGACTTTCAGCCGGATCCACTAGCTGTAGAGACTGAGGCTCCCTAGTCTAGGCTTATATTATTTTCTTGTCATTTGAGTTTGAGTTGTATATTGGGATCTGTATATTCTGGATATTGTTGAGTTGTATCTTAGACACTTAATATCATCTCTCTATTGTATGTCTTGTGGATTTGGATTTCGTATCTTTCTATCTATCTTATCGTACTTCTACCCTAGATGTGATTGAGATTGTATTATGTTATGTCACCCCCATTCGGGGAGTATAACTGTGCATCACCTTATATTGTTAGATGTTGTGACCTAGGACAACGTTCTACCGCTGATACTGCGGCGTAGGCTGGGTGTTGTTATGTTCTCATACTCTTACAGTGGGTGCGGGTCGTGATAATACCATCAGGAATATTTGTCCAAGACTTCACAAACCTTATATCTTCAAATTCAAATCAACATCAACATTCAACTCAGATTATCAGTCATCAACTTAAACTCAGAAATTCTCAAACTAAACTCACAACAAATATATATACCTAAGATCATGACACCTACCTTGGCTAATACTAACATCTAATAGAATCAAACACATTAGGACATCTCATCCCTAATACATGGACTGCTAACACACAGCAAACAAGAGCTAAACCTAGCCAATCCATGACACTCCACAATATCTCTCCTCACTGATACACTCCTCTCAAACTCTCTTTAACTCACAACTAAACATAACCCAAAATGCGAACTCAAGTATCAAGCTCAGATACATGACAAAACCAATCAAAGCCCTAGGTAATCTAACCCCTCAATATTACCAGTAAACCAAGTATCAATATCCCAATACTCAGTTCGAATATCAAACCCCAAAATCCAAATGAAATAACAAGCAACCCTAAACTAATACACATGTCAGAAAGGGGTGTGTGTGTGTCAACCATGAGTGGTGTCAGTGTGTCGAGAGTATCCAAACCCAATGTCCAAAATTGTGTCAACAATGAATCAGAGGCTGTGCTCAGCACAGCCTCGTGCTGACATGTCGTGTCCACTAGGACACGACACAAGCCACTAGAGGTCTCATGGTCAAGTATATAGGTAGCCTAGGTCTATGTGGTCGTGTCTAGGTACCTAAGTCGTGTCCACGAAGTCGCATGTCCGAGTGGTGTCCAAGTGTAAACAGTAAGAGAACAAATAAAACTGGGTGTGTACGAGCTCGACAGACATCTGCGGGTTGAATAACCCTACGAATACTCAACCAACTCGAGCCAAACTCTCCAAACCCCATGTCAGTGATTGCCCCTACCATTTCCAACTGGTGGCACTCAATAACGTGTCGTGTCCAAGGAGAACGGACACGGCAGCAGCAGAGGAATAATGTTTTCCCTGTGTAGTGTCCAGAGTTTATCCCTGTGTCTATTTTCGATAAAGAAAACCCCCCAATCTCAATTCAGTCCCACATATATACAATCTACATATAATAAGCTTTCAAAATATATAATTTTCACAGAAATCAGAGAACAAAAAGTTCTAAGGGACATTTCTTCGAACACTTTACACTACACTCCGATACGTGTCCGATATGCATATCAAATGGACACGAATTCCTATCCAACTTAGCCTACAGCTAGGGGGGGCCCTAAATAAATGCCAACTATGGAAAGAAATCAAGAATTTGAATGAGTTTGATAGGTTTTACCTATTGAGAGTGAATCTCAATAAAAAGCTTACCTTCTTCAACTTGCAATGGTCCCAAGCCTCCAAATCCTTGCTAGCTAGCCACCAATGGTCTTCTCTACTGTAGGGGAGTCCAATGCAAAAGACTAGGCTCAATTTGGAGGAGAAATAAAGAATTGGGGATGATTTGGGAAAGAACACTTTTAGGATTCTAAAGAGGCTATGTAAAAGAGGCAAAGGGGTGCTAAGAGATGTTATATAGAGGTGGATATCCTTTGATGGCAGCCTAGGGTTATTTTTAGGTTAGGGTTAAGTTTCATAAGGTTTAAAGGCCTCTAGCTAGTTTAATTTTAGGCCTCAAGCTAAAGGCCCAAGTGAAAATATCTATCCTTAACAAATATCTAACCTCAACTTAATATCTAGATATTCCTAACCTTGTCATGATGGAAGCTTCTAATCTAATATCTAGGCTCATGGATAATATCTAGGTTAATCTCTAACAAAACACTTAGCACATTATCACTTAATCAAAATCCTAATTAATTCAAAAGTCACCAAATGACCAAAATACCCTTAGGTTTAAAATTTGTAATTAGTCATTCTAATCACATGGTTAGGTCCCCATGGTCATGATTTGTCTCTAGGCTTAACAATTCTAGGGTTATACTAGCAAAACACCAAAATCACAATGCACCAAATTAATTAGTATTAAATTAATCAAAATTTACCAAAAATCACTATCATGAATTAAATCCTATTAATTAATAATCAATTTTACAAAAGTTCAAAATTACCCTCATTTTAGAAAAGTTGTTGTTACAACCACGTCCATATTACATCTTAGTAGACATTTTCCTGGATTATTTATAAATACCCCTATTGTTTGTACACATTTTGGTAACTGTCCCCGTTGTTTTAAAAACAAAGAATACCTCCCCGGGTGCTTAATTTTCCACTCACTTTCTTCTATGCACTAGGGGGTACAACTAATTAACTCTATAAACCAGGGGGGTGTTCTTTATTTTTAAAACAACGGAGATAGTTACCAAAATGCGTACAAACCATAGGGGGGTACAACTAATTAACTCAATTTTCCTATGGCAAACCCGTGTTGTCATATTTATCTATAGAACAGTTCACGTCCATACTACCTCTGAGTCGTTTTATACATCCCCACTGAATCTATTCTTACCATGTCTACATAACCTCTGAGTAAGAAAAATTCTACCATAAATTTCGTATTTACCATGTTTATATTACCTCTAAGTAAATACCCCATAAAAACATTCCCAACGGAGTTACGCTATTTCAAAGAGTTCACAAACGGGTGAGCAAATAAAGTAGGACGACTTTTATTCATGAAAGAAAAGAAGTTCTACTACATAAAAAATGAAAAAAAAAACCTCTCCAAAGGAGGGGAACAAAAAGAAGACATCAAGACTGATGCGTAAGTAGGACGGTGCATGAGCTCATCAATTCGGTTCCTTAGGAGGACAATCCTGGGTCTGATATACTCCATTGCTCGACACTCCACTTCCTGATGCCTGGCTGCCTCCTCTCTCAGCTGTGACAGGCCTTGGTAGGTAGCCTCCAACTTTGCCTGATAAGCGCTGATTTTCTCTTTCTCTTGAGCCAAAGCCTCGAATTGTAGGCAAAGGGACTTCCGTTCGCCCCTGGATTTCTCCAGCTCACTCTCAGCGGTAGCCGGCTTTTCCTCCAAAAGCCAGATATGCTCTCGAAGACTTTTACATTGTTCTTCCAAAGTGTCTTAGCGACACACCTGGATCTCTTCGGCTGTGACCATCTCCCCAATTCGAGCCTCAATCTCAGCAAGCTGGCAAACCGCTGCTTCTCGCCCTAATTTATATTGGGAGAGCTTCGTAGCCACCTTCTCTAACTCTGCATCCACAATGGATGAAAGATTCTTCTAAAGGCCTTGAAGCTCTAGCACAGTGGCTTCTAACTCTGTCAGAGAGATCTCTAGGGCATTCGCTTTCACCTCGTACCCAGGATACTTCCGTAAGGCCACCAATTGGGTTCTTATGAAAGACCGGGCCCGTGTAAAGGTCTATTTTTGTTGAAGAACACTCTCCACGCCATGCTTAAAAATAGTAGAAATAGTGCCGAGAATAAGGGTGGCATAGTAGTCACTCACGGCCATAGCCATCGTGGTCATAGGTGGTTTCCCGGTAGATGGTCCTGGAGGAGGTGGAGCAAAAGCAACCATAGCAGCTGGCACTGTAGAACTAGAGGCAGTCTCTGGGCAGAAATGCCTATACCTTAGGACGAAACCGCCAATAGAGTAGCAGCACCAGCCTCAGGTGCTGTTTGATCCAATTACTGTACCACTGTTTCAGAAGAAGCCCCATGTATGGCTCCCCATGGGACTTAAACTTAGTATTGTAATCACTATTATGTTGCTACTTAAACTTAGCATTGTCCTACTATTCACTAAATGTTATCTTATTTACTATTGTATACAGCTTTGTTCAGCTAACATGTACTTGCAGACAAGCAGTAAGCATGATCAACCTAGGACAAATGCAATAAAGAATTAATAATGGGCCAAAGACGACGTTATACAAGGTGATTTCTCTAAACCACCCAACGACCTATCTGGGGCCTCACATCGAGGGTTCCGCTACCCGGTCTGTGGATAGGGGTCGAGGGGGCAGTGCCCCCCCCCGGTGTTCGAGGGCGAAGCCCTACAAAGGTATTCAGATTTCTAGATCTGTTTATCTTTGGACGACCGCTGTCAAGAAAAAGGCATCTTCAAGTCTGCTCAAATATTAGAAGAAATGCGTCATTAAAGGGCTATTAGTTTTCCTATTCTATCAATGTATTTTTCATATTCATTGAGTATAGGAATATAATGTACACTGCATCATACTAGCAAATAGGCTACCCAAGAAACGTTTTTAAAATACCCTTTCATTTTAAAAACAAGCCCACTTACAAAAGCCTAAACTACTTCCTAACTGCTTGACCTTTCAAATAGTCCAAAACCTGATTTACAAAACCCTAACCAAACCAATTATGGACCAACAAAATTCGGCCATACTTCGGCCCAAATTCGGCCAAAGTTTGGTTAGTGCTTGTTGGATTTTTGAACTTGGTCATCCCGCAGTTACGGATGCAACAGCTATTGCCGAGATTCTCTCAAAGAATTCTGTCTGAATTCGGCCCAAATTCTGCCTTTGGAAAAACTATAAATAGAGAAGAATTTCCCTTATTTTAATACACCACGATCTCTTCTCTTCTCTCTAAGCCTAATACGTTCGTCCAAAGTGTTCTGAGCTATTCATTTTCAAATCCCAAGCCAGTTACAATCCTCTTGTCGATTTGCCAGTGTGATACGGTTTAGAAGTTTTAGAGTAATTGTAATCAAAGGTTTGATTGAAGAAAAAAACTTCACAATTAAAGTTGGTCGAGTACTTCGGATCAAAGCTCGCGTTGTAAAAGTTACATGGACTTCGAATGAAAACTTGCGGTATTTTTTCATGGCGGACTCAACTGGATGCTAGAGTTCTTCCGACTGGACTAGTCCTCACAAGAGGAAAATCAGTATACATGCTTGTGTTTGTGTTTGCTCTCTGCTATCTACTTTTTATTTACATATCTGTGATATATATTTTATGATCTTGCTGCTAACAATTTTTATTAGCTAAATTTTTGTTGCCTACTCTATTCATCCTCCTCTAGAGTATAGTGCTTTACATCTTGTTCCTATAATTGGTATCCACAATTGGTATCAGAGCAGGTGCTCCTTATAGAGATATTTTTGCAGGTGCTCCTTATAGAGATATTATTGTAGGTGCTCCTTATAAAGGTTGGTATCAGAGCAAGGACTCTACTGTTTGGCTTAACATCCTTAGAGCAGATCCTCATTATTAATTGTTATATTCTGATTCCAATTGTTCCTACAATTGGTATCAGAGCGGGTTATACAGGTAAAGCGAGGTATTATTTTTATTATATAACTGCTGTTATATAGATCACTATATCACATATAGCAAGTATGTACTTCACAACTGAAGAGTAATCCATAAATAAACTTTCACTATTTGATGAAACAAACTATAGTTATTGGAAGACATGAATGAGCTTCTACTTGAAGTCTCTAGGTTTTGACTTATGGTCAATTATTGCCAATGGCTACAAAAATCCTACTATCACTTCTGTTCTCACCTCCTCTATAATCAACAAGACTTATTATAGTTACAGGGAGGAAGAGAAGAAGTTAGCTAACCTTGATGCAAAAGGTATGAATACCTTTTATTGTGCTGTAGACATAAATGTATTCAATCTTATTACTACTTGCACAACATCTCATAAAATTTGGAAAGTTCTTGAAGCTACTTATGAGTGCAGGTATGAACGCAAAGCTAGCAACTCCAGAGAGGAGGATAGTCTTCATAATAATACAAATATGTATATAATGAAATTGGAATTTAAGGTACAACATAATCCCTTATGCGAAGAAGAGCTTGTATGAGACAACTGCAAGAATATAGGCCACATCCAAGAAGATTGTACTACTGCTAGAAAGGAGAGTCACTACGAATGATCAAATAAAGGAAGATCATTGTCTCACAAGTATGCTAGCACGAGCATATGGTGTGAAAGCGAAGCAACAGATTCTAAAGAAGAAGAGAGACCACATCAAGCTGTAAATTTATGCTCAATGGCATTATCTAACGAGGTACAAAATAATTCTTTTTATGAAGAGAGTGAATTTTCTTATGATGAGTTATCTGATGCTTTCAGTATTTTATTAGAAGAACACAAGAGAGTATTAGATAAGTATAAGTAAGCTAGAAAGGATATTCAATCCTATAAGCGTGAGAATGAAAAGCTTACTTGCTTATTGAATGATGCTACAAATACTTCTCCTTCTGATAATTCTACTAAGATTTTCACACTTGAGTTTAGATTGCATGAGGCATTTGATTGTATTGAGAAAAACACTCAAAAAATACTAAACTTAAGGAGGAATTAGAATAAAAAAGGAAGAACTATTCTATTGATTCATGTATAATTGATGCTCTTAATGCTAAATATGATAAGATTTGTGCTAACTCAAAAAAGTTAGAGATTACACTGGGAAAGCAGGTAGTACAACCTATGACTCAGTCTAACACAAGACACGTAACACCTCACAAAGTCACACATGACAGATCTTTTACAAAGGAAGCAAACAAAGCTAAAGCTTCACGCAACCATGCTTTTTATTACAAGTATCTGCGCACATCACATCACACCACCGCACGTTCTCATACTGCTGCACATAGCACTAATATTAATACTTCCTGTCATTATTGTGGTATGGATGGACATGTTTCTAATCATTGTCAGATTAGAAAACCGTTTGATATGAACATGTGCAAATGGGTTTCCAAAGCTAACAAATGTGGATCCAAGTATTAGGTACAAAAGTCTTTACCAAATATTTCAGGTGGAGATACGTATGCTAAACCATAGAACCATGGAGCGTGTTGGTGGTTGCACAACTACAAAGGTCATCTTTCATGCAACTACACCAACATAAGTGTGGTCACTTGAACCACGTTGGTAACATGCTAGAAGATTTATTTTATGGTTTTATTTACAGAATCTAGCATGTTCTTATTAATGTCTTTCTATTTGATTTTTTTTTGTTGTTTATTGTTTGAATCAATGTGAAACATAATCCTAGCTTGACTAGCTGTTTAGCTTAAATGATTAGTTCACACTATATAGTATTTTATTTTCTATTAGTGTGACACATTTGTCTATGCATGCTCTTTACTCTTAAATCTTTATTATTGAAGCATGTATACCACTGTAATCCATAGGAGTTTATTTTTTTAAATATGTTTTTGACTCTTCGTCTTTAATATATTTTACTGATCATTTCTTACCGATTTGTCTTTAACATGTCATATTTACTTTGATCGGTAGTTTATAAGTATGTATGTTTAGCACGAGTCTTCTATTTACTTGAAAAGCATATACATATACTTTTATGTTAACCTTGTGCTTGCATAATATATTCACTATTGATTCACATATTTTATTTTGATTAACTTCTTATGAATCAATTACATCTTTGTTTTGTAAAGCATATTTATGCATGTTTTTTGATCTTGTGATAATTTTTTTAATGCTTATTAAGGATCCATGAATAATTCAATATCATTCATGTATTGCTCATATGTTATTTTTGTATAAACATCTTTATGGGGATATATGAGTTAAGTTCAAGTTCTTTATTATTTTAAAGCAGTTTCAAACTTGTGCTTATCTCATACTTTAGCTATTGATTACTTGGAACAAATTTATGTTCTTCTCTTTATTAGCTTATTCCTCAAAGCCTCTTTTAATGATATTTTTTTTGGCTTTTTTGGTTGACATTTTGGATACATGACTCTTATTTAAATAATTTTTAAATCTTGATCTTTATAAACCATTCTTTGGGTATTTACTTCTTTTATATTTAGGGATTCTGGATTTCGATGTTGTTCGATGATACTGCATATATTCCTTTAAATCTAAGTTCTTAAAAGTATATATCATTTTGGGTACAAGCCGAAAGGGTTTTTCTGTCATACAGGTGTAAATAGCCTGAAATGACACGGTGTACTAGTCTTCGGACTACCGCTAGCTGGGAACCGGTCCCTACAGCTAACCCGAAGTGATTAATACTTTATAGACTTAAGATTTATTAAGGTCTATTTGCAACCAGTATCTAGTTCTGGATCCAAGGTACTAAACCTAGTTCCCTAGATTCTAGAATATGTCAATATATCTAGGTCCTACATTTTGATTGACAAATGTTTTATATTTTATTGTTATCTAATGATTTTGTTGCACATATGAATAAATGTAATTGATACATCTTATACCATATGCTACATTGTTCTAAGATTTTTTTTGGTCCATAGAATATATTAATTTCATATTGCACAAAGTTTTCTTAAATCCTCGGTTATTAAAGAAGAGATTTATTTTGGGTACAAGCCTACAAAGTGTCTGTCTATCACCACGGCTACGGCCAAAGTGAAGCGTTACTTAAGTGTTCCCCGGTGAACCTCTGTTAGGTGAGACAGTACCCCTACAGCTAACCCAAGATTGATCAACGCTTTACAAACTAAAGATTTATTGAGATCTAGTTACAATTGTTATCTGATGGATTTTGAATTTTTTGCTTTGATGGATAATATTATTTAATGATATTTTTTTTACAAAGGTAATATACATTAATCTGCCATAGGTTAATGTTTGTCATCTTTTGATATATTTATTTTTTTGTCACATTATTCGATATTCAGACTTGATGATCTTGTGACTACTCATTGAATATTATGGTCTTGTGATTTCGTCTTTAGCTTGTGTATTATTCATGATTTTAAGTTTTTTTATTATTGTCTTCTTATTCAATTTATTTACTGTCTATAGCAGTAATATTTACGGGGGAGAAGTCAGGCATACTGATTTTTTCTCTCTCAAAGCATTTCTTCTCTTTAACCCTACGGTTATCTAATGGACACTGTACAACGGCTTTAAAAGGAAAGAAATGAACTTTGATAAGAAGACCTAATATTTTTGAATTAGTTTCCTACTTCTGGAAATATATCTCTGAAATTTTTAAATCTTGTCAATACTATTATTGTTTTTTGGGAATAGCCATATAAAGGTGGAGCAGTTAATTGTTTCAAATCAATTATTCCCTTGACATGCCATATATTTAGAATACATTTTTCTTTGGAGATTTATCTAGTTATGTTTATTTGTTCAAAATAGGCTATTTATGATTTATGGATTCTTCTATTAAAATTGTTTTCGTGATATAGAAATTCGAATCGCTAGATTTCAGTCTGAGGCCTAAATGGACACATTCGAACATTTTTTACACAACTTTTCATAATAAATTCTGCATTTCAAAAGTAATTTTAATTTCTCTCTGATTTATTGAATCTGTCCGTTATTCGCATTAAGTTTTCAAAAATCCTTTACTGTCTTGAAATTATTTTTTATTTCATATAAAATTTTAGTTGGAGACATATTTTGTTTGTTCATCTTTAAGCATTTATTTATTGGATACATTTTTACTTGCCTAAAGATGATATTTGTTTTAAGTTTGGAACTTTATATGCATTTGATCAAAGGAAAGAAAAATGCATATCTTGGATATTCTTTAGATCTTGTGATTATTTATTTTATCTATTCTTGCATATAAATTACTTCGGAACTAGATACGCACATTTAAGGGAGAGTAAATTAATTGTTTCAATTCTTTTATACCCTTAATATGTGGTATACCTAGTTTATCATGTACATATATTCTTTTACTTAACATATCTTGTTGATTTGTTCATAATTTCTGATCTTAGTAAGTTTATGAGAGAATATATGATTATTATTTATTTACTTTTAATTCTCTCATTTTATTTGAGTTTCTAAAATTTATCATGTGAAATATATTTAATTATCCTTATTTGATTTTTCCTTCGGTTTAAATTAATTTTGGCATTTCTTATTGAGATTTTATCTCAAAGTTCATGATTATTTATATTTAGACTAGTCATACTTTGTGGGAGAGCATTCAAGTCGACTGAGTTTCTCCTTCTCAAGTATTTTGTCTCCATTACCTTCATGTTTATCTAATGGATATACATATATCATGCTAAGCTAATTAAATTCAAATGCATGAACTTTGGTATTGATTTTGCATAGATTCTAGTATAACTATTTTTTATTTCTTTTCAATTATTATACTCTTTATTGATGTGATTCACTAATTTGTATGGACAAATTATGAATCATATTTTTTTGTGATCATTGTTAAAAATATTATTTTATTTTTATTTTTTTGGAATATACTAGATCTGCGAATCTTTTTCTCATGGATTATTTATGACCAATGATTGATTTATAATATATTGATATCTACTGTTTATTAAAATCCTTTATTGGTCTATTTCAAAACTACAGTTACATTTATACATTATATTATGTTTTGACATATTTTTCTATTTTGTGTAATATTTTAAACTTGTCATTACATTGTTCTTCGAATCCTGATCATGATTATTTTTCTACCTTCCTTCTTTACTTATGCTTGAGTTCATTTTATCACTTATTATGGGGGTGCTTATTTTTTTGATCAAGTCAATGGGGGAGAAATAAGTTTAAGTTGGCACACAATATTCTAGTATTATGTGTTTATTAGTGATACATGCATCTATTGTATATACCTTAAACTTAACCAATTTTCCATAATCAAAAAGGGGGAGATTGTTAGCCCAATGATTATATCATGTTTTTGAATATGGCTAATCAATTACTTTTAACATAATGACATCACTAATATTCATGTAATCACTATCATGTTGCTACTTAAACTTAGCATTGTCCTACTGTTCACTAAATGTTATCCTATTTTCTATTGTATACTGTTTTGTTCATCTAACATGTAGTTGCAAATAAGCAGTAAGCATGATCAACACAGGACATATGCAATAAAGAATTAATAATGGGCCAAAGATGGCGTTATACAAGAAGATTTCTCTCAACCGCCCAATGACCTATCCGGGGCCTCGCATCGGGGGTTCCGCTACCCGGTCAGTGGATAGGGGTCGAGGGAGCAGCGCCCCACGTGCGGGTTCAGGAGCGAAGCACCCGAAAGGTATTCATATTTTTAGATCTGTTTATCTTTGGATGACCGCCGTCAAGGAAAAAGGCGTCTTCAAGTCTGCTCAAATATTAGAAGAAAGACGTCATCAAAGGGCTATTGGTTTTCCTATTCTATCAATATATTTTTCACATTTATTGAGTCTAAGAATATAACGTACAATGGGTCGTACTGGCAAATAGGCTACGCAAGAAATGTTTTCAAAATATCCTTTCATTTTGAAAACAAGCTCACTTACAAAAGATCAAACTACTTCCTAACTGCTTGACCCTTCAAAAAACCCAAAACCTGATTTACAAAACCCTAACCAAACCAATTCTGGACCAATAGAATTTGGACCGAGTTAGGCCCGAATTCGGTTAGTGCATGTTGGATTTTTGAACTTGGTCATCCCGCAGTTACGGATGCAACGACTATTTGCCGAGATCCTCTCAAAGAATTATGTCCAAATTCTGCCTTTAGAAAAACTATAAATAGAGAAGAATTTTGCTCATTTCAACACACCTCTCTCTTCTCTTCCCTTCATTTCTCTCTAAGCCTAATACGTTCTTCCAAAGTGTTCTGAGCTATTTATTTTCAAATCCCAAGCCAGTTACAATCCTTTAGTCGATTTGCCAGTGCGGCACAGTCTAGAAGTTTCAGAGTGATTGTAATCAGAGACTTGATTGAAGAAAGATACTTCATAATTGAAGTTGGTCGAGTACTTCGGATCAATGCTCGCGTTATAGAAGTCGCAAAGACTTCGGATGAAAACATGCAGTATTTTTCCATAGTGGACTCAACTGGAAGCTAGAGTTCTTCCGACTGAACTAGTCCTCACAAGAGGGAAACAAGTATACATCCTTGTGTTTGCGTTTGCTCTCTGCTTTCTAATTTTCAATTACATACCTGTGATATATATTTTGTGAGCTTTCTGCTAACAATTTTTAATAGCTAAATTTTTGTGCCTACTTTATTCACCCCCTCTAGAGTATAGTGCTTTATATCTTGTTCCTACAATTAGTATTTATAATATGCTGGGTTGGGACCTTCCAGAGGAGAAGGCCCCTGTAGAAGCATAGAAAATATGGGGTTCATGCGGATCACAACTGACCGCATGAGTACTTTGGAACAAATTGATCCGCATAAACTCAGCATGCCCCCTACAACCCATCTTCACCAGACTGATTTGAGCCGCAGAAAGAATAATTACTTATGCGGCCAAGCTGATCAATCCTACTAATAAAGCTAACAAACTCTGTCAAAGTTGGCAAAACTGACAGCTCTGACAACTCTGACACTCTGACAAAAAGAAGATAAGACGTAATCAGACAAAATGTCATGTCACCAGACTGGACATGACCATGCGGCCAAAAGGATTGCGACCCGAGCCGCATGAACCTTATGCGGCTTAATCTATGTGCTTCATGCGGCCAAGGGTAACGGCAATCTGAGCCGCATGAGCTTTATGCGGCCCAAAATATAGAACCTATGCGGCTCAAAAGTCTCCAAGCTACATGCGGACTAAGGGAGACTGCGACTTAAGCTGCATGAGTCTTATGCGGTCCAGCATGGTCGAACATTAAAAGGCCTATGCAGCTCAAAATGACTCAAGCAGACTGATCCTATCTTGCGATGATACATGTGGCAGGCTGACCAAGTCTCAACCACCCAGATTTGCTGCAACAATATCTTAACAAGTCACCAGCTGGCAGCCAAATAGTGGGTCTTTATGTGTTGTTGTAGCTACATGGCCACGTGGCTATCTATGCGGCTCAAAACATCTATCACTATAAATAGCAGGGTACCATACACATGCAAAAGACTGGCAACCTACGAAGGTCAATTTCTTCAAGAGCAAGGACCGTGTCAGATAGTCCAAGGAGTAAGGCAGAGTTGCTACACTTTTTCGAGTCTCTATCGTCCTCCTCTAAAATCAAAACTAAACAATTGTACTTAGATTATTTTCCAGGATTTCTTTCTAGGCTTTCTCTTCTACAAGCGAGTTTGCAATCAAGTTCAATTACTCTGTAATTTTTTGTTCTTGGTATTTAATGGCAAACACGATGGCGACTCTGCTGGGACATCCTTCGCTTCTGATGAGAAGTTGGTGACGCAATCTGACGCATCCAAGCTCGGCTCCACGCAGCAAATGCTCGTGGTTCGATTTGAACAACGAGTATTCGAAGAAATGCTCTCTGAAGGGAGCGCCAGCCCATCGCAGAAGCGAGCCAACCCAGAAAGAACCCGCAGGACGTCGAAGCGCAAAACTGTTGCCCCCAACCAGGTTCTCGAAGAAGCTTCTTTTGCGGCCCAAGACGGTGATCAGGACTCTCCTGCGCCCTTGCTTTCGACCGCAGAGAACCCCACTGTCCCCAAATCCGACAAAGAAAAACACTACGATGCTGAGTTTTTGGGGACACAAAGGAAATCTATGCGAACGAGGAAGAGGCCGCATAAGAGAGATGAGCAGATGACCCATGCGGCAGCTGACTCTGGCCGCAGGCAGATGGCTCATGTGGCAGCCAACTCTGGCCGCAGGCAAATCGCCCATGCGGCAGCCAACTCTGGCCGCAGGCAGATCGCCCATGCGACAACCAACTCTGGCCGAAGGCAGATGGCCTATGCGGCAGCCAATCCTGGCCATAAATAGAATGTCTCATGCGGCCCTGTCAGAAGCTCTGTGTTCGACCATCTCTCATGCGGGCCCGACTCCATGCGGCCCATTGAAAATGTGGGATGTATCAATCTGGACTCTTCTTACTATGAGCCTTCGGGTGCTAAGTCAAAGAAGTCTAGGGCAGTACGCACGCAACAAGCCCAGTCAACTGTCCAAGTTGCTGACCGTCAGCGGGCACCATTAACTGTTATACGGCCTCCAGATGGAAAGTTGTACAGAACCACCCGCGTCCAGTCCCCCAGCACTTTTACTAGCCTCGGATCAGGGAGCAAACATGATACCTACGCACCCGTGTGCTCGGGATACCCAAGTCCATAAATTGGATGTAAAGGTAGATCAATCCGCTATCGACTTGCGAGAGGTGATTACTCACAAACGCAAGGAGAAGAAAGCAACCTTGGCATGCGATGAGCCCATCTCGGGACGTCGTTGCACCTAAGTCATCATCAACTGCTGCTGCGACAACTCGACAGCACCTGAAGATCGGCAGTCCGTTTTTCAACGACTGCAGTAGCCAACACCTTTCCAACAACAACTTGAGAAACATGTACAAATTTTAGGAGACGAGGAATTTCCTTTTCGCCTCATGTAATTCAACCCGGAAGGTTCTTCCCGGCAAGGGAGAAAAGAAGATAGGCTCTTCCAGCCCGACAATCTCTGCCAATATTGCAAGAAAACTCTCATCTGGAGGATTGCCACCGACAACCACAGGGGGTGTCTACCTAAGCACTCGATCCAGAAAGAAGCTTCCAACACCTGGGGGTGCATTCTCGACTTCCCTGGGGGTAGATGTAGCCGGGGGTAGCAGTCCCCTCAATGTATGCGACAACCCGGTGTTCCAAGAGCATACACAGGGGGTAGCGATCCATTAGAATTATGCAACGGACGTGGACGTCCCTGAGGGTGACCGCCTTCGCTAAGACGATGCGGCTTCCTACACAGGGGGTAGCACCCCTTCCGAGTCCGAAGAGGAAGACATTCCGACATTCTCTAACAATTTCTCGGTACAGGGGTACGACACGGAGAGCATCTCTTCTACGATCCCTTCCACGTCTACCCACGTGCGTACAGTCTTTATGGCCAGCGATGATCATGAAGCGCCTACTGACCGACAACGTCTAGAAGTACTTGAAGCCATGCTCCAATCTTGGTCAAGTCAGTAGACGAAATCAAAGCTGCCTTGCTGACTCAACTAGCAAGGACGTCTGGACAAACAAGCTTAGGACCCACAGTCAATACGGACTCCAACACGATCGCTCCTCCTTTGGATGATAATCCTCTAGGAGACTCCGCTCCTTCAGCTGCAGATGAAGCAAGGGAGGCAAGGAGGGAAGTCCAGGAGCTTCGAGTAATCTTTAATGCTCGAGACTCCTCCCAGGACCTCAGAATATGGCAGCCGTATCCCGTTGCGTGGAGAGATGTTCCTTTTCTGCCACGGCACAAACCGTTTCATATTGATTCGTATGACGGGAAGACCTCTGCTAGTCGGTACATGACTTATTTTGAGGTCACAATCGACCACTTGTCGCATAGTGACGCCACCCTCACACGATTATTCATCGGAGCATTAGAGGGAATCACGTTCGACTGGTACCGCAACCTTCCGGACAACTGCATCCATTCTTTTGATGGTTTCAAGCATATGTTCCTAGAAAGATTCTTCGAAGTGGTACATGATGTGACAATGTCATCCCTCATGGACGTCGTTCAATGGGAGAGGGAGCTAACAAGGAATTATATCGAGTAATTTTGCCAAATCGCGATGAGATTGCCCCAAGGTAATCCCGAAAGCTCCTTGATCGAAATCTGCCAGAAGAAGTTGCTCCCTGCAATCAGCCTCTGGATGGGTGAAGATCAGTTCAAGGATTGGACGACCTTTATCATAAGCGCCAGCAATACGGAGGCGAAGTTATAGAAGGCTCGCCAGCTGGGATTACACATCCCGGATGGAGAGGTCAAAGGCAAACGTCCTAGTACCACCTCCAATAACAAACAATAGTGGCGGTACCACCAATAACCGGGACCTACAGAAGGTACTATCCATCAACATGGTTTTCACAAACGATCCCGCAGAAGAAGAAGGCCAGGCACTCAATTTCTTCGAAGAAGAGCCTTGAGCTCAACACCTGGCTCTCAGTGGTAATGGAGGTTCGAACAGTAAGAGCCTCCCACCGAGGACGATGTAGTCCAGAGCGACTTAGGGGATGAACTTCCCCGAAACCCGTCTTCATCAGTAATGCCAACAGGAGCTCCTGCGCCCTCATACGTGCTCGCAGATCCTGGTGAAAACTTGTTCAACCCTCCTATACTAAATCTCAGTAAGTAAAGCCCTCTACGACCATATTACCTCTGGATTGCTTTCTTACATCCTGTTGTGCATCTACCATGTCCATATCACCTTTGAGTAGTTGCATCTCCCGTGAAGACTCTGTGTCATCCACATAGAAGATATTTCACGTCCATATCACCTCTGAAGTGTCCTTCTATAACCGTGTCTACCATGTCCATATTACCTCCGAGTAGTCACCCCCGTTACGATAACCCCAAAGTTGTCATAACTCCCTAGAATACAGCCATGTCCGTATTACCTCTGAATTGTTATTCTAGTAGAAGGATGCATGCCATGTCCATATTACCTCTGAGTAAAGCACCCTTTCCATGAGAATCCTCCACAATTGTCATTTATAGAACCCTTCACGTCCATATTACCTCTGAGTCGTTCTATGCCCCCATAGATTCTATCCTTATCACGTCCATATTACCTCTGATATAGATAATCTCCTAACTTAACACATGTACCCAATCTGGGATAAAGCCATGGTATTAAGGCCACAAAACCTATCACGTTCATATTACCTCTGTTAGGTTTTGTTTCAAAATCTATTACTCGCACTACCAGTGCACAAAAGGGTAATAGGTCTACCAAAAAATTATTCCTGATTATCGTGTGTCACGTCCATATTACCTCTGATACCGATAGTCTCTTGACTTAACACCTGAACCCGATCCAGGATAAAATTACGGTGTTAAGACCACAGAACCTATCACGTCCATATTACCTTTGGTAGGTTTTGTCTCAAATCTATTACCCGCACTACCAGTACGCAAAAGGGTAATAGGTCCACAAATATTATTCAAATCTATTGCTTGTATTTCTAGATGCACAAAAGGGCAGTAGGTCCACAAAAAGTCCTCCAGTGGGATGTCCTCTGCCAATCACAAATGTTGTATTAGGTCCTCTAGTACAAGCACCCCTTCTCTCATAATCATATGCTTCTAGAGCCCAGTTGTTCCGTTGCATTCACTCCCCAGTAGTAGAACAACCATGTCCAAATCACCTCTGAGTTGTTTTCCTACCCCTTACAAAGCAGATGATGCTAAAAATAAATGTTTACCACGTCCACCTTACCGATGAGTAAACACCCCGGGCAACAACCCCTGCATTGTGGCGCATCAATCATAGAAATTCCAGGTCCATAACACCTCTGAGTTGTTCTGTGTATCCTCACCGAGTTCACTCCTACCATGTCCATATCACCTCTGAGTAGGAAAGCTCTACCATCAACCTCATATTTACCACGTCCATATCACCTCTGAGTAAATGTGTTGGTTCCCTCTCAACTTATTATCTGTACCTAAAACCAAGGTACGCAAAGGATGATAAGTCCACATAAAATTCCCAACGGAAGTATCCAAACATATCACGTCCATGCTACCTCTGATCGGATTGTAACACCTAAACAACTCTAGTTTCCATGCTTCTTATTCAAAGTATTCCAAATTTGCAATTTGAAAACTTTGAAGGGGGTCTTGTAGAAGCATGGAAAATATGGGGTTCATACGGATCATAACTGATCGCATGAGTACTTTGGAACAAATTGATCCGCATAAAGAAGAGCCCCATGACAGACTGAGCATGCCCCCTGCGGCCCATCTTCCCCAGACTGATTTGAGCCGCAGAGGGAATAATTACTTATGCGGCCAAGTTGATCAATCCTACTGATAAAGCTGACAAACTCTGTCAAATTTGGTAAAAATGATAGCTCTGACAGCTCGGACAACTCTGACACTCTGACAAAAAGAAGATAAGACATGATCAGACAAAATGTCATGTCACCAGACTGGACATGGCCATGTGGCCAAAAGGACTGTGGCCCAAGCCGCATGGACCTTATACGGCTCAATCTATGTGCTTCATACGGCCAAGGATAACTACAATCTGAGCCGCATGAGCTTTATGCGGCCTAGAATATAGAACCTATGCGGCTCAAAAGTCCCAAAGCTACATACGGACTAAGGGAGACTGCGACTTAAGCCGCAAGAGTCTTATGCGGCCCAGCATGGCCGAACACTGAAAGGCCTATGCGGCTCAAAATGACTCAAGCAGACTGATCCTATCTTGCGATGGGACACGTGGCAGGCTGACCAAGTCTCAACCACCCAGATTTGCTGCAACAATATCTCAATAAGCCACCAGCTGGCGGCCAAAGAGCGGGTCCTTATGTGTTGTTGTAGCCACGTGGCCACGTGGCCATCTATGCGGCTCAAAACATCTATCACTATAAATAGTAGGGTACCACACCCATGCAAAAGGCAGGCAACCTACGAAGGGTAATTTCTTCAAGAGCAAGGACCGTGTCAGATAGTCCAAGGAGTAAGGCAGAGTTACTACACTTTCCCGAGCCTCTATCGTCACCCCCAGAATCAAAACTAAACAATTGTACTTAGATTGTTTCCTAGGATTTTTTTCTAGCTTTTTCTTGTACAAGCGAGTTTGCAATCAAGTTTAATTCCTCTGTAATTTTTTGTTCTTGGTATTTAATGGCAAACAGTCCCTCTACTCCAGAGCCAACTCTTATTCCTCCAATCACCAAAGGTGCACTGACTACTTCAGCAGCTAGCTTATCAGCCCGGTCTTCGATGGCTTGTTCGGCCAACTTATCAACAGCTTCTCTGGCCAGCTCTTCAATGGCTGCCTCGATCGGCTCTTTAGTGTTTGCCTCAACCGGCTCTTCAGCGGTCTCTTCGACCGGCTCTTTAGCGGTCTCCTCGATCGGCTATTCAGCGGTCTCTTCGACCATCTCTTCAGCAGTCTTTTCAACCGGCTATTCAATCGGCTCTTCGACAACCGCATCGACCGACTCTTTAATGGCCTCTTCGGGTTCCATTTTAATGGCCGCATCAACCGGCTCTTTAATGGCCTCCTCGGCCGCCATTTCCATGACCGCATCGGCCAACTCTTTAATGACCTCCTCAATCGCCGTCATAAGGGCCTCCCGAACCAACTTTTCAATGGCCCCCTCGGTCGACATTTTAATGGCCATACCGGCTAACTCACCAATAGCCTCTTCGGCCAACACTTCATCAGTTATCTTATCCTCCTCACCTCTCTGAACTTCGATGGTCTCTTCAACAACTTCATCAGTATGGGGGTGGTTTGGTAGAAGAATCTCGGGCAGTGCCTTCAGTATCCTCGACCGTTCGGCCCATCTCGGATACGGGTTCTCGGGCTATGCCTTTGGCGACCGCAAGATCAACCCTGTGTATCACGATAGGCTCATACGCAGTCAAGCCCATGGAAGTCTCTTTGTGATACGCTCAAAAGGTGTAGGAGAAGAAAATTCTTCCATGTTAGCGGCCTCAGTAGCTGTAGTCTCTGGGTTCTCCTCCAGGATACTAGCCTCCTCAGCCCTCGTGATCGTATGCACCATGACATTCGAGGGCCCCGCGGCAGAAGTAGTTCTTCCATCCTCAAATAAGGACCTTCGGTTGATACAGGGGCTGTAACCCTAACATCTGAATGCAGCAACACCTGAAGGGGTGCCCTAGTAAGAGGTTCTTAAGGAAGTTCCCCGACAACTTCGTGTTCACGATCGGACGTATGTCTCTCCAACTGTCCGACTGTCTCTTTGTCTGTACAAACAAAATAACAATAAGTAGAAGGCATGAGATGAAACCAGGGTAAAAAGATTGGTGCCTATATGTGAAGAAGACTCAGTGGGTGGAGTCTTCTTCCGTGGTGAAGACCGTCGTACGGATCCGCTCTGCTTATATGCAGTCCGCTTGAATCTCTTGGCAGGTGGAGAACTCACCTCCAGGGAGGCCTAACATTTCGACGAGGTATTCAAGGGTGTAGCATCTTCTCTTTCTTCCCGGGAGGTACTGGACCCATCCGAGGTTCTACCTCTCGATGATGCAAGCTCTCGGAGGTGCCTAAGGACCGACTGATTGGCCTCCAACTTCGTCCCCTCAATTAGACTCCGTTCTCGATCATAGTCCGATAAAAAGTTGTTCGCCAAGCTATGAAACTTCACGGCGGAGTAGAAGATGTGGATCTCCCCTCGGATTATAGGGATCATAAAACTTGCCCCAGTACACCCGTCATTATAATAATACCACACACGAGCGCCATCCAGTAGACTGCCTTCATAACCCAGGCATAGGTTCGAGTTGTCCATCATTGTCTGGCTGTAATCGAACTGCCGTATAATTCAACTCGGCAGATAGGGCTCCAGGAATACTCGATTCTGATTCTGATACACCAAGTACGAGGGACGGATGGACTGCAGCCAACGAAAAGTACCGCGAGTCAGGTTGCTCTTTTTCTTGCCCTGGTATACTAGCTCATCTTCTGTAAGATAGCCTCTATAAGTGGACGAAGTTCTATTGAAGTTGTAGCCATCCAAGTGACCCAATACCCATCTTCAGACGGGAACGCCTTGATGGAGCCACTTCTCCCGACGATAATTGAGCAGGGTTGCATCTCCCTCCTCTTAACCCTCGATGGTGTTAGGGGCTATCAGATCCGGGCGATGTAGCGCTAACCAAGCTATCAGGTAGTGGTAAGGGATTTTAGTCTGAGGAAATTCGTCGGTTCCCCCACGATGCTCTATTATCTTTCTCGAAAGATCCCGTCAGACTCGTAGAGTATCACACACCATGGCTGAGAGCAAAGCCAATGGGTGACCAAAGACCAGCTTTACAGCCGGCATGATGAGGTCCCGAGTCACTCGTCCACAGATCTAGAACCTCCAAGTGACACGACCTTTCATAGCCATATCATCAAAAAGGTAGGCAATGCCACTTTCGGGCTCAAGGCGGTCAAGGTTTAGCAAAAGTAGTTGTGGACTATAGAGGTGGGATTCCCTTCAACAACTACCGAAGGAGATGACACCTTCGCCTTGACCATCATACCATCAAGCTTGTCAGGGGTGTACGCCCTATGAGTGGTAAAGTGGACTTGATCCGGTTCGGACGGACGCTGTGTAAAGATGTAGCTTCTCCAAGCAGAAATATATGGGTAAGTCTTCAGAAAATCCTAGCGTACGTACACCTGATGATGGCAAAGCAGTTCTTTGTACACTGCCATCATTTTAGGGTACTTATTCTCCTGCCCCATGAACTCTCCTTTGCAAGGAGTATATTCTTCGTATGGCTCTTCACCCCAGGACATCATTGAGATGACATACATCTCGTGAAGAGCTAACCCCATCTTTTCTTCCGGGGTGTAGAAGGTCCCGGTGTGGTAATTATACATCTCCAACAATGCTATGAACAAGGGATGATTGATGTCCATACCAGGTTCGGTAACCCTTATGGCACGGCGCAAGCCAATACCCTTCAGTTATGTCTTGTACTTACCAAATATCCATTGGGTCAAGTCACGCCATTTGGCCTCAGGGTGGATCTAAACTTTCACCCGAAAGGCTCCTTTAGGGTATGTGCATCTCGCCGCTAGAAGCCGTTTGTCGAAAAGAGAAGACCCAAATGGATGTATGTCCGGGGTAAAATCACTAAGCAGATGGCCGGAAAGCAGTACCCGCAAAATGTACAACGGTCTATCACGAACACACTTAAAAGAATACCTCCTCTTAGAGTATGTGTCAACCTTAAAATGGCCCGTCATTAACCCCCCTGAGTCGGGGTTAGATCACATTCCAGACTTAGCTTTTCGGAGAAGCAATAGAAAACCGAGAGCGAGAGGTGCCGATCGGTCGCCGAAACATACAAACCGAGGCCGTAGTTCTCGATATACAAATCCTCCTTAAGCTGCTGGAGGTATGTCTCCTTCAAGATCAGCTTATCACCAAAGAGGAGCTGAGGCTTTAGCATCTTATCCCCAACATCAGTGATGGCTGCCTCGATCCATCATACGAAGGAAAAAGGCATGCTGTTGTGCACGTATCCTGTCCATTCGCTCCTCTGGTTGGCCTCAGGCGATCAATCTCCTCGCAGGATTAAAAATTGCTTCGTCGACATTTATGCCTAATGCGCAGACTGATGAGTCGAAGAGAAGCTCGTCAAAAAAAGGCATAGTCACGAAAATTGGCACAAAATAAACAAAAGTCAGAAGAATATACTAAGTATTTTTCAGTAAAAAATGCATAGGTACTGTGACTCTGCATGTTAGCAAGCAAGCATCCGTGCAGACACTATTTAGTGACACTGCGCATCAGCAGACAAGCATATGCTCAGGTATTATTTAGTGACACAGCGCTTCAGCAGGAAAGCATCTACGCTGACACTTTTTAGTGACACTGCGCATCAGTTATCAAGCATCCGCGCAGGCAATGTTTAGTGATATTGCGCATCAACTAAAGGCTTAGCACATCTTACAGTCGCTACTTCAAAAAGTGCCGACCATACGCATCGACAAATAGAGCTTTAGCATCTTACAGACACTACTCTGAAGAATTGCATATACGCATCAGCGGAGGAAGCTTTAACACATCTTCGAGACACTAAACCAAAAAAGTAGTGCTCATGCGCATCAGCAGACGGATCTAGGCATCAATGATTTCAAATCGAACACCTACTCGCAACAGCCAGTCGCACGTCTACGGGCGTACTGACAACAGCGATTGGAGAATCGTCGACATTGACAGCCTCTGACATCGTCCGCTTCCCCTTTTGCTCATGCTCGTCTTACCTGCCTTGGGAACTCTAGGAGTTCTCAGATTTTTTGGGGGCCATAGAAGAAAGCTAGGGTTTTGATTTGGGTTAGAATAAGAAGTACTCGCTCTGAAAAAGTTTAAGAAAAATGACAGAGAGAAGAAGTCTTTCTCTCTCTGACAAACTCCTACTTATAGAACGAAGCCATGCGTCAGTAGATAAAGCCAAGAGACTCTTCGTAAGGGAAGAAACGCTTCGAACATCATAGAGATAAAATGAAATCATGCTGAATCTTTTCCTAAAAACGAGGAGTCATTATCATTTAATATGAAATGATGGCTCAAAACATTAATGCTGACGACTATTAAACGCTTGACAGACTGTCAGAAACATGCTGTACACTTTCTATGCCACGTGTTATTTCATGCTTCTGTTCAAAGTATTCCAAACTTGTCCAAGTTTTAAAACTTTGAAGGGGGTCTTGTAGAAGCATGAAAAAGTGCAACATGAACAAAAGTGCAAGAGACATCAGTCACTTCACATAAATCGTAGAAGCGCAGGAGGCATCAAGTTGATGCGCACATCAGAACTCATATCACAAGAGAAGGCAGTGCATAAAGGGAAATACTTTATTAAAATCATGATTACAAAGGTCTATTACAGATTCTTTATGATTAAATATAAAGCTATCTACTCATCCTAAGTGCACAGTTCACAGAAGCACATCTTACAAAAGTGCAGCTCCCCTCATCGTAAGAGCAAACCACTTCCTAGTCAAGTGCACTGCACCCCCGCTCCAGTATGGCTAATGAAGCAATTATTGAGCAAAACGTGTATGCAACTCCTATGTGAGGCTCACAACACAACTTGTGGCTCTTCGAATTGGCAATCAAACCAAATTCGATATCTTGGGCCTTGAAGACCTCAAGATGTCGCTCATATTCAAATCCTTCTCGCCAAATGCTCAAGTACATCTCGAATTCTTGAAGTCGTTCTCCACTAATGCTCTGACTTCTTTGAATGAAAAGATCTACAACCAACAGTCGACTTAAGCAAGGCCTATGGCCGTCTGAAGCTAAGTCAAGATCAATAATGATAGAGGAATGTCAAAAGGCAATGAACAATGACTTCCTCAAAAATCTTACCTTTATATAGGCTGTGTGTGGTCCAACCCACATGTCACGTGGAAGTTGGTCAAAAGCCCCGAGTTAATAGGATGAACCTAGAATTCATCACAATGAACCTGATTTAATAAAGTCATTTGACTAAGTCTTTAGTCACCGCTTCTCGAGGCAACCAAAATGGCAGAAATAACTAAGTATTGACTCAATCGCTCAGAAGCAGTCATTAGGCATCCCAAAAGTACAGTGACAGAGCTTCTCAGAAGCGCAGCTTCTTCAGAGCTTCCCAGAAGCGCAGCTTCTTCAGAGCTTTCCAGAAGTGCATCTCCTTCAGAGCTCCTCAGAAGCTCAACTCCTTCATACCTCCTCAGAAGTGCAGCTCCTTCAGAGCCTCCCAGAAGCTCAGAGTCCTCAGATGCGCAGCCCCTTCAGAGCTCCTCTGAAGCGCAGCTCTTTAGAGCTTCTCAAAAGCACAGCCTCTTTAGAGCTTCCCAGAAGCGCAACCCCTTCAGAGCTCCTCAGAAGCGTAGCCTCTTCAGAGCTTCTCAGAAGTACAGTTCCTTCACAGTTCCTTCACAGCTTCTTCAGATCTCCTCGAAAGAACAGTCACTCGTCGTCACAGAAGCGCAGTCACTCGTCACCTGAGAAGCAGTATCTTTGTCACCTCGAAAGCGCAGTCTCCTCGACGTCCCTCAAAAGTGCAGCTCATATAGCGTGCAACTCCTTCACAAAACATGGCACCATGCCACGTGGCCAGTATGGCAGTCGTATCTCTTCAGATACAATCAAATCTAGTTTGTTTAAATAGTCGTATCTGTTCAGCTACGATTAGATCTAGTTTGTTCAAACAGTCGTATCTCTTCAGATACAATCAGATCTAGTTTGTTCAAGCCGTCGCTCCTTCGATAAAATAAAATTTTAGTTTTTTTAACTGAACGAGATCTTCGAGCAGTGTGTGCGCACCACGTATCATTGATGATGAGTGGTACCAACCGCCCGAGACCTTAGAAATAAGGAAATCCAACAACTACCACGTGTCAGCTCAGCAGCAGCCCCCCAGAATCAACTATACTTAGATTTTCTATTTAGGATCTCTTTTGTACTCTTTTTTAAGTTTGAAATTCAAAAGTTTTTTAACTTTCTGTTCATGGCAAACACTCATATTTAAGGTATATAGATCTAAAATTATGTTGTTCGGAATAACCGCCTCATCAGCTAGCATGGCTGTAAGAAGTCCCAAATTCTATAACTAAGATATGTATATCCAAAACAAGTGATCAAAATTTTTGCCTTGCTAACTAATATGGCTGCGGTAATCTCTAGACTCCATAACCAAGACGGGCATCTGTAGTCCTCACTGCCTCATCTAGTATATACAACCAGAATATACCTTTAATATAATCCATAAAATCATTTCGATACAAATAAAGTTCAACAACGGACGGATATTCAAGATGAAAGGAAACAAATGTTAGGTAGGATTCTCAATATCAGTCTAAGAATCATATCATGAAAACCTATTTGTGATTGAGTATCAAACTTCCTAAAATATTCTATAATAGACACTACCAAAATTTATCGATTTAGCGACGGCCAGATCCGTCGCCCGTCCGTCGAAAATTTGTATTAGCGACCGATCACTGACGGGACTTGGCCAAAATAATCCGTCGGCAATCAGCCGTCGCTAATAACGGTCCGTCGCTACATAGTCGTCAAGCGACGGAATAGCGACGGCTTTTCGACTTCACAATACGAAGCATTAGCGACGGCTTTTCGACTTCACAATACGAAGCATTAGCGACGACTTTTCGACGGGCTTTCGTCCATTTCAAGTATTAAATACTGAACTGTATAGACACTAGCGACGTAATGGTCCGTCGGTAAACCGTTGTAATAGCGTATCAGAGTGTATCTCTCCATCGCTATTCCGTCGATCACCGTCGCTGACATAGGATGGATTAGCGACGGAAGACTGACGGATTATCCGTCGACCATGTTCTGGAAATGCTTGGCATTTCCAGAACCATGGCGACGGATGAATCGTCGCTATTCCGTCGACGCCGTCTCTAACAAAGGACGGATTAGCGACGGAATACTGACGGATTATCCGTCGACCATGTTCTGGAAATGCTTGGTATTTCCAGAACCATGGCGACGGATGAGTCGTCGCCATTCCGTCGAACTATATACCACCAGAACGTTGCCGACGGATATTCCGTCGACCACCCGTCGCTACCTGAAAACATTTTCAAATATCCAGTTAGCGACAGATATGCCGTCGAACAGTTGTCGAAAACTGGAAATATCCGTCGCTAACCGGTCACTTGTCCGTCGCTAACTGAGATTTTTTTGAAAAAAATTGCAACACTTTTCATGTTCGCAAAAATAGGCATAAAACAAACCAATATATAATGCACACCAATTATCCAACAATCACATAGACCAAATATATAATGCACACCAATTATCCAAGAATCACATTGACCAAATATGCACATACGAATTTAATGCACACCAATTATCCAAGAATCATATAGACCAAACCAAATTAATATAAAATAGATATCAATTATCCTGAAGAGTAATCTAATATCCATCGTTATAATCCGATCATAGCACAAATATTCCAAAATTCCCACAAATATTCTAAAATTTCATAAATATTCTAAAATTCCAAAACATATAGGAAGATCGACTTTGGCCTCAGCAAAGACCGCAAGTCAGACGATGAATCCTCACAGCCATGGATCATAGTTGCGTTGAGGCATGTACCATTCTATCAGCCACTTTTCATAAGAAGGCTCAATCTGGTTGAGGTCTTCTGTAGGGACAGGAGGGTCGGTCCCGATGCTACTACTCTCTGACGGTGGCTCCTCCTTAACTTCAACCTTGGGAGCAATCTCTTCCCTGATGGTCATCGATTCTTCCTTGATCTCGACCTTTGGTAACACCTCCTCCTTAACAGTCACCGGCTCTTGTTTGACGACGGGGACTTCCTCTATGTCGTCCTCCAAGGGTTTCTTGCCTCGGTCCCTTCTTCGACTAGCAGCACCACCTCGGCGAGTCCTAGGAGCCATCTTTCTGACAACAGAAATTTTCATATAGGGTAAAGAAATTTACTCAAATTATAAAAGTTGTGACGTTGGTTTTTTGCGTTTATCATCATTAGAGGGAGCAGCACTGGAAAAGTTGTGTCGTTGGTAGCATGAGAGAGTTAAAATCTATATCACAAGACTAACAGAATTACTATGTAATCATGTACTCACCAATAACCGGATATAACTGGAGTCGGTGGGCCTATCGTGCAGTAATTGGTGGATCCGCTGGTATAGGCCGGATGTACTTAGTATCTAGTGTATCAAATTAGTATCGGTCTATCGGTTTGATATAGGACATATCAGATTGGTATTGGCCTTAACAAATTGGTATCGTCCTATATCCGATATGTACATGTATCGGCCGTATAGCTAGGATTCATATTGGCCTTATCGATTTAGTATCGGTCATATCCGATAGGTATCGGCCGTGTTGGATTAGTATAGACTATTTCAGATTAGTATCGTGAAAGGTTTAGTAACAACTGTATTTGGATTTCTCTCTTCTCGAGCTAGAATACCATTGCAAGAGAGTCACCATATGTGGGATGAGCAACCAATGTTGGATGAGCATGGATACTTTGACAAAGGAGACCACCATGCTGTCAGGAACCTCTCACTCGAGCTCTACACGAAGGATGTCCACTTGAGCTCCGGGGCAAAGTTTTCGCTCGGAGCAAGAATCTGTTGATGGAGCACATCCACCATGCTGTCAGAAAAAAATAGTAACGGTGAGAGACCCATCTGAGTAGGACGTATACTCTGATAATATCTCCTCCAACACTCAATCCTACTGCTGATATCATTCTTGTAAAGGTGATCTCTCAGAGTATACATCCTACTCAGATGGATCTCTCAGAGTATCCTCTCTGGTTGTTTGTCGTATCATCATTGCCGAGGGATGAGGGTCGTAGGACAGTCAACTTCATCTACGGATACATAGTTTTTGCCTCGCCAGTCGAATGGCTGCAGGGACTATGTCCTGATCACCATGTCGTAGTCCAATACAATCCAGAGATTGACACAGTATTAATTCATATATGTAGTCCAATACAAAAACAATCCAATAAAAATAGTCCAATACAAATAAGTACTAATAGCTAATGAGAACCATGCAGCTCATGCAAACGCTCAGTGATACGATCACGCAACCACCTCGAATAAGCGGGATCTTTGGCGTGAGGAGAGATGTAGTCCCTTGCAAGTGCTGCATGAATAGAACTCCCGGTCTCACTAGCTACCGGTGCTGGATGAATAGAACTCCCAGTCTCACTAGCTACCGGTGCCACTTCCTCCTTAACTGTAGGAGGAGCCACCTCAGCATTCACTGTTTCCCTCAAACGACGTGCCGCTCCTCGGGTCATGGGTGCCATCTGGTAAGATCGATATTCACAAATAATATAATTATAACATAAGCAAGCTAACTAAAGAAACCATTATGTAATTTGAGTACATTTTCGAAAGCAGATAAAGTACAAAAAATTTGATTTTTTGCCAAGTGTGAGAACGGATGGCTCAGAACACAACCCAAGATTCATTCTAGCATACATTAGTGTGAATCATCTATGTTCTATACATATGGTTTAGTATATGTTCTTATCGTATTTAGTATATGAAGAATGTAACAGAATCAAGATGAACACACATAATGTAATACTAAGACATCATCTACTACTATATAAGATATAGTGATAGGTTGTCGTATCATCATTGCCGAGGGATGAGGGTCAGAGGACAGTCAACTATATCTACGGCTACATAGTTTTTGCCTCGCCATTCGAATGGCTGCAGGGACTATGTCCTGATTACCATGTCGTACCGTAGATTAATGCAAATGGAGCTGGAGCTGGAGCCAAAATACAGTACTACTTCGCCATGTCGTACGTACCATTTTACTCTCTCACTCTCTCTTCTCCCCCCTCCGGTGCTCTCACTCTCTCTCCTTCCCCCTTCGGTGCTCTCACTCTCTCCGGCGCTCTCACACTACTAATTCCTATGTGTTTTAAGTGTGACAACGGATGGCTCAGAACACAACCCAAAATTTATTCTAGCATACATTAGTGTGAATCATCTATGTTCTGTACATATGGTGTAGTATATGTTCTTATCGTATATAGTATCTGAAGGATATAACAGAATCAAGATGAACTCACATAATGTACTAAGACATCATCTACTACTATATAAGATATAGTGATATGTTGTCGTATCATCATTGCCGAGGGATGAGGGTCGGAGGACAGTCAACTTTATCTACGGCTACATAGTTTCTGCCTCGCCAGTCGAATGGCTGCAGGGACTATATCCTGATCACCATGTCGTACCATAGATTAATGCAAATGGAGCTGGAAATATCCGTCGCTAACCGATCACTAGTCCGTCGCTAACTGAGATTGTCATATACACATATGTATATTACAGTTAGATGTATAGATATATACATCTATATAGAAGCACACAACTGATACACTCTAAGGGTCGGTTTTCCAGGAAAAAATTCACTTATTCAGTGACTTTGGTGAAGCAAATGTCCCAAGGATATTCTTAACAAAGAAGGCAGATGAAGAACTCGCACTGTCCTTCAGACAGTGAACATATACACCATGAACGCAAACCCCATATTCACATTTACTAATCAAAACACCACCAAACTAATGGATAACACCCAATATGGATAACACATTATTTAGCCAATATATAAACTCAGATAAATTTGAGAAGCAAAGCCCCCCGTCGCCTCCGACCAAAGCCCGCCGCCCCAAGCCCGCCGCCCAGCCCCCGACGCCCCAACCCCAAGCCAAGATCAAACTATTATCGGCAGTATGGCACATATATATATGAAGAGTGCTTATGGCTGTGCGTCGGTTGCATATATATATGAAGAGTGCTTATGGCTGTGCGTCGGTTGCATATATATATGTGTGACAGTTCAATAGAAGAGCAGGGAATGGACTCCTGCTAAGTTTGAATAAATTTTAGAGACCACATGAAATCAAAAGTGAGCCTTAGCCACTTGACCCCCGCAGCCCCGCCACCAACAACTCCCCGCCCATCGCATCCACCCGCCGCCCAGCCCCCGACGCCCCCGCCCCAAGCCCGCCGCCCAGCCCCCGACGCCTCCGCCCCAAGCCAGCCGCCCATCCCTCGACGCCCCCGTCCCAAGCCAGCCGCCCAGCCTCCGACGTCCCCGCCCCAAGCCCGCCGCCCCCCGCAGCCCCGCCACCCATAAACCCCCCGCCCACCGCCGTCCCCCCGCCGCCCAGCCCCCGACGCCCCCGCCCCAAGCCCGTCGCCCCCGCTGCCCCTACGACACCGCGAGAGAGAGAGAGAAGGGATTACCTTCGGGAGAGAGAGAGGAGAGGACGCCGACGCCGATCACCGAAGCCGTGGGAGAGAGAGAGAGAAAGAGAAGAGAGAGTGAATTTGTGGGTAATGTGAAAAGTTCCCCCTGTCGTTTCAATTTAAGTCTGGAACGTATATTTAGCGACGAACTAGCGACGGATGTCCATCCGTCGCCCGTTAGTCGCTATTTTTGATACTTGCCGACTGAATATCCGTCGCTACGTAGTCGAAGAATTGTCCCGCCAATTCTCCACACAATTCTCGCCAAATAATCGACTGCCTAGCGACGGTTGAATATTCGTCGCTATATCTCCGACGCCCTAGCGACGGATGTGCGACCTTTCCTTCCCCTAAAAATAAAATAAAAAATGTAATGGCTTGTCGTCGGTAATCCGTCGGCTAGTTGTCACAAAGCCGTCGCTAACGCCGACGGAATATTTTCGTCGCTAATTTGCTGTATTTTGGTAGTGAGATCAGTCCTTGTGCAAGTACTGTTATACCATTATTATTATTGTTATTATTATAATTATCTATATACTGCTTTACGAAATAAATATACGATAAATAATTTTCAAAAATTTATTTTTGATAATAAATATATAGTATTGGATTTTGTGCCTATATGTAACTTTAAATCAGAGTTTTTAGTCTAAAATGGTTTTCCTCTATTTTCAAGAAATTATCTAAGTTTATTTTAACCGATAAAATATAGTTTCGATGTACCACAAATATTTTCTAAAATAGTTATATAATATATTTATGAATTTTTATTATTATAAATTATTAATCATGACTAATAGTATTCCTATCTTCTTGCGATTTTGAATTATTACATATCGTTCCTGGCCAATTGGACTATTTTGGACCCAACAGAATTATCTGTTTTACCAGCAAGGAATCCAGGCGAGTACATTTCTTCTTTATTTCCAGTATTATTAATTACTATAATTGCATGATTAGTGATAATTATACTTGATGCTTGACACATTTATTACACATATTAGTGGCATTTGGATTTAGTCATGATACCAAATTTTATTGTGTTATTTTTTCGTACTTTGTGACCCATTGTCGTAACTTAATCATGTGTAGTAGTCGGGCGAAAAAGTACCAAGTAAATATGTGATCAGACCTTAGACCTTGCTGCATGTCATATTGCATATTGCATGGTAGACCTTGTAAACCGTTCGGTGTAACTACCCCAAACCGATCATATATTAAAATGGTGTACTTCAAATCACTTAGATAGTTATGTTTTCTTGTTCCGTGTTTTACTCTTCTTATAGTTCATGATTAAATGTATTTTTTATTATCAATGCCATGATTTTAGTTTAGATATTTTGTCATGTATGTCATTCCTATTAACTATTTTTATAGTCGTTACCATATATTTGGAACTGCATGCTTGAATTATACTCGTTCCATTTCTGACTAGAAACCTATTTTTCATATTAGTCGTTCGCTACTCTATGTAGTCAGATCCTTGGGAGAGATATGGGTATATGCCAAGGTCGACCCAATAATGCTAGCTAGATAAATGAGTTGATCATAAGGTTTAATTAGTTGTTTTCTAAATTTTATGGGACATTGTATTTTTAAATCAAATGTAATCTTTGAATATTTTAATTTGATTTAGTTAGTGTGAATGAGAAAATAAAGAAATTGATTATGAGAAAATATTGTGACTTTGATCATTGAGGTCTAGACAGTGTTCTACCGCCGATACCGCGGCGTAGGCTAGACTTGGACACGCACTTGCATTCCAAAAAGCGGGTGCCGGTCATGACAATCCTATTCGAAGACAAGCTCACAGTAGTACGACTAAGCCTAAGTACTACCACGACTTCGCATGAATTTCGTAGACTGACCTTCATGGGCCACCATAAAAATGTGTCATGACCTGAAACGGATGTAGGGGCACAAGTGCGTGATGCACACCTGCCCTACGTCGCAGCATCGACGTAGTATGCTGTCTAGACAATTACTATAACTAACTATCTCAAACAGATATCTAACTCCAAAGAGAACAATGATATATAATAACAATAATACTCAATCACAAGATCTAATAGAAAGATAACGCACATATTATATAAAGAGGAGGAATCCCAAGGTCACATTGTAAGAGTGTGTATAAGCCAAATATAGTCTCAAGTTCGAAAATCTACGTCCATATAAATCCAACATCCCAGTGCACCATATCCAAAAATATATATGCAGCTCAGATAATATTTCGGAAACAAATCCGGTCATTCTAGGATAAAAGTCTAAATTGATTATCTAAACTGAACTGCTGTGGGGTCAGTCCCTTGGGACTCCTGAGCTCTATAATGTGTTGGACACATGGTCTCGTACTAATCGTCTAAAAAATGTTATCCAGTTAGGAATGGAACAAATACAAACATTGATAAATACTTCATAACATGGTAGTGACTATATAACAAGATTTAGAATATGTGAGACATGATAAACAAGTGAGACTGTAATGATAAACTTACAGTTAATAGAAATAGGCAATAACAATGTATATGAGAAGAAATAATTAACCGTGATAAATGACTAGAATGAAAATGTACCAACAACCATGTCCTTTATGTATTTTGAAATACCAAGTTCCACATGTGAACGACTCTAGTAATACAGCAAATCACATATGACAATGTACGATTGCTATCTACATGATACGACAAATCACATGTGAGATGTGCGGTTGATATACACACGATTAGATATGAAGCACGAAAAGGGTAGTTCACATGTCTAGTAAGGTATTTGTAGTGCTTCGTTCTGCAAAGTCAATCGGAGGAATCGAAATGCCGACGGCGTTCGGACTTAGCCTTGCAACGGCTGCTCGAAGGCTCGCTCGGTCGAGGCGACTCATCGCTCAAGTGGGGTAGTTTCGGTGAACTTGCCTCATCTTAGCCTTCACATAATAACTCGCATGTTTTCAACTTGCACAAGTAGGCTAATATAAAAGCTACGAACGCACATAGCTAAGGGAATAATCTCGACGGGTCGATAAATGTAGAACTTGGAAAAGGTCCCACGGCCGTCTTAGAAGTGTGTTCAGCATGCTTTCAAAGTGACACTCGAATCCTTCGTCCCGTGGCTTGGGAGAAGGAAGTTGGTTTAAATTGCTAAGTTGCCACGACACTCGAATTAGCCTAAGTCATAGGCGTCGCCCGCGTAAATGCTTGATAAAGTATGAACGGTCCCATCGTTTTGCCCCAACGCTTGAATTGGCCTAAGTCATAGGCGTCGTCTGCATGAATGCTTAATAAAGCATGCACGGTCCCGTCGTCCAAGGCTTGGCATAGCCTTTGCATGTCCCGTGAGTTAAGTCGTCTTGCACGGCTTTTGGCTTAAGTCTAGGTACCCGAGAACTTGGTTGTTCAAGTCGAACGCGTACACGGCACGTACCCTCGATTGTGAAGCTCGGCGTAGCCTTTGCTCGTCGAGTCGTTGCCCAAATAAGTTAGGCAAGAGTTGTGCTGGGCTATTAAAGACAATTCTTGCATTGTCCCACTCTATCTGCGGTTGTCAAGTCGCACAGTCCCTCGAGATCAAGGCTCGTCGTATAACTTATATGACATGAGCGACAACGTCGCCTAGAGAACAAGGTCTGTCTAAGGTACGAGCCACGGTCGGTACGATGTAAAGTTAGCCACGGTCTATAGCATTTAAGGAACACATTTGGTTCAAGTTAAGTTGGAAGGCTATGCATGTAGTCGTTCCTTGATATATGAGGCGGTCCCTCGGTTGGGAGTCTCATGTTCCTATGCACGTTAAGAAGTATGAGGCGGTCCCTCGATTGGGATTCTCACGTTCCTATGCACGTTAAGAAGTATGAGGCGGTCCCTCTGTTGGGAGTCTCACGGTCCCGATGCACGTTATGTAAAGTGTGGTTCAGAGCACGAGTGCTAAGTATAGTTCCAATCGTACAAACAAATTAGGCCACGCATTTATGTGAGTCTAGATGTCTCGTAGGTGCGTGGTCATGGACAACTTGTTGACAAGGGAGATGTTTCTTCGAGCGACAACCGGGGCCACGAGACCGACTCAGCCTAGGAGGAAACACAATATAGCCGAGCTGGGTATGAAGTAACCGGTAGTTCGGGGACTTGCATCGGGGATCGCAACCTGCGGTACAAGGGTCCTGATTGCCAGGCTATGTCCACGATGGCTTGTCGTGCCAGTGACCTTTCATATAGATAAATGGCATGCTAAATGGTGAATCTGCATGCACGGTGTCGGTCATAACAAAGGAAGTGTAAGCACAGTATGACTTGAGTTATGAAATATGTGCTCGGTTGCACCCAAAGTATTATGAGGCCTAGGGTTTGGCTAAGTTAAGACCTGTGCTTCGGCACGAGATGTGGCGTCGAGTGTTAAGTCGTTAGCATAGAGTTGCATAAGTCAAACTGGAGTCGTTACAAGTTAAGTTGAGAAGGGCCGTAGGGCAAGTTGGGTGAAGTTACGTTTAGTTGCTGGGCACGACCTTGAAACTTATGAGGCACGGTCGCGTTGTCACAACTAAAGTATAGGCAAGACTTAGCGAGGAGGCACTGCCTCAGCGATATTGAAGCACGAACCGAATTCTTGGCACGACCGAGTCGTTACATCACAGAGTATGTCACGAAAGACAAGTATGAGTCAGTGTGTTGACAATGCAAGCACGAGAAAGTTTTAGAGGCAAGGAAATGGAGTCTACCATGTAGTTGCATCTCTGATTATGGCCGTAAGGCAAGCATGACTTGATAGGTTAACGTTGTTGAGTGGATGTTACTGTTGCAAGCACGGGACGATCCTCAGACACCAGTATGCCAAGGCGTTTGTCATAAAACTGATCCTAAGGCAAGAATAGAAAGACAATCGTAAAAAGGATATATTGTATAAAAGTAAATAAACGTGTTGGTTTTGTATGGGTGGGCGAGGAGCTCATTCCACCAGTACGGTTGAGTACTGATACCCACATAGTTTACATGTGCAGGCACAGGTAGAAGCTCGTGGCATAGGGCTCACTTGGATGCTTCGAGGCACGGAGTTCCTTGGCGATTTGAAGCATGTGGCCGCATGGAGTCAAGACTTATATGGGACATAATGTATGGACATCGCCTTCTGAAGCTTCCGCTGGCTTGAGACTTGTATCCATAGATGAGAGAGAGCAGAGTGAACTTGTAATGAGAGAAAAGTGAGCTTGAGAGACTTGTAATCTTGGCCTTGTGCCCTTTGTAATCTTTGTCCCAATATCAATAAAGAGCTTCTTTGAATAACTTATGCTTTGCTTTAAAATTTCCGTTGCTATTATTCAATGTCTCTGTATGGGACTTCTGTGCGACGACCCCATCGTAGCCGCTGAAATCGTCCGTTATGGAACCCGCCTTGTACGAGCACGATCTAGGCTCGTGCGACATCACGCCTTAGCGAAGACGATCGCTCCTAGTGGAGCGAGGCATGACAGTATTGGCCCACCCGACAACTAGTACTTATGGATTCATGACATGTAAGATGCACGAATCACAAAACACGATAAATATGATGCACGAAGATCACGAATCACGAATATCATGAATATAATTCGTAAAACGCTAATCACGTGTAGCAATAGTGACATGAACATGATATGCATATCTAAATAACGAAATATAGACAATATCAGGAAATAAAAGTAAATTACTATATGTACTTGCTTGGGGTCCTAAGCAATATTTGAGGATCAGGGTCCAAACTAGAGTCACACTGACGTAAATATAAAATATCAATGTCAAAGAGTGATTTGGAATTAAAAGCATGCTTAGCTAGCCTTAAACTAGGTTTCTACATCAATCGGGTAAAACTAGGTCAATACATTATTTCTAGGGTCAAACTAGTCTTTATTGGGCTATACCTAGGTTTCTAGGTCTATACCTTCAAGATATTAGTTATACTAAGTCAATTCTTAAAAATTTTAGCTCGTAATCGTAGAAGCATGAAAAATATCAAAAAGAGGCGCATAGGCTTCATGCGTCTAAAGTCTAAAATGTTCATGAGTTGGAAACTGCTAGCTTCCAAAGGAAGACTCATGTTCAAGAAACGGGCCATATAAATGCATGGTCCATTGAGACGCATGATCTACTTTTGTCTCTTGTATGAAGAGACAAGTCTCGAGTAGTGTACATCGTTCAGACTGCGAGGAAGGTGTCAGTAATTTCATCATCCTCATTATTATACTTTGCTAACTATAAAAGAAGCAGTCGTATTTGTCTACTTCCAGATCAGGGTTTGGCAAAAAATAGTTGAAAAAGGTATGCGTTCAAGTGTTGACCAACGCATAGTTATTTGAAAGAAAGTCATCATTTGCAGTAAGCAATGAGAGAAGCTATGTGTTCCAGTGATGAATGGTTCATAGTAATTCAAAGAAAAGTCAACATTTGTAGTAAGCCATGAGAGAAGCTATGCGTTCCAGTGATGAATGATTCATAGTGACTCAAAGAAAAGTTATTATTTGCAGTAAGCAATGAGAGAAGCTATGCGACTCAAAGAAAAGTTGTTATTTTACAGTAAACAACCAATTCCTATGCGATGCATGGCTAATCTCTATCAAACAGATCATGTGCTGATATGGCAGTAATTTGTGCAACATGTCTCAAAATACGTGATGAGCTATACGTGATTCTCGAACACGTTCACTCCCCACTAACCCCCAAGGCTTATGCGCCTACCCAAACTCATGCGTCTCTGAGGCAGAAGATAGTGTATTTTCTGCACATATGCAAATGGCTATTCCAGTGAAGAAAACCTATAAATAGAGGACAGATCCTTTCTCGCGCATATATACTTACAGAGATACACACACACATACAGACAGCACAAGGAGAAGGAGAGACTACATAAACTGCTTCTTTGCTAAGGACTTTCAGAGACAAAAAGAGCTTCCAGTGATAAAGTTCCCCTTGCAATCGAAAGTTTGTCAACCACGGAGCTTCCACAACTTATCATCAGATCATCAACAGAGTAAAAAAGTCGAAGTAGACTTAATCTCCATCGCCCCAATTCCTAAATTGTTATTGTACTCGAAATTCTTGTTTAAGATTCTTGGTGTACTCTTTTTTTACAATAATACAAAAGATCCCTATATTCCCAGATTTATTTTGTGTTGAAACAAAAATGGCGACTCTGCTAGGGAAAACATTCCCTACCGACAAAAAAGTGGTAGCACAATCTGATGTGAACAAGCTAGGTTTAGTTGAGAAGATGTTGGTCGTACAGTTCGACCAACAAGCATATGAAGCGATGCTATCGAACAAGGATTCTACTCTGACTACTAAGAAGCAAAAATCCAAGTCTGTTCGTAAGACTTAGGTCCCAAAGTCTCTTCCTGCTCTCCCTAAGCCATTGATGGCAAAGGGAATGCTCTGGCCTTTGTGAGCCTGACTGACAGTTCAGAGGTGCATGGCTCAATACCAGCCACAATACTATCTAAAAAGTCTCTGTTGTCCAAATGCGTGCGACATTTCATGTATATAGTAGTGGCTCAACTAAAGAGCTACCATGTAAGCTCTATGTTTATCTTGAGAAGAAGAAAGTCAAGTAGATCATGTGTCTACGAGGAAGGTTAACGCTTGCGATGGAGCCCTTCATTCCCATGTGGGCAAAAAGAACATACAACTTTTGAATTCTGGGAGAGAAAAACATTATGATGCTAAGAATTTAAATGTTGGAACTTCTATCCCATAATTGGTGCATCAAGGTTGCCTAAATACAGAATTATGGATGCATAAATGGGGATAGGAAATCTGTTTTCCACAGACTTTCGTTCTCCAAAGATTCTATACGTTATGAAGGAGGCTCGATTCATGCGTCCATCCGAGTTATGCATGCAAATGATGGCAAGCTATACAAGACGAATTCTATGTGCCCCAGCCAGTCATACGCCTCTCTTCCACACACTGTGGACTCATGTACATTGCCTAATGTATCTAAAATGAGTTCGCATAATAAAAAACTCAAGATCTAAGTGCTGGGGTTTCCCATGTATGTAAAATAGGTCATCGAGTTAAGGAACCAACTCTTCCATGCCAGGACTTTGTCCAGACGCATAGAAAGGGAAAGGAGGTTATGCACCCTTCTGTCGATTTACGTGATATGCTTCGGCATAATCGTAAATTAACAGAGGTGTCAAAAAACACAGTTATGTCATGTCAGAGACATTCATGTGTAAAGATTGTTATCAACTGTTGCTGCTCAAAAGTAGATGTTCAATCAACCAGGCGATCTGTCTTCACCAGATTGCAATCAAATTCTCCAAATTTGTCCTGTCTTGGACAACAACTCTCGGACAATGAAGATTAATTACAAGAGGCCTCAGTTTATGCGACCTCTAATCAAGATGATGACCAGGCACCTTTATCCTTTTCATCTAAGGGTACAAAGAGATACTACACCTGAAGGAGTTTATCAGGGAACCCGTTCCCAATCAAGACATTTTGATGTAACCAAAGTTTTTGAATAAGATAATATTGGTGGGTAGCATCCTCCCGGTATTCAATCATTCTACATTTCAATCTAATAAGAGAGTACCTCACATTTTGGAAAGAGATGATATAGTTTCACAATCAAGATCAATAAGTACTGGTTTTGGTGCTTCTTTGCATACCTCTCCATCTGGCAGTCCATATACAACCTCTGTGTATGTGACTAGTAATGAAGAAGGTACCACTAGTGATCGACAGAGAATTGATACCCTGGAGAGCATGCTACAAAATATCATGGCGATGATGCAGCAAATGCAAACAACCATGAACCTGCAAGCAACTCTACATCAGTCTCCTCTATCGACTCAAACTCCTGCCGATTAAGATACAATGGGGGTGTCTTTTAATCCTAATCCATCACCGATAGTCAAAAATGTCTCTACATTGGTGTTACAACAAACACAATTGGCTATCATACAGTCAACCTCTGCAAGCCAGTTGATTGATACTCTTAAAGCTATTCGGGGTATCAACGCTCGATTGGATGATATCACTTCGAAGGAGGTACTGCATCAAATGGGAATGTCACGTCCTTATCCTTCAAAGTGGGACGATGTGGTTTGTCCTCCAAAGTACAATCCTCAATCTTTGATTCCTTATGACGGAACAGGTTCCCCGAAGCAACATTTGACATACTTTTATGTTAGCCCAATAATTAATCATGTTTTTTAATATGGCTAATCAACTAAGTTTAACATAATAACATCACTAATATTTATGTAATTACTATCATGTTGCTACTTAAACATAGCATTGTCCTAAATATTCTATATCATATTTCTATGCTTGTATCATATTGTTTTGTTTGCCTAACATGTATTTGTAGACATGCTGTAAGCATGATCAAACATGATCAAACCAGGACATATGTAATGGAGAATTATTGATGGGCCAAAGACGGTGCTATACAAGAAGATTTCTCTGAACCGCCTAACGACCTATCCGAGGCCTCGCATCGGGGGTTCCGCTGCCCGGTCAGCGGACAGGGGTCGAGGGGGCAGTGCCCCCCGTAAGGGGTTCGGGGGCGAAGCCCCCGGAAGGTATTCAGATTTTCAGATCTGTTTATCTTTGGACGACTGCCGTCAAGGAAAAAGGCGTCTTCAAGTCTGCTCAAATATTTGAAGAAAGGCGTCATCAAAGGGCTCTTGGTTTTCCTATTTTATCAATATAATTTTTTATATTTATTGAGTCTAGGAATACGATGTACACTGCATCGTACTGGCAAATAGGCTATCCAAGAAATGTTTTCAAAATACCCCTTTTATTTTGAAAATAAGCCCACTTACAAAAGTCCAAACTACTTCCTAACTTTTTGACTTTTTCAAAAAGCCCAAAAACTAATTTGCAAACCCTAACAGAACCCTAGCTGAACTCGGCCCAAATTCGGCCAGAGTTCGGCCAGAGTTCGGTTAGTGAACGTTGCTTTTTGAACTTGGTCTTCCCGCAGTTAAGGATCCCAACGAGATTTTCTCATAGAGTTCTACCCGAATTCTGTCCGAATTCTGTCAGAATTCTGCCTTTGGAAAAACTATAAATAGAGAAGGATTTCGATCATTTCAATTCACTCATACACCAATTCACTTTCATATCTCTTCTCTATAAGCCTACTACTTCTTCTAAAGTATTCTGAGCTATTCATTTTCAAATCCCAAGCCAATTATAACCCTCTAGTCGATTTGCCAGTATGGTACGGTCTAGAAGCTTCAGAGTGATTGTAATCAGAGACTTGATTGAAGAAAGACTCTTCACAATTGAAGTTGGTCGAGTACTTCGGATCAAAGCTCGCGTTGTATAAGTTGCAAGAACTTCGGATGAAAACTTGTGGTATTTTCCAATAGTGGATTCAACTAAAAGCTAGAGTTCTTCCGACTGGACTAGTCCTCACAAGAGAAAAACCAATATACATTCTTGTGTTTGCGTTTGCTCTCTTCTCTCTACTTTTCATTTACATATCTGTGATATATATATTATGTGATCTTGCTGCTAACATTTTTTAAATAGTTAATTTCCGCTGCCTACTCTATTCACCCCCCTCTAGAGTATTCTGTTTTACAACTCGTTCCTACAATCGGTCCTACAATTGGTATCAGAGCGGGTTATACAGGTAAAGCGAGGTAACATTGCTATTATATTATTTATTATAGCTGTTACATAGATCACAGTATCATATATAGCAAGTATGTACTTCACAACTGAAGAGCAATCCTCAAATAGACTCCCACTATTTGATGGAACAAACTATAGCTATTGAAAGACACGGATGAGCTTCTACCTGAAGTCTCTAGATTTTGACTTATGGTCAATTGTTGTTACCGGCTACAAGAAGCCTACTATCACTTCTATTCTCACATCCTCTATAATCAATAAGCCTTATTATAGTGACACGGAGGAAGAGAAGAAGTTAGCTAGCCTTGATGCAAAAGCTATGCATATCTTTTATTGTGATGTAGACATAAATGTATTTAATCTTATTAATACTTGCACAACATCTCATAAAATTTGGAAAGTTCTTGAAGCTACTTATGAGTGCAGGTATGAAAGGAAAGCTAGCAACTCCAGAGAGAAGGATAGTCTTCATAATGATGCAAATATGTACATGATGAAATTAGGATTTAAGGTACAACACAATTCCTTATACGAAGAAGAGCTTGTATGTGACAACTACAAGAAGATAAACCACATCCAAGAAGATTGTACTACTAGAAAGGAGAGTCACTACGAAAGATCAAAAAAAGAAAGATCATCATCTCACAAGTACACTAGTACGAGCATATGGTGTAAAAGCGAAGCAAGCGATTCCAAAGAAGAAGAGAGACCTCATCAAGCTGCAAATTTATGCTCAATGGCATTATCTAGCGAGATACAAAATAATTCTTTTTATGAAGAGAGTGAATTTTCTCATGATGAGTTATCTGATACTTTCAGTGATCTATTAGAAGAACACAAGAAAGTATTAGATAAGTATAAGCAAAAGGATATTTTATCCTATAAACGTGAGAATGAAAAGCTTACTTGCTTAATGAATGATGCTATAAATATTTCTCCTTCTGATAATTCTACTGAGATTTCCATACTGAAGTTTAGATTACATGAGATACTTGATTGCATTGAGAAAAGCATTCAAGAAAATGCTAAACTTAAGGAGGAATTAGAATCAGAAAAGAAGAAGTATTTTATTGCTTCATGTAGAATTGATGCTCTTTCTGCTAAGTATGATGAGATCTGTGCTAACTCTAAAAAGTTAGAGATTAGACTAGGAAAGTAGGTAGTACAACCTACGACTCAGTCTAACACAAGATACTTAGCACATCACAAAGTCACACACGACAGATCATCTAGAAAGGAAGCAAGCAAAGCTAAAGCTTCACATAACCATGTTTTCTCTTACAAGTATCCACGCACATCATATCACACTACTCCACATTCTTATACTGCTGCACATAGTACTAATGTTAATTCTTTCCGTCATTATTGTGGTTTGAATGGACACGTTTCTAATCGTTGTCAGATTAGAAAACTAGTTGATATGAACTTGTGCAAATGGGTTCCCAAAGCTAACAAATGTGGATCCAAGTATTTGATACCAAAGTCTTCATCTAATATTGTAGGTGAAGCTTCTCATATCAGATAGAACCATGGAACATGTTGGTGATTGCAAAGCTACAAAGGTCATTTTCCATGCAATTGCACCAACAGAAGTGTGGTCACTAGAACCACTGCGGTAACATGCTTTCTAAATAGTTCTTAATATCTAGCATGTTTTTACTGATGTCTTGCTATTAGCTTTCATTGATATCTTTTAATTATCTTTTTTTCAATGTAAGACATAATCCTAGCTTGACTAGCTGTTTAGCTTAAATGTTTAGTTCACACTATATAGTATTTTATTAGTGTGACACATTTATCTATGTATGCTCTTTATTTTAGTTTTATCCTTGAAGCATGCATACCACTCTAGTCCATAGAAGCTTTTGTTTTTGGTTAATATGCTTTTGACTCTTCATCATTAATTATTTTTTTAATGGTCACTTCTTACCGATTTGTCTTTAACATGTCATATTTACTTCGATTGGTATTTTGTGAGTATGTATGTTTAGCACAAGTCTCATGTTACTTGAAAAGTATATACATATACTTTTATGTCAACCTTGTGCTTGCATAATATATTCACTATTGATTCTCATATTTTATTTTGATTAACTTCTTATGAATCAATTACATCTTTGTCTGATAAAGTTTATTGATGCATGTTTTTGATCTTGTGATATTTGTTTTATTTGAAAAATTCATTATCATTCATATATTGCTCATGTTTCTTATATTTTTGTATAAATATCTTTATGGGGATATATGAGTTAAGTTCTATATTATTTTAAATAGTTTTTAAACTTGTGCTTATCTCATACTTAAGCTATCGATTTTTGTTTAAACAAATTTATGTTCTTATCTTTATTAGCTTCTTCCTCAAAGCCTCTTTTTCTTGGCTTTTTGGTTGACATTTTGGATACATGATATTTTTTAATATCTTGATCTTGATAAACCATTGTTTGGGTATTTACTTCTTTTTTAGGAATTCTGGATTTCGATGTTGTTCGATGATACTGCATATATTTCTTTGAATCTAAGTTCCTAAGAGTAGAGATCATTTTGGGAACAAGCCGAAAGGGTCCTTCTGCCATATAGGTATAAATAGCCTGAAGCGACACGGTGTACTAGTCTTCGGACTACCGCTAGCTAGGAACCGGCCCCTACAGCTAACCCGAAGTGATCAATACTTTATAGACATAAGATTTATTAAGGTCTACTTGCAACTATTATCTAGTTCTGGATCCAAAGTACTGAACCCAGTCCCCTAGGTTCCAGAATACGTCAGCGTATCTAGGTCCCATATTTTGATTTAGAAATATTTTATATTTTATTGTTACCCAATAATTTTGTAGCACATATGGATTAATGTAATTGATACATTTTATGTTGTATGCTACATTGTTCTAAATTTTTAAGTCCATAGAATAATTTTTTTTCATATTACACTAATTCTTCTTAAATCCTCTGTTATTAAAGAAGAGATTTGTTTTGGGTACAAGCCTACAAAGGGTCTGTCTGTCACCACGACTACGGTCGAAGCGAAGCGGTACTTAAGTATTCCCCAGTGAACCTCCGTTAGCTGGGACAGTACCTCTACAGCTAACCCAAGATTGATCAACGCTTTATAAACTAAAGATTTATTGAGATCTAGTTGCAATTGTTATTTGATGAATTTTGAATTTAGATTTGATGGATAATATTATTTAATGATTTAATTTTATAAAAGGTAACATATATTGATCTTCATAGGTTAATGTTTGTCATCTTTTGATAGATTTATTTTTCTGTCACTCTATTCTATATTTAAACTTGATTTGATATTGTGACTACTCATTGAATATTATAGTCTTGTGATTTCGTCTTTAACTTGTGTAATATTCAATGATTTTGAGCTTTATATTATTATCTTCTTATTTAAGTTACTTACTGTCTACAACAGTAACTCTTTGTATGGGAGAAGTCATGCATATTGAATCTCTCTCTCAAAGCGTTTCTTTTCTTTAAACCTTACGGTTGTCAGGTGGACACCGTGCTAAGGCTTTAAAAGGGAAGAAATGAACTTTTATAAGAAGACCTAATATTTTTGAATTAGTTTTCTACTTCCGAAAATATGTCTCTGAATTTTATTTTAAATTTTTTTCAATATTATTATTTTTGGATATAGCCATGTAAAGGTGGAGCAGTTAATTATTTCAAGTCAATTATCCCCTTGACATGCCATATATCTAGAATACACTTTTCTTTGGACATTTATCTAGTTATATTTATTTGTTCAAATGGATTTATTTACGATTTATAGATTCTTTTATTGAAATTGTTTTCGTGATTCGAATCGACAGCTGTAAGCCCCCTGAATTTTAGGGTTTATTTTAAATTTTCTAAATGAATTATTTTCAGTAAATATTCTATTATTTAAATTGTTTTGATCATTAATGTACCTTTCCATGACTTTGACTCTTGGAGCGTCAGAGATACCAATCTCTGCAAACTCTCTTTACGAGTTTTGTAGTAGACAAGATTATCTTCATTTTGATATATCATCTCCCACCTAAACTCGTTCCCTTGTGCTCTTTTTGTATCGTGCAACTTCGGGTCAACTTAGACCAATTAATCGTTGAATAATTATTCCCACTTTTATCTTTGATCATCGTTTGCACGTTATCGTAACTTTTAATTTAGGAGCACAAGACCAGTCATTTTCTCAGAACCAACATCTCAAGAATGATCTACTCGAGACGTTCTTCACCCATGACCTTCGTGTCCCACTCAGACACTCCGTTTTGTGCTTCATTTCCTTCGTACAACTTTCGGGTCAATTTAGGCTAATTAATTTTCTACCGTAAAAACCTGATTTAATTTCCAATTTAATTTCGGGACCCGACATCGATCCAACCTAGTCGACCCAAAGTATGGACATGGACCATATAAAGCCTACTACCCACATGAAACTTGTATCCCATTTATTTGAGCTCCCGCATGTTACTTATTTACCCGTGATCATAAATACCTATTTTAATTCAATTATTGTCCCCTGTCCGATTTTGACCCGATCCGGCTCGACCGAACCCGAACCCAAGCTCCATGTTGTACTCCCATGACTACACAAATACCCCACGCAATATTTCTCTTTTTCCTATTTTGAAAATACCTCTTTCTCTCTCTACTTTATACCTCTTTCTCTCTCTACTTTACAAAAAAAAAAAAAAAAAAAATATATATATATATATATATATATATATATATATATATATATATATATATATATATATATATATATATAAACATATATCTCTCTCTCTCTCACTTTACACCTACACTCCCCCATCCCCATCTCCAGCACACACCACTCCCCCTATCTAACCGACTTCCCACTCTCTCTCTCCCTTTCAAATATCTATCTCTCTCTCTCTCTCTCTCTCACTTTACACCTACACTCCCCCATCCCCATCTCCAGCACACACCACTCCCCCCTATCTAACCGACTTCCCACTCTCTCTCCCTTTCAAATATCTCTCTCTTTTCTCACTCTCTCTCTTTCTATATTATTTTATACACACACACATGCAAAAACATATAACTCTCTCTCTCCCTCTCTCCTTACACTACACCACCACCACCACCGTGAACTCCACCACCCACAGCCACCACCTCCCTCTTCTTCTTCTCCTCCTCTTCATCATCTTCACCATCATCATCCCCATCAAAGCCCAACAACATCACCATCCTCACACCACCATTACCATCATCATCATCCACCCCCACCACTACCACTCTTATCATGCACCACCACCACACGCCACCGGCGATCGTGCCACCGCCGGTATGTCGCGCCGCCGTCGCCCTGGCCGTGCGAGGCAGCGCAGCCACCACCCCAGCAGCTCTGACGTGCAGCAGCAGCCGCAGCAGGCAGCAGCGCGCACGTGCATGCGCGCGCGGGCCTCCGTCGTGCGCCGCCGCACGGCCGCCGTGGCCGATCCCCCTAGCGCGCGAGCACTCCGACGAACCCGCATGAGCCGCCGCCTTCCTCTCCGGCACGATGCATAGGCTATTCGTGCGTTTTGAACGGAACCCCGTCGGCGCGCGCGAGTTTTGAACTCGGAAATGGCGCCCCGTCGCAGCGACTTCGCACGAATTTTCTGGTCAATCCGACCGTTGGATCGGCGAACTCTTTGCTCCATCTCAATCTCGGTATATATCACTTCACTCCCCTCAATTTTTGTCCGTTAATTTCATCGTTTGATACCTCAAAACTGGCAACCAAGTTGACACTTTAAATTGTACTGTTTTGGGACAGTTTTGTGGAGACAACTTCGTCAGCTCGTAACTCCGCCGTCGCAGCTCCGGTTGGCGCACCACTAGTTCCTATGCGCAGCTGGTATAACCCTCTTCCTGCCCCTTAAGTTTCGTTTTATTGTAAGCACGTAGGTTGGTCGAATTCGATGCCAAAGTTGGTCGTCCGAATTCTTTAATTTGCACCTGTTAAATTCTATTTTTGAACACGAGACTCCGAATTCAATTTCTGACACCACCAGTAGACTCGTGGCATCGTTCTGGCACGTTTCCATATAAATTTTGCTTGATTTGGAGAACGTGGGCCCTGGCACACATTTCGGTGCAAAGCGGTCCCACATTCCGAGTCAACGGGTCACTTTGAGATCGGCTCATCGAAATCCAATTTCGGATATACCGTTGAGTTTGTATCATCATTCTGAACTCGTTGACATATAATTTGCTGAGTTTTGAAGACATTTGCTCCGGCACACATTTCGTGCAAACCGGATTCCAAATATCCGCGTCAACGTGTCATTTTGAGATCGACTCATCGAAATTCGATTTCGGACATACCGTTGGGTTCATATCATCATTCTGGATTCGTGGACATATAATTTGCTAGGTTTTGTAGACTTCTATCCGGACACGTTTTTCGGTGCAAAGTGTGTCCAACGGCGGACATCATTTTAACCCAAAATTATCGTTTTGTCCCTGTATCCAAATTGGACTTGTGGGTAGACTATCCTAGCTAATTTGACCATTCTGGACCGTTGGTGATATTTATTTTATCATCCGACAACATCTGTAGATTTTGCTTATGTATCATCCTTAATTTGTAATTAATTATTTTTTCAGAAATTGTTACTTTCTAATTTTGAATTTTTATATATATTTAATTAATGTAAAAATCTAGAAAAAATTATATTTAAATACTATATTAATTTAGATAATTTGTTATAATTTTTCCAGCATTTAATAAGTACCTTTGGATATTTTATAAAAATAGGAAAACAGAACTCATTTTCAGGATACTATGTGTTTGCTGATTTTTAATAAATATCTATGAGGGTTTATAAATTCCAAAAATAATTAGTATAAATTTTATATTAACAAGGATCATTTTGGTACTTTATTTTATGTATAATTGAGCTTTTTGTCTATCTCAAAAATTGTTGGAACTCAGTGTACTGTCTGATTTATTTATTGAGTAGTCACGACTTACAAAGTTTTGTGTTGATTTGAGTTATTGTAGTATTGGACCTGTCCCTACACTAGTGTAAAGGCCCTAGAAAATTAGTTTAGATATAGTGTCACCCCACATTGGACTTTTATGCTAGGTCCCCACTTGGCTAGTATCCAGTTAGGAGTCGTGTCACACCACTAGTGTAAAATATTGAACATAGCTTAGAACTGAGATTATGTATCATTTTGACAGGATACCGGACATCTATATCTTCATACTCGTATTCTTGTCTTGCTCGAGGCGAGTACCCCTACAAACTTTATTTTACTGCATATGATAATGAATTACGTATGAACCATGTTAATACAGTGATTTACACTGGAAAACCGTATCTTATAGGTTTCTATATATATAGCATACGTTTCACATGCTTTAATTAAACTGCTCTCAGTACCTACCATGTTTTAAATTGCTCCTAGTACCTACCATGCTTATACTATTCTCGTATCTTCTACATGTTTTTACTGTTCTCGTATCTTTCACATATTTTTACTGTTCTCGTATCTCTCACATGTTAGAATATGGGTTATGAGGAAATTGATAGTTGAGTACGTGATCATGCCCCTTCTATCGTGACGTATGTACCGAGCAAGGTAGAATTTTACATGTATACCTTGTCGTAGGCCTATCCCGCAGATTTGTGCGTATGTACATCTATCGCTTGTGACTTGTACGGAAGTACATTTTATTTTACATGTGCCCTTCAGCACTTTGTACACCTATTGACCGATCACGTACCTGATCCAGTTTTAAACTCTAGATATTCATATGTCGCCATGACAAATATATTCCTACCATGATAGATTATGATATGACATGATAGATTTGTGACATGACATGATTGTGATACGACATGAGATAGATGCCATGATTCTTATTTACCACATCTCTTTTCATTCCATGCTCAGTATGTTTAGTTTGTAGAATCAGTACTTGCTCCTGTCCTGACAGGATAACGTTGTAGGTTCACTTTTCGAGGAGGAAATGCTATGTGTTATATATTATGGTACTGCATTTGAGGACCTGGACTTAGCTCCAGAAGAGGCCCCAGCGGGGAACCTTGCTTAGTTATCTTTCATGTGTTTTGAGACTTAGACTTTGGTTTGAACTTATATTTGGATACTGGACTTTGTCTCCAGTTAGATACTTTGGAAGTGTATTATTAAGTCTGTACTTGTTTACTTTCGCTTATAGATGCTCTGTTGTGATGAACCTTTAAATGTGATATTAGAACTGTTAGCTGCTTAGATCCTTTATTGTCTATTCTTAGAACAACTTACTACGCTTTAACCAAGCGTAGGCTGGACATGGCTCGGCCCGGCCCAATAATTTGTGTAACTGGTCAGTGACATATTTTTAGTAGGCAGCCCATGCAGGTCCAGGACTTAAGTTGTTTGGTTACGTTATTGTACCAAGCATGCCTGCAAATAGGATCTTAAGATAACTAGATAACACTAGGGATAACATTTAGAACACCTAGAGGATATCTAGGATTGTAACATAGGAAAACTCATCACAGCATAGGATTGTTAACTGTATTTAGTCTCTTGCTTAAATTCAGTAGGGTTACAATTTTGACCAGAATAGTACCCTTGGGATGACCCCTGAGGATCTCACTCTAATCTTACCTCGAAATCTGTTTTCACTTATTTCCATTTGCTCTTCCTTAAATTCGTTGTTGAATTTAATTTTGATTTTCGTTGTTGACTTTGATCTTGCATCGTGATAAATTTTGTGGATTGAATTATGATATATCCTGATAAGGTAAATGTCTGCTTTATTTAAGGAGTTTAGAATTTATCGCAGCCATATTAGCTGGTATGACAAAAATATAGGGCCTGATTTTGGGTATACTTACCTTAGTTATGGAATTTAGATTTTCTCGCTGCCATACCCGTTGGCGTGGTGAGAATTCTAGATGACATAATTATAGGGTGTACACCTTAGTTATGACTCTATCGTTTATTGCATATAAGCTTACTGGTGGGGCAAAAATTCTGGCAACATGATTTCAGGAAGACGTTTATGGTTATCAGATCATATCTCAACTTGGTTCACTTCGTTATGACCGAATGAGCAAGAATAAATTCTTATCATCATTCTTCTTCGTATTGATTAACTCTATTCTATCTACATTTACAACTAGGATTATAGGTTCTCTAGGACTCTCCAACAAGATTGCTTTCATGTTATCTTTTGGACATAATTATTTTTGTGTTCCATCTTTCCTATGACTTGACTAAACTCTTCTTCGTTAACCTCTTGGGTAATTCTTCTTGTTATGCATCTCGTTGTCTTCATACCATTCTTGGAGATATTTTGATGAACTTTTATGTCCTCGCTTAACCCTTAACTTGTTTGGACATTGTTATGGATTGCTTGACCCAGTCTTAGGCCTTGTTACCTTCTATTTCATAGGCGACCGAAATAGCCAAACCTTGTTAACTGATTCTGTAGTATAACTATAGATGTATTGTGTGATTCTGATAAATACTTTTCCTAGGGATTGGTTAGATTAAGCTTATAGGACAAGTATGGATGACTGACTGTAGTAAGACATAGAAACCATTAAGAACGATTGCATTGATAGTATGACTCGAGATAGGGTATCTAAAGATGGAGAAATAAGATATTATATTGTTGTGAATATAGGATTTAGGATTAGAATCTTGTGCTTAGCAGTTTGAGGATTTAGCATTTGTAGAATTTTGGTTGGTTATCTATAGCTAATTACATGTGATTAGAGGGTAGATCGATATGTGGAATGATATAGAATAAGTTAAAAGAAGATATAATATTGTATACAAGATCGAAAAGATATCAGTTAAAAAGACAAGGAACAAGACAGAGACATATGTACATTGGTAATTAATAAATCGGGAGTTTTAAAATCGAGAATTTATATTCAGAGGACTTGTTGAGTAAAAAGAAGAAGGCTCTATGCTAAGGATAAGAATTGAACGTATAATTTTAAGGAGAAGCTGTAGAAAAGGATTGACGACAAATAATGCTAAGGGCCTGTGGATTTGTAGAATATGGATACTTAGGATACGATAAGGAAATCCAGTATTTATAATTCAGGTTGAAAATATGGTTGATGATTAAGCATTTTAGACTTATAGACATACCCAGAGAATGACCTATAGTTTAGGGTACATAAATGTTCCATGTTAATATGGAAGATTCTAAAGGATATATGACGTAGTTTATGATAGAAGGACTTTGTTGAACCTGAACCAAAAAGATTGTAAAGAGAACAGAAGAGATGATCACAAGGGTAGCAGATTGAGTATCATAGCCAGAGCAGCTACATATAGTTTGACCTATTGGGTGATTTTTAATTTCGAGGACGACATTCTTGTAAGGTGGGTAGGATGTAAGCCCCCTGAATTTCAGAGTTTATTTTAAATTTTCTAAATGAATTATTTTCAGTAAATATTCTATTATTTAAATTATTTTGATCATTAATGTACCTTCCCGTGACTTTGACTCTTGGAGCGTCAGAGATACCAATCTCTGTAAACTCTCTTTACGAGTTTTGTAGTAGACAAGATTATCTTCGTTTTGATATATCATGTTCCACCTAAACTCGTTCCCTTGTGCTCTTTTTGTATTGCGCAACTTTGGGTCTACTTAGACCAATTAATCGTTGAATAATTATTTCCACTTTTATCTTTGATCATCGTTTGCACGTTACCGTTACTTTTAATTTAGGAGCACAAGACCAGTAATTTTCTCAGAACCAACTTCTCATTAATGATCTACTCGAGACGCTCTTCACCCATGACCTTCGTATCCTACTCAGACACTCTATTTTGTGCTTCATTTCCTTCGCACAACTTTCGGGTCAATTTAGGCCAATTAATTTTCTACCGTAAAAACCTGATTCAATTTCCAATTTAATTTCGGGACCCAACATCGATCCAACCTAGTCGACCCAAAGTATGGACATGGCCCACACGAAGCCTACTACCCACATGAAACTTGTGTCCCATTTATTTGAGCCCCCGCATGTTACTTATTTACCCGTGATCATAAATACATATTTTAATTCAATTATTGCCCCCTGTCCGATTTTGACCCGACCCGGCTCGACCGAACCCGAACCCAAGCTCCATGTTGTACTCCCATGACTACACAAATACCCCATGCAATATTTCTCTTTTTCCTATTTTGAAAATACCTCTTTCTCTCTCTACTTTACAAATATCCTATATATATATATATATATATATATATAAACATATATATATCTCTCTCTCTCACTTTACACCTACACTCCCCCATCCCCGTATCCAGTACACACCACTCCCCCCATCTAACCGACTTCCCACTCTCTCTCCCTATCAAATATCTCTCTCTCTATTCTCACTCTCTCTCTTTCTATATTATTTTATATACACACACATGCAAAAACATATAACTCTCTCTCTCCCTCTCTCCTTACACTACACCAATACCACCACCACCACCACCGTGAACTCCACCACCGTCAGCCACCACCTCCCTCTTCTTCTCTTCCTCCTCTTTATCATCTTCACCATCATCATCCCCATCAAAGCCCAACACCATCACCATCCTTACACCACCATTACCATCATCATCATCCACTCCCACCACTACCACTCTTACCATGCACCACCACCACACGCCACCGGCGACAGCACCACCGTCGCTGCGCCGCGCAGCCGCCGGCCTGGCAGTACGAAGCAGCGCAGCCACCACCCCAGCAGCTCAGGCGCACAGCAGCAGCCGCAGTAGGCAGCAGCGCGCACGTGCGCGCGCGCGCAGGCCGCCGTCGTGCGCCACCGCATGGCCGCCGTGGCCAGTCCCCCTAGTGCGCGAGCACTCCGACGAACCCCCATGAGCCGCCTCCTTCCTCCCCGGCGCGATGCATAGGCTATTCGTGCGTTTTAAACGGAATCCCGTCGGCGCGCGCGAGTTTTGAACTCGGAAATGGCACCCCGTCGCAGCGACTTCGTACGGATTTTCTGGTCAATCCGACCATTGGATCGGCGAACTCTTTGCTCCGTCTCATTCTTGGTATATAGCACTTCACTCCCCTCAATTTTCGTCCGTTAATTTCGTCGTTTGATACCTCAAAACTGGCCACCAAGTTGACACTTTAAATTGTACTATTTTTGGACAGTTTTGTGGAGCCAACTTCGTCAGCTCGTAACTCCACCGTCGCAGCTCCGGTTAGCGCGCCACTAGTTCCTGTGTGCAGCTGGTATAACCCTCTTCCTGTCTCTTAAGTTTTGTTTCATTGTAAGCACGTTAGGTTGGTTGAATTCGACGCCAAATTTGGTCGTCCGAATTCTTTAATTTGTACTTGTTAAATTCCATTTTTGAACCTGGGACTCCGGATTCAATTTCTGACACCACCAGTAGACTCGTGGCATCGTTCTGGCACGTTTTCATATAAAGTTTGCTTGATTTGAAGAACGTGGGCCCTGGCACGTATTTCGGTACAAAGCGGATCCCACATTCCGAGTCAACGGGTCACTTTGAGATCGGCTCATCGGAATCCAATTCCGGATATACTGTTGAGTTCGTATCGTCATTCTGGACTCGTTGACATATAATTTATTGAGTTTTGAAGATATTTGCTCCGGCACACATTTCCGTGCAAATTTGATTCCAAATGTCCGCGTCAACGTGTCATTTCGAGATCGGCTCATCGGAATTCCATTTCGGATATACCGTTGGGTTCGTATCATCATTCTGGATTTGTGGACATATAATTTGCTAGATTTTGTAGACTTCTATCCTGACATATTTTTCGGTGCAAAGTGTGTCCAACGGCGGACATCATTTTAACCCAAAATTACCGTTTTCCCCCTGTATTCAAATTGGACTTATGGGTAGGCTATCCTAGCTAATTTGACCATTCTGGACACGTTGGTGATATTTATTTTATCATCCGACAACATCTGTAGATTTTGCTTACGTATCATCCTTAATTTGTAATTAATTATTTTTCCAGAAATTGATACTTTCTGTTTTTGAATTTTTATATATATTTTAATTACTGTAAAAATCTGTAAATTTTTTTATTTAAATACTATGTTAATTTAGATAATTTATTATAATTTTTCCAGCATTTAATAAGTACTTTTGGTATTTTATAAAAATAGGAAAACAGAACTCATTTTCAGGATACATGTGTTTGCTGATTTTTAATAAATATCTATGAGGGTTTATAAATTCCAAAAAAATTAGTATAAATTTCTATCATTAACAAGGATCATTTTGGTACTTTATTTTATGTATAATTGAGCTTTTTGTCTATCTCAAAAATTGTTGGAACTCAGTGTACAGTATGATTTATTTATTGAGTAGTCACGACTTACAAAGTTTTATGTTGATTTGAGTTATTGTAGTATTGGACCTCACCCTATACTAGTGTAAAGGCCCTAGAAAATTAGTTTGGATATAGTGTCACCCCATATTGGACTTTTATGCTAGGTCCCCACTTGGCTAGTATCCAGTTAGGAGTCGTGTCACACCACTAGTGTAAAATCTTGAACATAGCTTAGAACTGAGATTGTGTATCATTTTGACAGGACACCAGACATCTATATCTTCGTACTCATATTTTTGTCTTGTTCGAGGCGAGTACTCCTACGAACTTTATTTTACTGCATATGATAATGAATTGCGTATGAACCATGTTAATACAGTGATTTACACTGGAAAACCGTATCTTACAGGTTTCTATATATCTAGCATATGTTTCACATGCTTTAATTAAACTGCTCTCAGTACCTACCATGTTTTAAATTGCTCCTAGTACCTGCCATGCTTATACTATTCTCGTGTCTTCCACATGTTTTTACTGTTCTCGTATCTTTCACATGTTTTTACTGTTCTCGTATCTCTCACATGTTAGAATATGGGTTATGGAGAAACTGATAGTTGAGTACATGATCATGCCCTTCTACCGTGACGTATGTACCGAGCAAGGTAGTATTTTACATGTATACCTTGTCGTAGGCCTATCCCGCAGATTTGTGCGTATGTACATCTAGCGCTTGTGACTTGTACGGAAGTACCTTTTATTTTACATGTGCCCTCAGCACTTTGTACACCTATTGACCGATTACGTACCTGCTCCAGTTTTAAACTCTAGATATACATATGTCGCCATGACAAATGTTTTCCTGACATGATAGATTATGATATGACATGATAGATTTGTGATATGACATGATTGTGATACGACATGAGATAGATGCCATGATTTATATTTACTACATCTCTTTTCATTCCATGCTCAGTATATTTAGTTTGTAGAATCAGTACTTGCTCCCGTCCTGACAGGATAACGTTGTATGTTAACTTTTCGAGGAGAAAATGCTATGTGTTACATATTATGGTACTGCATTTGAGGACCTGGCCTTAGCTCCAGAAGAGGCCCCAGCGGGGAACCTTGCTTAGTTATCTTTCGTGTGTTTTGAGAGTTAGACTTTGGTTTGAACTTATATTTGGATACTGGACTTTGTCTCCAGTTAGATACTTTGGAAGTGTATTATTAAGTCTGTACTTGTTTACTTTCGCTTATAGATGCTATGTTGTGATGAACCTTTAAATGTGATATTAGAACTGTTAGCTGCTTAGATTCTTTATTGTCTATTCTTAGAACAGCTTACTACTCTTTAACCAAGCGTAGGCTGGACATGGCTCGACCCGGCCCAACAATTTGGGTAACGGGTCGTGACAACAGCTTTTAGTCTGAGGACTAAATAGACGCATTCGAATATTTACTAAGACAATTTTTCGTAATAAATTCCACGTTTTTTTGAAAAGTCTTTTGATTTGTTTTTGATTTATTGAATCTGTCCGGTACTCAAATATTATTATTAAAGACAGTTTTTAAAATCTTTTAATGTCTTGAAATATTTATATATATATATATATATATATATATATATATATATATATATATATATATAATATATATATATATATATTGGAGATATATGTTGTTTGTTCATCTTTAAGCGTTTATTTATTGGATTTTTTTTCTTGCCTAAAGATGATATTTGTTATGAGTTTGAAATTTTATATGCATTTGATCAAAGGGAAGAAAAGATCCATATCTTGGATACTCCTTAGATCTTGTGATTATTTATTTTATCTATTTTATGCATATAAATTATTTTTGAACTATATACGCATATTTTAAGGGGGAGCAAATTAATTGTTTCAATTCTTTTATGCCCTTAATATGTGGTATATCTAGTTCAACATGGACATATATTGCCTTAGTTAAATATCTTGCTGAGTTATTCATGATATTTGGATTTGTATTGGTTTTATGAGAGAATATATGATTATTATTTTTAATTATCTCATATTATTTGAGTTTCTAAAAGTTATCTTGCCAAATATATATATTTAATTATCCTTATTTGATTGAGTTTAAAATTACTTTTGGCATTTCTTATTGATATTTTATTTCAAAGTTCATGATTATTTATATTTAGACTGATCATACTTTGTGGGGGAGCATTCAAGTCGACTGAATTTCTCCTTCTCATATACATATATCATGCTATGGTAATTGAATTTAAATGCATGAACTTTGGTATAGATTTTGCATAGATTCTAGTATACTTATTTTGATCTCTTTTCGATGATTATACTCTTTATGGAATTGATTTACTAATTTGTATGTACAAATTATGAATCATACTTTTTTTGTGATAATTGTAAGCGTCTCATTTTTTATTTTTTCTATATATAATAGATCTGCGAATTTCTATTCCTCATGATTTATTTATGACCAATGATTGATTCCTACTATATTGATATATTTTTTTGGTCTATTTCAAAACACAATATGATGAACAAAATATGTTTTGAATATCATTTTTTTATTTCTAGTTGGTAAACTATTTATTGAGTAATTTCATTTTTTTTATGTTCAACCAACTATTTTGTGTTTTGATAAGTTTTTATACCTTAGTTTTGTCATTTTCTAACATTGTCGTTACACTGTTCTCCTAATCCTTGATCATGATTATTTTTGCTTTCCTCCTTTACTTATGCTTGAGTTCATTTTAGCTATAATTACGGGGGAGCTTATTTTTGATCATGTCAAAGGGGGAGAAATAAGTTTAAGTCAACACACATTATTCTAGTATTATGTGTTTATTAGTGATACATGTATCTATTGTATATATATTAAACTTAAAGGATTTGCCATAATCAAAAAGGGAAAGATTGTTAGCCCAATGATTAATCATGTTTTTGAATATGGTTAATCAACTAAGTTTAACATAATAACATCACTAATATTCATGTAATCACTATCATGTTGCTACTTAAACTTAGCATTGTCATAAATATTCTATATCATATTTCTATGCTTGTATCATATTATTTTGTTTGCCTAACATGTATTTATAGACATGCTGTAAGCATGATCAAACATGATCAAACCAGGACATATGAAATGGAGAATTATTGATGGGCCAAAGACGGCGCTATACAAGAAGATTTCTCTGAACCGCCTAACGACCTATCCGGGACCTCGCATTGGGGGTTCCGCTGCCCGGTCAGCGGACAGGGCTCGAGGGGGCAGCGCCCCCCGTCAGGGGTTCGGGGGCAAAGCCCCCGGAAGGTATTCAGATTTCCAGATCTGTTTATCTTTGGACGACTGCCGTCAAAAAAAAAGGCGTCTTCAAGTCTGCTCAAATATTTGAAGAAAGGCGTCATCAAAGGGCTCATGGTTTTGCTATTTTATCAATATAATTTTTTATATTTATTGAGTCTTGGAATACGATGTACACTGTATCGTACTGGCAAATAGGCTATCCAAGAAATGTTTTCAAAATACCCCTTTTATTTTGAAAATAAACCCACTTACAAAAGTCCAAACTACTTCCTAACTGTTTGACTTTTTCAAAAAGCCCAAAAACCAATTTGCAAAACCCTAACAGAACCCTAGCAGAACTCGGCCCAAATTCGGCCAGAGTTCGGTTAGTGAACGTTACTTTTTGAACTTGGTCTTCCCACAGTTATGGATCCCAACGAGATTTTCTCATAGAGTTCTACCCGAATTCTGTCCGAATTCTGTCAGAATTCTGCCTTTGGAAAAACTATAAATAGAGAAGGATTTCGATCATTTCAATTCACTCATACACCAATTCACTTTCATATCTCTTCTCTATAAGCCTACTACTTCTTCCAAAGTGTTCTGAGCTATTCATTTTTAAATCCCAAGCCAGTTACAATCCTCTAGTCGATTTTTCTGTACGGTACGGTCTAGAAGCTTTAGAGTGATTGTAATCAGAGGCTTGATTGAAGAAAGACTCTTCACAATTGAAGTTGGTCGAGTACTTCGGATCAAAGCTCGCGTTGTAGAAGTTACAAGAACTTCGGATGAAAACTTGTGGTATTTTCCAATAGTGGATTCAACTGGAAGCTAGAGTTCTTCCGACTGGACTAGTCCTCATAAGAGGAAAACCAGTATACATCCTTGTGTTTGCATTTGCTCTCTACTCTCTACTTTTCATTTATATATCTGTGATATATATATTATGTGATCTTGCTGCTAACATTTTTTAAATAGTTAATTTCCGCTGCCTACTCTATTCAACCCCCATCTAGAGTATTCCGCTTTACAACTCGTTCCTTCAATCGGTCCTACAATTTATTCCCAGATTGTTAATATACCAAGAAATGATGCATTGTGGTCTAAATTATTTACTGGTACTCTAAAAGGAGTAGCTTTTGAATGGTTCTGCAATCTGCCTGGCGGTTGATTCAAAATATTCAAAGACTTGGAGAAATTGTTCCTTACTTGACTCTATGAAGGAACATGATATGTCTCTATGTCAAAACTCATTGCCACAAAGCAAGATAACAAAGAACTGGCTCAAGAATTCATTGAACGGTTTAGAAGATTGTCAATGAAGCTGCATCTAGGGACTCCTCAATAAGTCCTTATTGACACATATAGGGGTAATTTCTTATCCACAGTCATGTTCTACATAGGCCCTAGAGATTATAATGATTGGCCAGCTTTCATCGCTGCTGTCGAAAAAGCTAAAGAATCAGTTCAGGTTCTGCATTTGATTGGACTAAAATTATCTGAAGACAAAGGGAAGCGTCCCTAGAGCAACAATACTTCTGGAAAAACCAACAAAGGGAAGGAGTCCTTCATCGTTGATGTTTCTGCAGCTGCTTCTCAACCTAAACAAAAAGCTCCAACTACCCCAAGGCCTAAGCCACACCATACCTTCAACGAAGCACTCACACTGGACATAAAGGAAATTAGCTGCAACTTCCTCCCCCTCGAAGGCCTGAAGAAGTAGGGCGAATTAACGATCCAAAGTATTATTTTTATCATCAGTATATACATCACCCAACGAAGGATTGTTACATATTGAAGAACCATATTCAGCAGATGTTGGATTCAAAGGCCATCACGCTGCACACAAATGATAAATAGGTTTCTGCAAATCTTGTTTCTCTCTAATTTGGGGACCTCCCTGCAATTGAAGTTCAAAATGGTGTTACTCTAATACCGAAGGTGACATTACAAGTTGTTAATCTCCCACCGACTTGCGATCAGATGACTGGATTTGTACCACTCACTACTCAGCGTGGTAAAGTTATGAGGATCAAAATCTGCCCCTTTTACTTCGAAGACTCAGAGTAAGAAGAAGAATAAAAAATATGATATATAATCATTGGGCTAACAATCTCCTCCTTTTTTATTATGGCAAATCGGTTATGTTTACGATAGGTACAATAGATGCATATATCACTAATAAACACATATTACTAAAATATTGTTTACTAACTTAAACTTATTCTCCCCCGTTGACATAATAAAAAAAAAGCTCCCCCATAATAAGATAAAAAAATTAACTATAACAGAAGGAAGACAGAAATAATCATGAATAACAATTAGGAGAATATTTGAAACAAACCATTCAAAACACAATTTAAGAAATAATATAACTCTAGTTTTGAAGGAAACCAATAAAGGATTTTAATAAAAGGTAGATACCAATATAGTAGAAATCAATCATTGGTCATAAATAATCCAAGAAAAAAATTCACAGATCTAGTATACCAATATAAAATACCAAATATAGAAAAATAAGACTTTTATTAATGATCACAAAAAAAATATGATTCACAATTTGCCCATACAAATTAGTGAATCAATTCCATAAGGAGTATACTCATTGAAAAAAATTAAAATAGATATACTAGAATCTATACAAAAGCTATACCAAAGTTCATACATTTGAACTCATTTACCTTAGCATGATAAATAAATATCCACTAGATAAACATGAAGGTAATGAATACAAAATACTTCAGAAGGAGAAATTCAGTCGACTTGAATGCTCCCCCGCAAAGTATGATCAGTCTAAGTATAGATAATCAAGAACTTTGAGATAAAATATCAATAAGAAATGTCAAATCAATTTAAGCTCAAAGGAATCATCAATAAGGATAATTAAATATATTTGACAAGATGACTTTTACAAACTCATAAAATGAGAGAATTAAAAATAATAATAATCATATATTCTCTCATAAACTTACTAAAATAAAAAATTATGAACAAATCAACAAGATATTTTAAATAAAAGAATATATGTCCATGATGAACTAGGTATACCACATATTAAGGGCATAAAAGAATTAAAATAATTAATTTGCTCCCCCTTAAAATATGCGTATCTAGTTCCAAAGTAATTTATATGCGAAAATAGATAAAATAAATAATCGCAAGATATAAGGAATATCCAAGATATACATATTTCTTTCCTTTGATGAAATGCATATAAAGTTCCAAACTTGAAACAAATATCATCTTTAGGCAAGTAAAAGAAATATATAATAAATTCTTAAAGATGAACAAACAAAATATGTCTCCAATGAAAAATATATATTCAAATAACAAAAATGATTTCAACAAGTAAATTTTTTTTTGAAAATTGCCTTAATAATGGTATTCGAGTAATAGACAGATTCAAAAAAATTAGAAGACATTTGAAATATGGAATTCATTATAAAAAAGTTGTTCTAGTGAATGTTCGAATGTGTTCGTTCACTCCTCAGACTCACAACTGACGATTCAAAACTTTTGTATCATGAAAACAGCTTTAATAAAAGATCCACAGCCCATTTTAAGTAAATAAAAATAATGCTAGATAAATGTCCAGAATAAATAGCATTCTAGATATATGGCATGTTAGGGGAATAATTGATTTGAAACAATTAACTGCTCCCCATTTTCATGGCTATATCAAAAATTAATAACAAATTTAAATTCCAGAGAAATATTTCCAGAAGTAGAAAACTAATTCATCAAAATATTAGGTCTTATTATCAAAGTTTATTTCTTCCCTTTTAAAGCCGTAGCACGGTATCAACTGTAGGCTTAAAGCAAAGAAACGCTTTGAGAGAGAGAAATTAAACTAACTTCTCCCCAACAAAGAATTACTGCTATAGGCAGTTAGTAACTTGAATAAGAAGAGAATAATAAAATCTTAAAAAATATCATGAATAAGAAAAACAATCATCTTTAGACAAAAGAGATAATATCCATTAAATGAACACTTAAGATGAAAAGATATTTCAATTTAGCATATATAAATAAAAATTTGATGAATAACCATAAAAGACGACATAAATTGATCTATGCAATAAAATCTCACAATAGAAAAGTTAGATCAACACATGTTACCTTTTGTGAAAAATATAAAAAGATAATATTGTCCATCAAAATGAAAGTCAAAATCGAAAGACAAAATCTATATCTCTTTGCTTAGAATTTAAGCTCAATCTAAGATTATATCGATTTAAAGAATATAAAAATAAGTGCATCCACTGAAATCGAAAGATCTTAAACAACAACAAAAATCAAATCATTTGTAGCTATAAGCACAAGATGTATCCATTAAATGTATCCTTATATGTGCTACAAAATTATTGGGTAACAATAAAATATAAAATATTTGTAATTTAAAAAGTAGGGCCTAGATATGCTGATATATTCTGGAACCTAGGGGACTAGGTTCAGTGCCTTGGATCCAGAACTAGATAATAGTTGCAAGTATACCTTAATAAATCTTAAGTCTATAAAGTATTGATCACTGTGGGTTAGCTGTAGGGGCCGGTTCCCAGCTAGCGGTAGTCTGAAGACTAGTATACCGTGTCACTTCAGGCTATTTATACCTGTATGACAGAAGGACCCTTTCGGCTTGTACCCAAGATGATTTCTACTTTCAAGAACTTACATTTAAAAGAATATACGTAGTATCATCAATCAGCATCGAAATCCAGAATTCCTAAATATAAGATAAGTAAATCCCCAAAGAATGAACAAGGAATGATCATCAAGATTAAGATACTAAAAACCAGTTTTCAAAAAGTTTTCATAGTGCACTATAGAGATAAATATATAGTATACGTGTGTACCAATAAACATATCAAGATAAAACAAACGATCATAAAAGAACACTCACAAATAATTATGAGCAAGACATTAATAAATATTTCTTCTCAAAATCCCAACTTAAAGATATAAACCAAATAAATATCAAAAATTAAGAGACTAATAATATATATATATATATATATATATATATATATATATATATATATATATATATATATATAATTGCATACATGAAATAATTCAAATATAAATTAAATACAAGTCATGTATCCAAAATGTCAAACAAAAAGCCAAAAAAAATGTCATTTAAGAGAGGCTTTGAAGAAGAAGCTAATAGAGAGAAGAACACAAATTTGCTCAAAGTAATCAATAGCGGAAGTATGAGGTAAGCACAAGTTTGAAGATAACAAGTATAATTAAATACTTTTCAAAATAATATAGAACTTGAGCTGAACTCATATGTCCTCATAAAGATGTTTATACAAAAATATACATCAATATAAGAAATATATGAGCAATATATTCATGTATCCTTAATAAGCCTTGAAAAATTATCAAAATATCAAAAACATGTATAGATATGCTTCATTAGGAATGATGTAATTGATTCATAAGAAGTTAATCCAAATAAAATATGAGAATCAATAGTAAATATATTATTCAAGCACAAGGTTAACATAGAAGTATATGTATCTACTTTTCAAGTAAAAAAAAGAGACTTGTGCTCAACATACATATTCACAAAATACCGATTAAAGTAAATATGACATGATAAAGACAAATTGGTAAGAATTACAAAAATATTAAAGACGGAGTCAAAAACACATTAACTCAGAAACTTAAGCTCTATGGACTAGAGTGGTACGCATCTTCATAGATAAAGACTAAGAGTAAAGAGCATACATAGATAAATGTGTCACACTAATAGAAAATGAGTAAAAAAAACTTTATAGTGTGAACTTATCATTTAAGCTAACCAACTAGTCATGCTAGGATTATAACTCGCATAAATGATAAACAATTAAAAGGTATCAATGAAAGCTAATAGCAAGACATCAATAAGAACATGCTAGATATTAAAAACTATTTAGGAAGCATGTTACCAAAGTGGTTCCAGTGACCACACATATGTTGGTGCAATTGCGTGGAAGATAACCGTTGTAGCTTTGCAATCACCAACATGCTCCATGGTTCTATGGTTCAGCATAAGTAGCTCCACCTGAAATATTAGGTGGAGACTTTGGTATCCAGTACTTGGATCCATATTTGTTAGCTTTGGGAATCCATTTGCACAAGTTCATATCAACTAGCTTTCTAATCTGACAATGATTAGAAATGTGTCCATTCATACCACAATAATAACAAAAAGTATTAACATTAGTCCTATGTACAACAGTATGAGAACGTGCAGTGGTGTGATATGATATGCGTGGATATTTGTAATAGAATGCATAGTTATGTGAAGCTTTAGCTTTGTTCGCTTCCTTTTTAAAAGATCTGTTGTGTGTGACTTTATGATGTGTCACGTGTCTTGTGTTAGACTGAGTCACAGGTTGTACTACCTACTTTTCCAGTCTAATCTCTAACTTTTTAGAGTTAGCACAGATCTCATCATATTTAGCAGAAAGAGCATCAATTCTACATGAAGCAATAGAATACTTCTTCTTTTCTGATTCTAATTCCTCCTTTAGTTTAGCATTTTCTTGAGTGCTTTTATCAATGCATTCAAGTGCCTCATGCAATCTAAACTCAAGAATGGAAATCTTAGTAGAATTATCAGAAGTAGAAGTATTTCTAGCATCATTCAATAAGCAAGTAAGCTTTTCATTCTCAAGCTTATAGCACAGAATGTCCTTTCTAGCTTGTTTATAGTTATCTAATACTTTCTTGTGTTCTTTCAATAGATCACTGAAAGCATCAGATAACTCATCATAAGAGAATTCATTCCCTTCAATAATAGAGTTGTCGTGTAACTCGTTGGATAATGCCATTGAGCATATATTTGTAACTTGACGAGGTCTCTATTCTTCTTCAAAATTGCTTGCTTCGTTTTCACACCATATGCTTGTGGTAACATATTTGTGGGACGATGATCTTTTTTTGTATGATTGTTCATAGCGGTTCTCTTTTCTAGCAGTTGTATAATCTTCTTTGATGTGGCCTATCTTCTTATAGTTGTCATATACAAGCTCTTCTTCATATAAAGGATTATGTTGAACCTTAAATCTCTATGTCATCGTGCATACATTTACATCATTATGAAGACTATCCTCTTCTCTGGAGGTACTATCTCTGTTTTTGTACCTGCACTCATAAGTAGCTTCAAAAAGTTTCCAAATTTTATGAGATGTTGTGTAAGTAGTAATAAGATTGAATACATTTATGTCTACAGCACAATAAAGAGCATGCATTGCTTTTGCATCAAGGCTAGCTAACTTATTCTCTTCCTTCGTGTAACTATAATAAGGCTTGTTGATTATAGAGGATGTGAGAATAGATGTGATAGAAGGCTTTTGGTAGCTATTGACAACAATTGACCATAAGTCAAAGTCTTGAGACTTTAGGTACAAGCTCATCCGTGTTTTCTAATAACTATAGTTCGTTCCATCAAATATTGGGAGTCTATTTGTGGATTGCACTTCACCTGTGAATATTGAATTTACAGCTGCCATATGTATACTCTCTAGAGTGTTAGATTTGAATATAACCTGCTCTGATACCAATTGTAGTAGAAATTGGTATGAGCAGTAATATCTATATAATAATCACCCGCTCTGATAGTAATTATAGGACTGTTGAGCACCTCTAGAGGGGGATGAATAGAGTACGTGCGTGTGCAGCAAAAATAATCACCAATTAAAAAAATAGATTATAAACTATGGCAGATAAAAGACGGTAAATAAAATATAGTAAAGTAAGAGTCAAGAATTCAAACTCAGTGATATAACGATGTATACTGGTTTCCCTCTAAGAGGACTAGTCCAGTCGTGAGTACTATTGCTCGCTGTTAATCCACTATGGCACAAGCTTTAAATGAGCTCTTGCAACTCTTACAACACCATGCTTGGCGACAAGTGCACGACCAACTTCACAATACCGTGCTTGGTGATGAGCGCATGACCGACTCCAAAAGGTAATTGGAAAACTGGAATGTTTTCTGAATAAAACCTCCGATACAACTCTTCAACACCAAACTCTAGATTAAACAGAAACTGTACTGGCTTGGCTATGAGTCATGAAGGCTTAGATATAAAAGTAAAAAGCTTAGAACCCTTTAGATAGAGAAGAGAATAGATGAAATTGGATGATTTAAATGAATGGTAATCTCAACTCTAATTTTAGTATTTTTGGGAGACCGAACTCGGGCAGAGTTCGGACAGAGTTCAGATGCTAGAATTTCGCATACGAACGTTGAATGCAGATTTGGTGGGAACTATATTTCGAATTTACCCAGACCTAACTCGGACGAAACTCGGACCCAACTCGGGCCGAGTTCTGACCGAGTTCGGGCAGAGTTCTGCCAAAACAGTTTTGGCTAAATTTTGTTGGATTTTGGGCTTTTTAATATTTGGACTTTTGGATAGATATTTGTGGATAGGTAGGCTATATATTGTGGACTGAGAATAGCTAAACCAGTACCGATCCGATCAATCTCATATTTTTCCTATACTCAATAAAAGAAAAAATACATAATAAATTTGAAAACCAATAGCCCTTTTGATGACATCTTTTTCTGACATTGAAGACGCATTTTTTCTTGACGATAATCGTCCAAAGATAAAAAAATCAAGAAACCTGAATACCAAGGGGATAGAAGGACAGACATCTTATGGGTCAGTGGTTTTATCAGCTGCAGTCTCCCCCTCGGTCCTTACGACTCGGGGCACCTTTGGGGCGGGTTCCTCTGGAAGATCCCTAAGTCTTTCAGACCATATGGGCCCCGCCTGCATAAGCAAAGTAGCGATAAACAAAAAGTACAAAATGAAACCTTGAAAAGAAAATACTAAGGCTTACCCATAAAGAAGACTCAACGGGTAGGGCACTCGATTCCAATGAAGGCTATTGGGAGGGTCCACCCTGCTGGGGTACAACAACTATTTTTGTCCTTTTACCAGGAGGAGGGCTCACCCCGAAAGAAACCTGACATTTCCGCGGGTTACTCAGAAGCACTTCCTCCTCTCTTCCTTTTCGTGATGAACTGGAGCCTTCTGTTGATCTACTTTCCGATGGTGCAAGCCCATGGAGACGTTTAGAAGCCAATAAAGGGACCTCAAACTTCGTCCCCTCAAGCAACTTCGCTCTCGTTCGTACTCCGGTCAGAAGTTGTTTGCGATACAGTAAAACTTCGCAGCAGAATACAAAATATGAGTCTCCTCATGCATTAAAGGGATCGTAAATTCTGCTCCAGTACCACCGGTATTATAATAATGCCATACCCTGGCACCATCCATAAGACTTCCCTCATAACCAAGACAAGAGCTTGGATTGCCCATCATAGCCTGGCTATAGGGAAATTGACGTGCGAAGCGGATTGGAAAATAAGGCTCCAAGTACACCCGATTATGGTTCCGGTACACCAAGTGGAAAGAATGGATGAACTGCAACCAGTGGAAGGCCCGGAAAGTTAGATCACTGTCTACTAACTCATCATTTGCAAGAAAACCATCGTATGTAGGCAAAACCCTGTGGAGAACATAGCCGTCCAAACGGCCCAACATCCATCTACAGACGGGGACATCCTGATGAAGCCATTTCGCATATTGATAGTTACGCAGTGTTGTATCCCCTACCTCGTAACAAGCGAGAGTACTGTGCACTATCAGACCAGGGCGGTACAAAGCCAACCAACCCATCAAGTAGTGGTAAGGGAGTCCAACCTACGAAAATTCCTCATTCCCTTCGCGACACTCTATTATCCTCTTGGAAAACTTCCACAAACCACACAGGAAGTCACATAGCATGGCCGGCAACAGAGCTAAGGAATGTCGGAAGGCTAGACTCATAGCTGGCAGAATCAAGTCCTGACTGAGCCATCCTGCAGGCCCAGAACCTCCGGGAACCACGGCCCTCCGTAGCCATATCATCTAAAAGTAGGTAAAGTCTCTTTCGGACTCAAAGAAATCAGATTATGACAGAAGTAATTATGAACTCTGGAGGTGGGCCTCCCTTCGGCATCTACTAAGGGAGCAGATACCCCCACTTTGGCCATCATATTATCTACTTCATCAGCAGTATATGCTCGACGCGTAGTGATGTGAACCTTCTCTGGCATCGATGGACGCTTTGTGAAAATATAATCCACCCAGGCCTTGACGTATGGCGAGGCCTGCGCCCTACCTATGTGCGTGCATACTTGCTGGTGGCAAAACAACTCTTTATACACAGCCATCATCTTAGGATGCTTGTTCTCCAACACCAAGAATTCTTCCTTGCAAGGGGTATGTTCCTCGTATGGCACGTCCCCCCATGGCAGCTTCGATATGGCACGTATCTCATGAAGGGCCAAACCCATCTCTCCACAGGGGTGAAGAACGTCCCGGTATGGTGGTTAAATAACTCCAACAAAGCTATGAAGTCGGTTGATCTCTATCCCATGCTCGGTGGCCCTGATGGCACGACAAAGGCCCGTACCTATCAAATCCTTCTTGAACCTACCCACCGCCCATTGAGTTAGCTCATTCCACTCAGACTTGGGATAAATCCAACCCGCGACACGGGAGGGATCTTTCGGATAGGTATGGTATGTGGCCAATGAAGTAACATGTAGGCAACTCTAGTGGAGGATGAATAGAGTTTGTGTCAAAAATAACCAATTAAAAAATAACTCTATGCCAAGTCCAGAAGTAACTACCAAGAAATATATAATCAGAGTAGTAATGCAAAAATTAAGAGAGAGCAGAAGAGCATACGCAAACACAATGATATAACCTGGTTTCCCTCGTGGAGGACTAGTCCAGGCCTGAGAACTCTCGCTCAGGATTGAAATCTACTATTTGTGAATAGGGTACATACGTGCCTTTACTCAGAAGAGCACGCCAACTTCTTACAACTTCGTAGAGGCAAAACTTAGAATTTTCCAAGTGACTTCTTTTTAACTCTTGCACAGAAACTTCTAGCTAAATCGTACTGAGCACCTTGGGGATTAGGAAGTTTTGTGGCTAGTAGATTGGAAGTGTAAGGCTTAGAATGAATAAGGCTTAGAAGAGTGAGAGTGAGAGATGATTTAAAATGAGAGAAATCAAGCCCTATATATACTAGTCAGGGGAGGCAGAATTCGGCCAGAATTATGTCCCAAATATTAAAAAAATTTGAACGTTGGACAGCTCGTAGCAGGGTGTGCCTAAAAATTAGGTTGCTAATTTTCGGGGGCAGAGTTCGGCTCGAGTTCTGCCATAGGCAGAGTTCGGCCCAAACTGTGTCTACTAGAGACCAGAAGTTCTAAAGGTCTATGGAGCTTTGGTTTGGTTCAGGATGTTTAGTTTTATATGGTGGAGCTTGCAGTAGTAAGTATAGGTGTTAAGATGACTCAATGCGGCTCAACATACATTTACATAGACTCAATAAATTGAAAGATTACAGAATGAGAACAAATACATTTGTACTGTAACAGCTTTGTTGATGACGTATGTCTTTGAGCTTGATATGTTGTATTGGATTGTAGTTGATGTTCTGTCCTGAACTTGATGTGTCGTATTGGATCATATCAGTTATCATTTTGTTAATTCTCTAAATTAGGTTGACTGTGATCCAGTTTGGGTCAACAATCTCTTCCATTTTGATAATTGACAAATAATATTTGTATGTTCTCAATATTTATACCTGGACACATGTTGAAGGAGATAAAATAATTTGTACGTATGAAGTCACTCTCCCGTGAATAGATATTTTCGTTTCCGTCCTGGTACAAAGTTCTTATCTAAGCACAATACAATTATATATAAAATCACATCATATACATCATCACATCAAATATCTATTATTCTCCTCCTTTGTCACTTAGCAAAATAAAGCACAGCTCCCTCATAAAGAGAGAAACGATAGAAAAAGTGAAGAGAGTAAGCACACAACTTTAACCATAACCAAACGTTAAGAGAAAAACTAGTAGTTTTGATAATCCAGTAGAAAGAAACTTGCAGTCATACATATTGAATAAAATGAAAACATAGTAGAAATATAACTGAAGTCATGAAATGAAACTACAAAGCAAAATCATAACTAAGATGCTTCAGCAGCAGCAGCAAATAGGCAACCACAACCATCATGGAGCTGGAGGATGGGATGGTGTCACGACCCGCACTCGGAATAAGGGCACGAGTGCGAGACAACGTCCCAGCCTACGCTGCAGAAACAGCGTAGAACGCTGTCTAGGTCTACTATCTAACAACAGTTATAATATCAAAACCTGTCGAGAATGGTCAACTCCGAACGGAGGACAAGCAATGACAATATAATATACTCAATCACAAATTTTAAGAAGAAAAGATAACACTGAAAGATAAAGACAACAAGATATGAAAATATCATCCTGAATGTCCAACACAGAATAATACAAGTTCAAAGTCTCAGAGTCAACAATCTCAAATACAAAGACTAAATAATAACAAGCTAAAGTGTAATCTGGAGACAAAGTCCAGTACTAAACTAATCTAGCTAAGCTACTCTAATGCCTCATCGGTTGGAGCTAACCCTTGCTGAACTAGGGTCTCCAAGTATAAGCCAACTACGTCATAAGGACCGTAGTAGGTAGGACACTCCTCCTCGCCCGAATCTGTAAAATTTTGTCAACATATCCAGTCAGGATGGAACAAGCACAAATCTCCAATAACAGTTTTAGTTAGACGATATTACATGGTAAAGTGGTAAGCACATGGTATGGCATATCAAGGCTGTAAATGAATGTAAGAGCAAGAAAACAATGTATATAATGTACGGAAATCAGGAACTACTATCTATGTGAGTTTAGCACTAGTTTCAACATGTGATCGGCTTAGGAACTTGATAAAATATTTGGCCTGGTTAGTCATACGTGAGTGTATGATTAACACTATTCAATGTTTAATACTTGATACAATGCGGGTATTGATCATATATCTACGCTAACACCCCCATCCCTGACTAGTATAGTGGATCCAACCATGATACATCATGACACGAAATTTTATGAGAAGGTAGCTAGCCTTCGCAGAAATCGTGTCTACACAATGCACGAGAAATAAGGAGTCTTACATGAGGTTTACCATGGAGTACAAGAAATAACATCTCATGACGGGATCCAGACAAGTACCAATTCGTGTGAACAATGTGTCAAGAGAACCCGGATATCTACACTAAATTCAAGAAACATAGACGATATCATAAAACAAAAATACTATCAGAAAATGTACTCGCCTGAAATCTGGTGGAAAAATGTAAACAGTATATCGAGGCTCCGAGTGAAGTCACAGACTTAAAGATGAGATATGCATGAGTTAAATAGGGTTTAACAGTGTTAGACATGATTTCTAGTGTATGCTATACAGATCTAGGTCAAACTCAGTCAAACTAAGTTACACTAAGTCATACTAGGTCATACTAGTTCTAACAAGTCAAACTAGATCAAGCTAGTTCATGCTAAGTCAATCTAAGTCAAACAAAGTCAAATTAGGTCCATCTAAGTCAAACAAAGTCATACTAGGACAAACAAGGTCAAACAAGGTCAAACCAAGTCAAACTAGATCATACTAGGTCAAGGGTTGACCTACAGTTGACTTTTGGTCAACTGGTTAACTTTAGTCAACTTCTAGTGTAATCTTGGTCCAATTGAATTACAGCTTACTTTGAGTCAAAACAGTCAATCTTGGTCAAATATGGTCAAATCTAAGTCAAGCATCCTATTTCTAGTCATTACCTACCAAAATAACCTGTAACGACCCAGTCCTAAAATACTTAGGACTAAGTACGTAGACATGTCAGCTATATACATACGAAGTATATGGAGCCCTCGTATGTATACATAAGCTGTAAAGTGCAGTAAACCAAGACACACTAAATCTCATCCACAAATATAAAGGAATAATAATATAAAATCAACTTTGAATTGTCATGTACACTTGTTGGGCGGAGACAAATCCACTACCAACTATTAAATGAAAAGAAATAGATATACATGAAAGAAATAATCAAACGAAGCGAAGGGCGATCCAAGAGCATGCTATCTACAAAGCAAGAGAGTAAATCATGTCCTTGGCTAGAGCACCTGCGGAAAGTCACAAAACACACACCTGGAGAGTTCATCAGGTCCTCAGAGGGACGTAACAAGATACAAGAAACAACATGCCATAAACTGAATATGAAGCTACTCAATAATAATTCGGACCATAACAAGGTTCAGTACATTATCATCGGAGCAGTTGACCACACCTACAACAAAACAAGGACAATGTGTGGTAAACTAGTCCGCGACCAAATACGGTTCCAAGTCATGGTCAGGCATAAGTACATAAACCAAAAGTACCCATACCTAACAGATAACGGTCACCTAACCATTCTAAGTGTGATGCAATCGAGAATAGTGCATGGTCGCTTAACCTTCAAGTCAAGTCAAGGTAAAATAAGCAGGACCTCAGTAGCGAGTCTCAATACTATATACCATTCCTCAGTATCGAGCGAGTCTACAGTATATAGTCTACCTATCGTTCCTCAGTAGCGAGCGAGTCTACGATAGATAGGGAGGAGGTAAACGCCCAGTTCTATTCTCCCCACCCAATGATCTAACGCTAATGACCACTAGTCTTTTATCATGCAATCCAAGTAGTTGTCATGGCCTACCGCTCGTCCAATATGTACCGCTGGCCACTCAGTACATATGTCCGAGACCTATATGCGACTCATGATTCGTGACGTACATGTGTCAAGGCCAATGAATGCAGGTAGTCAATAAAATCTAGGTTTTACTAAGCAAGAAAATATTTAAGTAGAGGAAATAGAACTAGACAATAAAATTTGCAACAGTTTAGCACAACTTATTTTGCAGAAAAAAAATAAAGATAAAATAAATGCATGCAGTATAATGAGCAGTAATAAACGGTGATGGCAAGGTATCTTGCCTGGTTTGTCGTCAGGTGTGGTACGATATTCTGAAAGATCCAGTGTTGTCCTATAGCCGGGGTCGATGTATATGGGTCCAATTTTGCAAGAAAAAGAAATGTGTGATCAGTCGTGATGGATGATGATAATCGAGGAGGAATTATCGAGATAGATACATATATTTAATTTTTGAAATATTTTGATAGTTTACATAAATACTTGAAAATACTTTATATTCAGTTTAGAAAAATATATTTTATTAGTCAAATATATGTTATAGGAAAATACCTTAAAAATCAAAATTTGTTTTTAGGCAAAATACCCTATGTTTTTCAAGATAAAGAGTTTTGAGATGGAAAGCCATATATGGCTAATGAAAAATTTATGAAGAATACTAGAAAATTATTATCTAATTTTTGGAAGCTACGCTTTATGGGACAAAGTATTTTTATTTTTTAAAATTTCTAAAATAATAATAATAATTTAATATTAAGAACATGGTAACACTAAAATACTTGTACTACTGCTACCTTGTATTTCAGAATATAGCCTACTAAAAATCATAGATATATATATATATATATATATATATATATATATATATATATATTAATTTAATAATGCAATATCCTAAGAATATCTAACAGTGATAATAATACTTATAAAAATACTACTGCTAATAATAGTAATAATAATAATAATAAATAGTAGAAACAATAGAAACAGCTGTAAAGCTGTGCTCCTTTCACTAGAAACAAAGGAACACAAAACAAATATATATATATATATATATATATATATATATATATATATATATATATATATATATATATATATATAAACAATCAAGGTTTAAAGAAGAAGGAGAGAGAGAGAGAGAGAGAGAGAGAGAGAGAGAAAAAGTCACAAAGAGAGCAGGGAAAAGAGGAGGGAGAAGAGAGCTAGAGGAGGAGAGACATGTGGGAGAGAGCGGGGTCTTTCCTAGTGTGGCTCGACGGCGGGTCGCGGCAAGGCGCGACCGCGGCGGCGAGGCCGGATCCGGGCTACGACGTCGAAAGGAATGCTGGAAGCGAGCGCTCGGGGTCCGGTAGCGAACGGTGGCTTCTAGAGGCGGCGTACGGGGAGTCAACAGCGGTGTGGGAGATCTCATCGGGCACGCGACAATGCGCTGTTGGCGGCGGACGGCATGGCAGCCGGAGGTATGGTTAGGGTCCCTTTTCTTTATCTGGTGTTGTTATGGTGGGTGTTAGCTGGGGATTGGTGGTTGGCAAAGTTTTCGGGGAGGTGAAGATGGTAGCAGTGATGGTGGCGGCGTAGGAGGGCTCGGTTGGTCAGATAGCAGGGAATTGGGGCGGATGTGGTGGCAGAGTTGTCGGTGCACGGGGGTTCGGAGAGGCGGTCTGATTGACCGGAGAAAGGTCGACCGGGGGGTTGGTTTTGGTGTGATGATGGTGATGGGGTTGGTGTCCATAGGGGGATGGTGTCGGTAGGCAGTTCGGTGGTGGTGCATACGGTGGGGTGAGGATGACGACGGTAGTTGCGTGGAGGGATTGGCCAGAAACGGCGATAGTGGTTATGGCTTGGTGGTGATGATAGGTCTAGTGGCATCAATTTTGTGGGTGGCCGGGTGACAGGGACGCGGGGATGGCTGTGGCGGAGAGGGACGAACTAGTGGTGGTGGTTGTGATTGTTCGGGAAGGAGACGGGGAGTTGGGGTCGAAGGGATGATTCCGGAGGCAAGGGTTGGTTTTGCCCCCGCGATGGCGGCGATGGTCGATGGGGACCAAGGCCAGGGTGGTGGTTGCCGTGGTTCGAGATCGGAGATGGGGCTGGAAGTGGCGGGGTGATGCTGGGGGTTGCGACGATGGCTGCCGTGGTGATAGAAGAACGACGGGGAAGAGAGCTGGTGCTGTGTCCTGCGAGACATTGGGCAATGTTATGTCCAGCATGTCGGGCATGGAGAGAATATTTGTATTTGTACTAGAAAAATATAGTAGAAGGAAAAATAACATGGACACGATGCATGATAGATATTTTGTTGGAGAATTTGGATTGTGCAATTTTATAGAAAAAGAGCAATGAGGGTTCTCCTTATATAGGAAGTGGAAACCCTTTGTTGGATATGGATTCAGATTGTCTAAATCTGCAATAGATATTATACCATTTAATTTAAAACAATTTAATCCAAATCTAGTTCAAATCTAGATAATCCTATCTTTTAAATAAGGACTATTTAAATTAAAACAACAAAATCAAAATTTTAAATTTAAATTATCATGACAATTAAACATTAATCAATCAGGTTTCAAAATATCTTTTTATAGATAATAATAAAATAATAATAAATAATTTCAAAAATCAAATATATATACATGAATAAATTTTCATGTACCTCGATGCAATTAGAATATTTACCAAAAATATAGTTTTTTCTAAAATACTACTTATATTTATAAAATAAATTAGCCGTTTTATGACAAATAATTAAAATAAAGTTTGGGCGAAATTCGTGTAACGTACCTCGTAGCAAAATATTTACCTTATACTATTTTCAAAAATTTTACTTATTTTCTATATAAAATAAATCTTTTGATAAAATATTTGTGTATATAAAAATACCAGCTCGCAAATACATACTCGTACGTGATGTAGTGCAAATTCAAAAATAAAAAATCAATACAAATTTAATTTTAAAAAAAATTGTAGTAAAAATTTAGGGGGTTTACATCCTACCTAACTTACAAAAATTTCGTCCGCGAAATTTAGGAATAGATAGGGTAGGTAGGGTTGAGGTGATAGAAGGAATTTCTATTGGTGAGAAATCACGATCAATTTATTTGGCGAGAAAAATGTATACAAGCAATTTTGAATAATCACGATCTAGATAACTAAGAAAGTAAAGGCACAACATGGTATAGATGATCGCGAGAATGACAACCCATCAGTTTATAATTAGATTCCACACTACCATCATGATTTAAATGTGTCATGCCAAAATAGGTTTTTAACTTTCTTGACCAAATCTTGAACCAATATTCAAAATTTTCATTTCAATAACAACCTTTGTCATATTCGTAAATTTTATCAAATTATCATTATTGCCCTTACCACTATTATCACTTCACAATTTAATGTCCCTACTGAAATTTATATTCCACCAACCATTTTAATTTCCTTTGAATCACTTTTTTTTTTCCCTCAATTGATATTTATCCTCAAATTTAACTCACTAGAAATTTTTAATTTTTTTAAAAAAATATATATATTTTTAAATCTTATATCTCATAATAGAAATTTAATAAGCACAAAACTTTTGATTTCAATAAATCTCTTATCTTCTTCTCCCAACCTATCTATATAGGTATATATTTCCTCAACCTATAATCTCCTAAAAATTTAATTTCAATAAACCTTCAATCAATTTAGTTGATGGCAAAATCAAACTCTTCCTAGTAGGAAATTCACATTTGTTTATCAATCTGACAAAAAATTTCTTAAAGCAGCAAACATAAAATCCATCTCCAATATTTGATTTATCACAAACCATTTGTCAATCACACTCATCTCATCAAAACATCATATTTATTAATTCTATCTAATAGCACCTTTCAACTAATGTCACCCAATTATTTTATTTAATGATACTACTAATCTCCTCTATGGAGCCTTCTAATCTAATCATGTATAACTGAAGGGTGTCATGGTTCAATTCCATATTCGCACAAGGGAATCATATAAGAATATGGTTTGTATAAATCATAGTGGAGTAAAAAATGAAATTCTCAATGAGCAAAGCAATTCAAATTTTGGGGGGAAAGATATGGTTAGGGTAATGATCGTGGTAAGGTTTTGGACCATAATAAGGGGTCGCTAATTATCGCACAAAAAGTAAAGATTGTTATGGGTCTACGTAAATCATGATTAGTACGGAATAATAATATTGAGAAGTCAAGTAGATCAAGGATTAAAATAAGTTAGGGTCACGGTTCCCAGGGAGAAGATAGTCAACTAGGTTGGAGGGAACGATTTAAGGGGCGATTCTATTCATTCTAAAGTTTCAAATGAGTAAGGGCACGATAATAGATCTAGAGTTTAAGGGAAAGGGTGAGTAACTTGAGATGAAGATATTTTCCCATGGTTTGGTCGATGACTATCTACACTTGTGTATATGCAACATCGTAGTCATCGGTGGTATGGCAATTAAGGGGGTACTTCTACTCTTATTACGATGACCTTGCTACCTTCTTGGTTCCCTATCACGATAAGATCTAAAACTATAAATTCGAGTTCCTCAAAGGTTTGTCAATTCTCAAAATAATCTACCAATGTTATCTAATCTTTCTAAGTCGTCAAGCATATTCATTACTTAAAATTTTAACTCTTTAATCAATATCGAGATAAACCTTTATCATACCATTTTTTTTCTCAATTCTCTTAAACTTAATCAATCGTAAATCGTACAATAAATTTTTTTTCCTCAAATTGATTTCATAGCCACAACATATGTATATCTATAAATCCATGTCATAAATATTTTCTAAACTTCTTCAAACACAAAATTAAAAATCAAGCATCAGCTTGTTTTCCAATCATGTATATTTTATTGACCTTCTTTTGAATACCACCTAATAGTCTCAAAACAAATAAAAATTTAACTATCTTTCAAGGTTTGGCCATATTGCTACTACCCAACTTAGAATTAATTAATCATTCACACAAGATCGTACCTCTAGGAGAATAGGGTCCTCTATCCTTAAAGTATAGAATACTATTATAACCCTGCTAGGACCTTACTGCATACTAGTTGTCAATGTAATCCTTTTAGCCATGTGTTTGCCCTATGAGCATATACTAGTGTAGTCATCTTCCTAACAACAATTAAGCACAAGAAATAAGTATTCATGGTAGTAAGAAATCAAGCAAGATGCAAATCAAGAAAATCGAACGAGATATCAAAATTTGAAGTCAAGAAAGGAGATCAAGTATGTGGATGAGATCCTAGACTCTATTCCTATGTGCAGCTCCGCTCGGTACAATAACGTAACCGAAACGGCAAACAGACCTGCATGGGCCACCACAAAAACATGTAACGCCCCAGTCCCAAAATACTTAGGACTAAGAACGTAGACATGCCAGCTATACACATACGAAGTATATGGAGCCCTCGTATGTATATATAAGCTGTAAAGTGCAGTAAACCAAGACACACTAAATCTCATCCACAAATATAAAGGAATAATAATATAAAATCAACTTTGAATTGTCATGTACACTTGTTGGGGGGAGACAAATCTACTACCAACTATTAAATGAAAAGAAATAGATATACATGAAAGAAATAATCAAGCGAAGCGAAGGGCGATCCAAGAGCATGCTATCTACGAAGCAAGAGAGTAAATCATGTCCTTGGCTAGAGCACCTGCGGAAAGTCATAAAACACACACCTGGAGAGTTCACCAGGTCCTCAGAGGGACGTAACAAGATATAAGAAACAACATGCCATAAACTGAATATGAAGCTACTCAATTATAATTTGGACCATAACAAGGATCAGTACCTTATCATCGGAGCCGTTGATCGCACCTACAACCAAACAAGGACAAGGTGTGGTAAACTAGTCCGCGACCAGATACGGTTCCAAGTCATGGTCAGGCATAAGTACATAAACTAAAAGTACCCATACCTAACGGATAACGGTCACCTAACCACTCTAAGTGTGATGCAATCAAGAATAGTTCATAGTCGCATAACCTCCAAGTCAAGTCAAGATAAAATAAGCAGGACCTCAGTAGCGAGTCTCAATACTATATACCATTCCTTAGTATCGAGCGAGTCTACAGTATATAGTCTACCTATCGTTCCTCAGTAGCGAGCAAGTCTACGATAGATAGGGAGAAGGTCAACATCCAGTTGTATTCTCCCTACCCAATGATCTAACTCTAATGATCACTAGTCTTTTATCATGCAATCCTAGTAGTAGTCATGGCCTAACGCTCGTCTAATATTTACCGTTGGCCACTCAGTACATACGTCCGAGACCTATATAAGACTCGTGATTTTTGACGTACACGTGTCAAGGCCAATGAATACAGGTAGTCTATTAAATCTAGGTTTTACAAAGCAAGAAAATATTTAAGTAGAGGAAATAGAACTAGATAATAAAATTTGCAACAGTTTAGCACAATTTATTTTGCAGAAAATAATAAATAGAAAATAAATGCATGTAGTATAATGAGCAGTAATAAACGGTGATGGCAAGGTATCTTGCCTGGTTTGTCATCTGGTGTGGTACGATATTCTGAAAGTTCCAGGGTTGTCCTATAGCCGGGGCCGATGTATATGGGTCCAATTTTGGGAGAAAAAAATATGTGATTAGTCGTGATGGATGATGATAATCGAGGGGGAATTATAGAGATAGATACATATATTTAATTTTTGAAATATTTATATAGTTTACGTAAATGCTTGAAAATACTTTATATTCAATTTAGAAAAATATATTTTATTAGTCAAATATATGTTATAGGAAAATACCTTAAAAATCAAAATTTGTTTTAGGCAAAATACCCTATGTTTTTCAAGATAAAGAGTTTTGAGGTGGAAAGCCATATATGGCTAATGAAAAATATATGAAGAATACCAGAAAATTATTATCTAATTTTTGGATGCTACGCTTTATGGTACAAAGTATTTCTACTTTTTGAAAATTTCTAAAATAATAATAATAATTTAATACTAAGAACATGGTAACACTAAAATACTTGTACTACTGCTACCTTGTATTTCAGAATATAGGCTACTAAAAATAATAGATATATATATTAATTTAATAATGTAATATCCTAAGAATATCTAACAGTGATAATAATACTTATAAAAATACAACTGCTAATAATAATAATAATAATAATAATAGTAGTAGAAATAATAGAAACCACTGTAAAGCTGTGCTCCTTTATTGGAAACAAAGGAACACAAAACAATTTTTTTAATAAACAATCAAGGTTTAAAGAAGAAGGGGAGAGAGAGAGAGGAAAAGTCACAAAGAGAGCAGGGAAGAGAGGAGGCAGAAGATATCTAGAGGAGGAGAGACATGCGGGAGAGAGCGGGGTCTTACCTAGGATGACTCGACGGCGGGTCGCGGTAAGGCGCGACCGCGGCGGTGAGGCGGCGAGGCTCGATCCAGGCTACGGCGACGGAAAGAAATGCTGGAGGGGAGCGCACGGGGTTTGGTATCGAATGGTGGCTTCTGGAGGAGGCGTGCGGGGAATCAACATCGGTATGAGAGATCTCATCTGGAACACAGCAATGCGCTGTTGGTAGCGGACGGTATGGCGGCCGGAGGTAAGGTTAGGGTCCCTTTTCCTTATCTGGTCTTGTGATGGTGGGTGTGAGCTGGGGATTGGTGGTTGGCCGGGAGCCGAGGAGGGTGGGCAAAGTTTTCGGGGAGGTGAAGATGGTAGCAGTATTGGTGGTGGCGTAGGCGGGCTCGGTTGGTCAGGCAGCAGGGAATTAGGGCGGATGTGGTGGCGGAGTTGTTGGTGGACGGGGGTTCGGAGAGGCGGTCTGGTTGATGGGAGAAAGGTCGACCATGGAGCTGGTTTTGGGGTGATGATGGTAACGTGGTTGGTGTCCAAAGGGGGATGGTGTCGGTGTGCTGTTCATAGGTGGTGCGTACGGTAGGGTGAGGATGACGACGGTGGTTGCGTGGAGGGATTGGCCGAAAACGGCAATGGTGGTTATGGCTTGGTAGTGATGATGGGTCTGGTGGCAGCAGTTTTGTGGGTGGCCTGGTTACAGGGACGCGGGGATGGCGGTGGCGGAGAGGGACGAACTAGTAGTGGTGGTTGTGATTGTTTGGGAAGGAGACGGGGAGTTGGGGTCGAAGGGACGATTCCGGAGGCAGGGGTTAGTTTTGCCCCCGCGATGGTGGCGATGGTCGATGGGGACCACGGCCAGGGTGGTGGTTGTCGTGGTCCGAGATCGGAGATGGGGCTGGAAGTGGTGGGGTGATGCTGGGGTTGCGATGATGGCTACCGTGGTGATGGAAGAATGGCGGGGAAGAGAGCTGGTGCCGCGTCCTGCGAAACACGGGGAAAAGTTGTGTCCGGCATGTCGGACACGGAGAGAATATTTATATTTATACTAGAAAAATATAGTTGAAGGAAAAACGACACGGACACGATGCATGATAGATATTTTGTTGGAGAATTTAGATTGTGAAATTTTATGGAAAAAGAGCAATGAGGGTTCTCCTTATATAGGAGGTGGAAACCCTTTGTTGGATATGGATTCAGATTGTTTAAATCCGTAATAGATATTATACCATTTAATTTAAAACAATTTAATCCAAATCTAATTCAAATCTAGATAATCCTATCTTTTAAATAAGGTCTATTTAAATTAAATCAACAAAATCAAAATTTTAAATTTAAATTATCATGACAATTAAACAATAATCAATCAGGTTTCAAAATATCTTTTTATGGATAATAATAAAATAATAATAAATAATTTTGAAAATCAAATATATATACATGAATAAATTTTCATGTACCTCAATGCAATTAAAATATTTACCAAAAATATAGTTTATCTAAAATACTACTTATATTTATAAAATACATTAGCCATTTTATGGTAAATAATTAAAATAAAGTTTAGGCAAAATTCGTGTAACGTACCTTGTAGCAAAATATTTACCTTATACTATTTTCAGAAATTTTACTTATTTTTCTATATAAAATAAATATTTTAATAAAATATTTGTGTATATAAAAATACCAGCTTGCAAATACGTACTTGTACGTGACGTAGTGCAAATTCGAAAATAAATAATCAATACAAATTTTATTTTAAAAAAATTGTAGTAAAAATTTAGGGGGTTTACATAACCCACTTACCTTATCTCTATAGGTATCTTATATCAATACCTTAAATATCTAGGTAATACCATAACACCCCATCTACTTTAGACTAGTAGATAACTCACTATCCTAGGCTAATAGATCCTACCATTTCTTTAGACTAGTATCTACCCATCTATCTTAACATCCTGCCAATACCTTACCCTTAGACTATAGGCAAATCCCATTACCTTGTCAATACCTTAGACTTCTCATTTATCCTCCAAGATACTAACTATCCCTCTAAGATACTAACTTGTATCTAACACTCTAATTTACTAGTATCCTAATCTCTAAGCTACTAAAATATATATTTAGGATACTAGCTATATACATCTAACTATCTAACATATACTTCTTGTATCCTAAATTCTAAGTTACTAACTAGTAGTATCCTACTCAAGGTAATATGACACACTAACTTATGACACCAAGATACCAAATTATATCTCTAGACTACTATCTATCCATTAACTTAGGATACTAATTTCTAGTATAGGATACTAACTCTATATCTAAGATATTCTAGGATACTAACCAATATACCATATACTTTATCCCATTGGTATCCCAATACACTTACCTTGGTTGGAAGTCCAAAACTTTAGTCTAGGTATAAATACCTTAGACTCCCAATACCCAAACTATAGTTATCTAGCATCTATTTATCTACCCCAAGCCATTAGATAACCAAAACCTTAGTATCTAGCCCTAGTATCTAGGTAACCATACATTTTCTTGAAGGTAAACCCAATACCTTGAAGGTAAACCCTCTATTACCTTGTCTTGAAGGTAAACCCCCTATTACCTTGTCTTGAAGGTAAACTCACTACCTTACCTTATGATATGGTAAACCCCTTTACCTTAAAGTAAGGTAAATCATAATAACCTAAGATACCAACATTTAGTATCCTAAGATACTACCTATCTACAAACTAACCACTATCTAACTTAACTCTAATCTATACAAGATACAACTCATCTAACTATCTAAGATATCTAACTATTGGGATACTAACTCATCTAATCTTCAACCACACACACACAAACCATGGATAACCAAGATACTAATATCTAACTATAACATATATGTATATATATATATCCATCTCTAACTCTTATCAACTAACATATGTCATATCTAACTAACAATAACAAAGACTAATACAACTAGCTATCTAACTTATACAAGATACCACTATCTAACTTCTACGATACCTCTAACCTCTACATAGATTCTAACATAACCACTAACATAATAATATATCCATACATACAACATCTAAATTCCTCTCCACTCCAACACTAACACACACACACAAACACATATACTAAATCCACCCCCTCTCTTCTAACACACCCACACACATCTATATACAAACACACTACCACTCAACCAAAACACAAATTACTCAACAAACCACACTAGCCTCAAGTCAAATAGGATGGCATGATCCTCCCAACTCTCTCACCTTCACAACACACACACTATACTACCATCTATACAACATCAAACACACACTAGTACATCTCCTCTATCAATCTCACTTCTCTCTACTAACCACACATCCTTATCTCATTCAAACAAATACACACTATACTAACATATATTACATAACAATAATATATATACATATATATATATATATATATATATATATATATATATATATATATATATGTACTATATCATACATATTCTTGACAACCTATGATACCTACATTCACTTGATATCCATACTACATAGGCTTATAGGATACACAAAATGTCCATGTCGTATAGTTAGTTTTCTACTTAAAATTAATACTGCACCTATTAGACCTATTCACTAAATTCTAGATTAAAGTATGTCGTAACCCTTCATATTAGCTTTTTGAAACTTCAAACGGATCGCATTTTCGTGTCCGGAAGCTCCCGGAATCACGAAAACACCGAAATGCGTTCGTCTTTCAGACAGCTGACACTCAAACAGTTTTACAGAAGGAAGAGTTACTTATGCGGCCAAGCTGATCAGCCCTTCTGATAAAGTTGACAAACTCTGTCAAAACTGACAAAACTAACAGCTCTAACATTCTGACAAAAATAAGATAAGACGTGATCAGACAAAATGTCATGTCACCAGACACAGGGTCCACGTGGCTGGATATAGTCATGCGGCCAGAAGGACTGCGATCCGAGCCGCATGATCCTTATGTAGCTCAATCAGTGCGCTTCATGCGGCCAAGGGTGACTGCAACTTGAGCTGCATGAGCTTTATGCGGCCCAGAATATAGAATCTATGCGGCTCAAAAGTCCCCAAGCCATATGCGGACTAAGGGAGACTGCGACCTAAGCCGCATGAGTCTTATGCGGCCCAGCATTGTCGAACACTAAAATACCTATGCGGCTCAAAATGACTCAAGCAGATTGATCCTATCCTGCGATAGGACACGTGGTAGGTTGGACAAGTCTCAACCACCCAGATTTGTTGTAACAAAATCTCAACAAGTCACCAGCTGGCGGCCAAAAGAGCGGGTCTTTGTGTGCTGTTGTAGCCACGTGGTCGCGTGGCCATCTATGCGGCACAAGATATCTATCACTATAAATAGCATGGTACCACACCCATGCAAAATGCTGGCAACTTACGAAGGGAAATTTCTTCAAGAGTAAGGACCGTGTCAGATAGTCCAAGGAGTAAGACAGAGTTGCTACACTTTTCCGAGCCTCCATTGTCGCCTCTAGAATCAAAAACTAAACAATTGTACTTAGATTGTTTCCTAGGATTTCTTTCTAGGCTTTCTCTTGGACAAGCAAGTTTGCAATCAAGTTCAATTCCTCTGTAATTCTTGTTCTTGATATTTAATGGCAAACACGATGGTTACTCTGCTGGAGACTTCCTTCTCCTCTGATAAAAAGTTGGTGACACAATCCGATGCGCCCAAGCTCGGCTCTACGCAGCAAATGCTCGTGGTTCATTTTCACCGACAAGCATTCAAAAAAATGCTTTTTGAAGGGAGCGCCAGCCCGTCGCAGAAGCGAGCCAACCCAAAGAGAACCCGCAGGATGTCGAAGCGCAAAACTGTTGCCCCCGACCAGGTTTTCGAAGAAGCTCCTTCTGCAGTCCAAGACGGTGATCAAAACTCTCCAGCGGCCTTGCTTCCGACCGCAGAGAACCCCACTGTCCCCAAATCCAGTAAAAGAAAATACTACGAAGCTGAACTTTTGGGGGCACAAGGGAAATCCATACGGACGAGGAAGAGACCGCATAAAAGAGATGGACAGATGGCCCATGCGACAGCCAACTCTGGCCGCATACAGATGGCCCATGCGGCAGCCGACTCTGGCCGCAGGTAGATGGCCCATGCGGCAGTCAACTTTGGCCGCAGACAGATGGCCCATGCGACAGCCAACTCTGGCCGCATGTAGATGGCCCATACGGCAGTCAACTCTAGTCGCAGGCAGATGGCCCATGCGGCAGCCAATCCTAGCCGCAGACAAGGTGTCTCATGCGGCCCTGTCAGAAGCTCTTATTCGACCGTCTCTCATACGGGCCCGACCCCATGCGGTCCATTGAGAATGTGGATTATGCCAAACTGGACACTTCTTACTATACGCCTTCCGGTGCTAAGTCGAAGAAGTCTAGGACAGTGCGGGCCCAACAAGCCCAGTCAACTGTCCAAGCTGACCGTCAGCGGGCACCGTTAACCGTTATATGGGCCTGATGGAAAGTTGTACAGAACCACCCTCGTCCAGTCCCCCAAGGCTAACGGACAGGGTGGATCTCAAAATTCTCCCTCCAACGATCGAGAGCAAGTGCTTTTACTAGCCTCGGATCAAGGAACAAACATGATACCTATGCACCCGTATGCTCGGGATACCCGAGTCCACAAATTGGACGCAAAGGTAGATCAGTCTGCTGTCGACTTGTAAGAGGTGATTACTCATAAACGCAAGGAGAAAGAAGCAACCTTGGTATGTGATAAGCCCTTTTCGGGACGTCGTTGCACCCAGGTCATCATCAACTGCTGCTACGACAAGTCGGCAGCACCTGAAGATCGGCAGTCCATTTTCCAATGACTGCACCAGCCAGCACCTGTCTGGCAACCACTTGAGGAATAGGTGCAAATTTTGGGAGACGAGGAATTTCCTTTTGCCTCCTGTATTTCAACTCGGAAGGTTCTTCCCGGCAAGGGAGGAAAGAAGATAGGCTCTTTCAGTCCGACAATCTCAGCCATCACTTCAAGGAAACTCTCATCTGGAGGATTGTCGCCGACAGCCACAGGGGGTATCTACCTAGGCATTCGATCCAAAAAGAATCTTCCAACACCCAAGGGTGCACCCTTGGCCTCCCTGGGGGTAGATGAAGCTGGGGGTAGCAGTCCCCTCAATATATACGACAACCCGGTGTTACAAGAGCATATATAGGGGGTAGCGATCCACTAGAATTACGTAACAGACTTGGACGTCCCTGAGGGTGACCACCTTCGCCAAGACTATGCGGCTTCCTGCACAGGGGGTAGCACCCCTTCCGAGTCCGAGGAAGAAGACATTCTGATGTTCCCCGACGATTTTTCTGTACGAGGGTACGCCACGGAGAGCACCTCTTCTACGGTCCCTTCTACGTCTACCCACGTACGGACAGTCTTTATGGCCGGCGATGATCATAAAGGGCCTATTGATCGACAACGTCTAGAAGTACTTAAAGCCATGCTCCTATCCCTGGTCAAGTCAGTAGACAAAATCAAAGCTGCCTTGCCGACTCAACAGACAAGGACGCTTGGACGAACAAGCTTGGAATCCGCAGTCAACGCGGACTCCAATACGACCGCTCCTCCTTTGGGTGACAATCCTTTAGGAGCATCCGTTCCTTCAGCAACAAACGAAGCCAGGGAGGCAAGGAGGGAAGTCCAGGAGCTTCGAGAAATGTTCAACGCCCGGGACTCCTCCCGAGACCTCAGATTAATACGGCAACCGTATCCCGTTGCGTGGAAAGATGTTCCTTTTCTGCCACGGTACAAACCGTTTCATATTAATTCGTATGACGGGAAGACCTCTGCTAGTCGGTACATGACTTATTTTGAGGTCACAACCGACCACTTGCCGCATAACGATGCCATCCTCACACGATTATTCATCGGAGCATTGGAGGGGATCACGTTCGACTGGTACCGCAACCTTCCGGACAACTGCATCCAATCTTTTGACGGCTTCAAGCACATGTTCCTGGAAAGATTCTACGAAGTGAGGCACGATGTGACAATTTCGTCTCTCACGGACGTCGTTCAGGGGGAGAGGGAGCTAACAAGGAACTATATCGAGTGGTTCTGCCAAACCACAATGAGTTGCCCCAAGGCAATCCTGAAAGCTCTTTGATTGAAATCTGCCAGAAAAAGTTGCTCCATGCAATCAGCCTCTGAATGGGCGAAGATCAGTTCAGGGATTGGACGACCTTCATCATAAGCGCTACCAATGCGGAGGCAAAGTTAAAAAAGGCTCGCCAGCTGGGATTACACATCCCAGATGGAGAGGACAAAGAAAAATATCCTAGTACCACCCCCAATAACAACAACAATGGTGGCACCTCTAATAACCAGGACAATAAAGAAAAACAGGCCGTAGTCGCTGGTACGACCAAGAGGCCTGAACAAAAGCAGACAAAAGCTTAGTGGCCCAATGTGAATTACTCATTCGAAGATAGTCATGTCAAGCCTATCTTCGACATGCTCTTGCAAGGGGACAGGATCCAACTCTCTCCACCAAGGCGCGAGCCTCGAGCGACGGAGATGGAGGACCCAAAATATTGCCACTTCCACAGCTATGTTCATCATTCCAGTCATGACTGCTTTCAATTAAAGCGGTACATCCAGAGTCTTATCGACTCCAAAGCTCTGTCGCTAGATTTTGAAGAGGTTACCGTGGCGGCAAACATGGTATCAATTCAGTATGATGACTTCCCCCCAACAAGTACTCAATACGGGGTAATACCTATCCTCCGGACAACGATGGAGGTTACTAATCTTCCCCCTATCCGGGACCAGACGACTAGCTTGGTACCTTTCACCACGTCACGAGGAGAGGTCTTGTGGGTACAACCAGACTTAGTACCCGAAGTTACCCAGGCGGTGTCATCTCCAGCCAACAAGAAGAAGGGCAGGAAGTCCAGATCCTGCCATACAATTTCAGCTGAAGTTGAGGAGGCGACGGCCGTTGTTACCCGGTCTGGGGCACAAGTCCAGCCCTCTCTGGGTAGTTCAGTCGAAGACCCTCAACCGGTAACGTTGCCTGCCACTGATGTTCCGGGGCCATCTCAGCCTCCGTCGGCGGACAGGTCCAAGCCGAAGGAAACCCGCTTCGACAGGCCGCTCTGTATGGATGCACCTCAGGGACTGGAGAGACATTACAACTTTGACATATTAGCACAACTGGCTAATATGCCAGCAAAGTTGTCATTATACGAGCTCCTAAGGCTCTCTAAGGATCTTCGTGTCATATTGAGCGAAGCACTCCAGAATGCCGATGCCTACTTAGCCCAGGTCAAACCTACGGGGGTATACTCGTCGGCAGATTTCCATGGCTGCAACTGTGCGGATGCAATGCCCAACATCGTATTCACTACACAGGACATGCTAATCAAGACCCGCTTGCATGATCGCCCCTTGTACTACACTTGATACATAGGTGATATCAAGGTGGATCGGATGCACATCGATCCTGGCTCTTCGATAAGCATCATCCCGAAAAGCTTGCATCAAGCCCTCTGTTAGGGTTATATACTAAAAGCATCACTTCTGTAGTAACCTTATTTCCTTAAATTTTGAATGAGAATCATATGGACAAATGTTTGCATATTGTATTTGTTGCAAGTGTTAATGCAAATGTCTGATATTCTATATTGTAGATAATATGGTGTGTGGTATCACACAGAAGATCATATTAACAGTTTCCTATGGAGTATATAAATAGTTCACAACCTAGATGGACTTGGACAATCTATTGGAAAGGTTGTAGTGTAATCTGGTATTAGCCTATCTTGACTATAGGTTTACACTAGTACACTTTGTGTGTATTGAACAGGACCACTTGAGGTTGTTCTCTTTGTACTGACTACATAAGAGAACAAACACCTCTGTTATTATGGATGCTTGTACTCTTAATCCAGATATAATAACGGACATGTATATGCAGTGTGCATTACTTTGACTCATAAAAGAGTGAGATTCATTATGGATCAACAACCTCTATGAATTGGGTAATAACATTGTATGTATGATGGGCTGTTGATTATAAATGGAATCCATGTCCCGATACATCGGGTTGATGATGTCCTCTTAAGGAGCTCATAAGGATTGTCATATAAACCCTGCATGTGGATTATATTCGACATGACAAATAAAGTTGAGCGGTACTACTTAAGGTTAAAAGATGTCGAATCAATATAGTTGTCAGTAAATTAATTTGATCGACGGACATAAGATATCTTCACATGGGGAGCCAAACGAGCATATAATAAAAGGAGCCCACAAACATAATTTGGGATTAGGGAGGTAGTGCAACAATAGCTCATTAGTGGACCGAGCTATTGTTAATGGGCCTGGATTGTGTGTTCGGGCTGAACACGGGATATCCAGATCCGTTAGGAGGCCTAACCCTAATTTCTCCTCATGGTCCCTGCCATAGCCTATATATATCCTCTATTCTCTGGCCGCCAGATGACTGATCAGAAATCTGAAATTTTCTCTAAATTCGTGATTCACATAAGGAGAGAAAGAGAGTGCTGCCAAGGAGAAGAAAAGGTCGGGAGATCGTCGCCCACACGACGTCCAACTCGAGGAAGGAATACGTGCAGAAGATCTTGGGGTCGTCCGCTCGAGATTGCCAGGAATTACTTGTCTCCTTTCCGCCGCAGGTATAATTGGTGAACCCTAGTTTTCGCCTATGAAGGGTTAGAACACGTATTAGATCTGTTTAACTTTCTATCGATCAATACGCACACCAAAGGGAGGGTCCTGGGAATCCCCAGTTCCATCAATTGGTATCAAAGCCACTTTGGATCTACGTATTGATTGATACGTCCATGTTGTCCAATAAAACTTGCGATATGTAATAGTCGGTAGATGCAGATCTGTTCTAACTCGGTTTTGCAGGCATCTTAGATCCAACTATTATGGTCCAATGCATGTTTTTTTATTATGTTGTTTAAACCACGGACATGTCGTGGATGTTGTTGTTGCTGTGGATGTAATTAAAATCACGAGGGTTGATCGTGCTTATTAATTTAATTTTTCAATCTAGATTATGTGTGAACTCCTTCGGGAGGCATATGATTGATGTAATTTTAATTATTTTTGATCAATCGTGATGGCGGTGGTGGCTGTTTCTGATGTCGGATGAGATGCTGGTTTTAAGCAATCCAGAGGCAGACAGATGATTTTCGATGAAGGAATCGACAGCCAAAACCTAAAAAAAAGATGGCCATAATAGTTGGATATTTTCTCTTATTTTGTTATTTTGCTTTTTCTGATTATGCATGTTTATTATTGTGTGTTTTTTTTTGAAAAACCAAGCCTACATTAATAATGGACAACATGGACATAATATCAACTAGTAGAAAAACCCTCATTGTTAAATAACTAAGTGGGAGAGGATTTTTATTTAGTATAAATCCTATGGTCTCCATTACTGGTTTGTAGGTGATGTAATTATACTTGCGTGTTGGCTTTAGTGCTTTCCTCCATATCGGATGAGTATAATTATGGATCACCAGTACAAACTTCCTTAGGGATAATTGTAGAAAGTTATCTAGTATGTGTTCACTTCTCCATGTGAAGGAACTCGTTACAAGGTAATGGACTTAGTATTAAGTAATGGTATACACTTAGATACAAATAATGGTATCCTTCCCATCGGAGTCACTGCTATTATTTGTATGACCAGAGCAGGACCATCATATTAATTTTATTTGTCATAAAGTTATATTGACATGATAGTAAAATTAATAAGAAAAATCTACTTGAACAAAGTTGAATTTGTATACGTCCACACTATCGTGGCATGCTAAATTCATGGTGTTCAAGGTGTCGGTGAATTTCTTATTATTGTTTTGAGGGAATCAATATTTAGTTAATTCAAAAAGTATTTTTTTGCCCAACATAATTTTATTTATGTGATTCTCAGGATTTCAAAAATGGGTTCTTTCAGTCCATTTATGGCGATTCTTAAAGAAAACAAACTTACTGGACCTAATTATATTGACTGGAAACGTAATTTGGACATTGTTCTGACTGCTGAGGAGTACAAATATGTACTTGTTGAGGAATGCCCACCTAAGCCTGATGCTAACTCTGATGAAGAGGTCAAAGAGGCTTATAAGAAGTGGAAAAAGGCAGATGAGATGGCACGGTATTACATTCTGGCATCTATGTCAAATGTAATGCAACATCAGCATCAGGCCATGGCCACAGGTTATGACACAATGTATAACCTCAAGGAACTCTTCGGACATCAGAGTAGAGCAGCTAGGCAGTTTGCTATAAAATGTTTGATGAATACAAAAATGGCTGAGGGTACACCAGTAAGGGATCATGTTCTCAAGATGATGGGTCATCTGAATGAGATGGAGATCTTTGGAGCTAAAATCGATGGGGAAACCCAGGTCGATATCATTCTCGGGACTCTGTCTAAAAGTTTTGACAATTTCTGCCTTAATTACAACACGAACAAAAGGTTGTATAGTTTGGCAGAACTTGTAAAAGAGCTACAGGATGCTGAATCTCTCTTTAGGCAGAGTGGTCATATTTTTGTTTCTGAAAAGGCTTCTACTTCTAAGCCAAAAGGCGGTAAGAAGAAGAATAACATTCAAAAACAGACAAACTCAGCAAAGAAGGGCATGGGACCTCAAGGCGCGGTGAAAAAGCCGAAAGGCAAATGTTTCAAGTGCAAAGGGTCAGGACATTGGAAGATCGATTGTCCACTTCTCAAACAAGGGAACAAAGAAGGTATATCCCATTTACTAGTAGTTGAAACATGTTTAGCGGTGTTATCTATCGGCACCTGGTGTGTAGATACAGGAGCCACTAATCATGTCTGCAATACATTGCAGGGGTTCCAGGAAACCAGACGGCTCAGTGATGGAGAGATATGCTTGTTCATGGGTGATGCTATAAAAGTATCGGTCGTTGCATTAGGAGATGTTACTTTATCTTTTGGTAGAAATAAGTCTTTGACATTGAGAGATTGTCTTTATGCACCTTCACTTAGAAGGAATTTAGTTTCTGTTTCTATGTTAGTTAAGGATGGATATTCAGTTTATTTTAATGACAATATTGTTATTAGAAAGAATAAACATTTTATCTGTTCTGGTGCATTGGTTGATAATTTGTATGTCATTAATCCTATTTCGCCCACAATGCAATTTATGGAAATGAATAATATGTCATCTAACTTAAATAAGAGAAAAGAACCTTCTTGTATGAACCAAACATATCTTTGGCACTTACGATTGGGGCATATTAACCTAAGAAGGATTCAAAGACTGGTTGAAGATGGACCTTTGAGTTCATTGGAAGTGGAGGCACTACCAGTCTGTGAATCCTGCTTGGAAGGTAAAATGACCAAAAGGCCTTTTACGACAAAGGGGTATAGGGCCAAAGATGTGTTGGAATTGGTTCATTCTGATTTGTGTGGACCCATGACTATCCAAGCTAGAGGTGGCTTTGAATATTTTGTCATATTTATTGACGATTATTCAAGGTATGGATACATTTATTTGATGCACCGTAAGTCTGAGTGCTTTGAGAAATTCAAAGAGTACAAGGCTGAAACGGAGAAACGTCATGGAAAATATATTAAGTCATTACGATCAGATCGTGGTAGCGAGTACCTCTTTGGAGAGTTTAGGGATTATTTATCAGAGGCTGGGATTGCATCCCAATTGACTGCACCTGGAACGCCCCAACAGAATGGTGTAGCCGAAAGAAGGAATAGAACTTTTATGGAGATGGTTAGATCAATGATGAGTTATTCGGATTTGCCAGATTCGTTTTGGGGATATGCCTTAGAGACTGCAGCTTATATTTTGAACTTGGTTCCTTCTAAGTCAGTACCTCTTACTCCCACAGAGCTGTGGATTGGACGTAAGCCTAGTCTGAAACATGTTCGCATTTGGGGTAGTCTAGCACATGTGCTGAATGGGAAAGCAGATAAGTTGGAATCTCGTACAGAAGTACGCTTGTTTGTAGGCTATCCAAGAGGAACGAAAGGAGGTTTATTTTATAGTCCTAAGGATCAGAAGGTCATTGTTAGCACCAATGCCCGATTCTTAGAGGAAGACTATGTGATGAACCATAAACCCACAAGTAGAGTTGTTCTAGAAGAACTGAAACGTGAGACACCAAGTACTTCAGTACCAACAGTACAAGAGGATGAACCACAAATAACTGCACAACGTGTCACAAATGTTACACCACAACCGATAGTGCCTCGTCGTAGTGGGAGGGTTGAGATACAACCTGATAGATATATGTTCTTGGGAGAGTCATCAGACTTCGTCCCTGAGGAACAAGATTATGATCCCTGTACCTACAATGAAGCACTCCAAGATAAAGATGCAGAATCTTGGCAGAAAGCAATGATATCTGAAATAGAATCTATGGATTCTAATCAGGTCTGGGAGCTTGTAGAACCACCCGTTGGTGTAAAAGCCATTGGATGCAAGTGGGTCTATAAGAGAAAAAGAGGATCAGACGGTAAGGTTGAAACCTTTAAAGCTCGGCTTGTAGCAAAAGGTTTTACTCAAAAAGAGGGTATCGATTGAGGAAACCTTTTCTCCTGTAGCCATGCTTAAGTCTATTCAGATTCTTTTATCTATTGCAGCTCATCTCGATTATGAGATTTGGCAAATGGATGTCAAGACAGCTTTCCTTAATGGAAGTCTTGAGGAAGACATCTATATGAAGCAACCAGACGGGTTCATTGAAAAGGGCCAGGAGCATCTTGTTTGTAAGCTCAAAAAGTCCATTTAAGGACTTAAGCAAGCTTCCAGATCTTGGAACATATGTTTTGATCAGGTGATAAAATCCTATGGATTTGATCAATGTCAGGATGAATCATGTGTATACAGAAAGTGTGACGGAAATGTGGTGGTGTTCCTAGTACTTTATGTGGATGACATCTTGCTCATTGGAAACAATATGAAGGTATTATCTGATGTAAGGGTATGGTTATCCAAACAGTTTGATATGAAGGACTTGGGAGAAGTAGGTCACATCTTTGGGATCAAAGTTCTACGAGATCGCAAGAAAAGGATGTTAGGCTTATCCCAAGCTTCCTATATCGATACTGTACTAACTCGTTTTAGTATACAAAATTATAAGAAAGGTTTCTTACCTTTTAGACATGGAATTGCTCTATCAAAGGAGCAGTATCCGAGGACACCTAAAGAGATAGAGAACATGAAGGCAGTTCCTTATGCTTCAGCAGTAGGAAGCTTAATATATGTAATGCTATGTACGAGACCAGACATCTGCTTTGCCGTAGGCATGGTCAGCAGATATCAGTCTAACCCAGGACAAGAGCACTGGACTGCCGTAAAGCATATTTTGAAGTACCTGAAAAGGACTAAAGAGTATATGCTAGTTTACCAGGCAGATAGTTTGGTTCCCTTGGGGTATACAGACTCAGATTTTCAGTCAGATAGGGATTCCAGGAAATCTACATCAGGTTATGTGTTTACTTTGAGAGGTGGAGCCATTGTGTGGAGGAGTATCAAGCAAAAATGTATTGCTGATTCCACCATGGAAGCCGAGTATGTGGCAGCCTCTGAGGCAGCCAAAGAAGCAATTTGGCTCAGAAACTTTCTGTTGGACTTGGATGTGGTACCTAGTTTGCCTAAGTCTATTACACTTTATTGTGATAATAGTGGTGCAGTTGCAAACTCGAAGGAACCACGAGCCCATAAGACAGGCAAACATATTGAGCGCAAGTACCACCTGATACGAGATTTCGTACAGAAAGAAAAAGTTGTTGTGATCAAGATAGCATCAGCCGACAACCTAGCTGATCCCTTTACAAAGAGCTTACCAGCTAAGGCTCTTGACAGTCATGTTGAGGGAATGGAAGTCAGATGTGTAGCAGCATGGCTTTAAGTATAAGTGGGAGATTTGTAACAGTATACTGAAAAGCAATGCTTTGAGTATAAGTGGGAGATTGTTAGGGTTATATACTAAAAGCATCACTTTTGTAGTAACCTTATTTCCTTAAATTTTGAATGAGAATCATATGGGCAAATATTTGCATATTGTATTTGTTGCAAGTATTAATGTAAATGTCTGATATTCTATATTGTAGATAATATGGTGTGTGGTGTCACACAGAAGATCATATTATCAGTTTCCTATGGAGTATATAAATAGTTCACAACCTAGATGGACTTGGACAATCTATTGGAAAGGTTGTAGTGTAATCTGGTATTAGTCTATCTTGACTATAGGTTTACACTAGTACACTTTGTGTGTATTGAACAGGACCACTTGAGGTTGTTCTCTTTGTACTGACTACATAAGAGAACAAACACCTCTATTATTATGGATGCTTGTACTTTTAATCCAGATATAATAACGGACATGTATATGCAGTGTGCATTACTTTGACTCATAAAAGAGTAAGATTCATTATGGATCAACAACCTCTATGAATTGGGTAATAACATTGTATGTATGATGGGCTGTTGATTATAAATGGAATCTATGTCCCGATACATCGGGTTGATGATGTCCTCTTAAGGAGCTCATAAGGATTGTCATGTAAACCCTGCAGGTGGATTATATTCGACATGACAAATAAAATTGAGCGGTACTACTTAAGGTTAAAAGATGTCGAATCAATATAGTTGTCAGTAACTTAATTTGATCGACAGACATACGATATCATAACATGGGGAGCCAAACGAGCATATAATAAAAGGAGCCCACAAACATAATTTGGGATTAGGGAGGTAGTGCAACAATAGCTCATTAGTGGACCGAGCTATTGTTAATGGGCCTGGATTGTGTGTTCGGGCATAACACGGGATATCCAGATCCGTTAGGAGGCCTAACCCTAATTTCTCCTCATGGTCCCTGCCGTAGTCTATATATATCCTCTATTCTCTGGCCGCTAGATGACTGATCAGAAATATGAAATTTTCTCTAAATTCGTGATTCACGTAAGGAGAGAGAGAGTGCTGCCAAGGAGAAGAAAAGGTTGGGAGATCGTCGCCCACACGACGTCCAACTCGAGGAAGGAATACGTACAGAAGATCTTGGGGTCGTCCGCTCGAGATTGCCAGGAATTACTTGTCTCCTTTCCGCCGCAGGTATAATTCGTGAACCCTAGTTTCCGCTTATGAAGGGTTAGAACACGTATTAGATCTGTTTAACTTTCTATCGATCAATACGTACACCAAAGGAAGGGTCCTGGGAATCCCCAGTTCCATCACCCTCGACATCCCTATGCACTGCCTAGCGGCGACCAATACTGCCATTAGCGGTTTCAACCCGGGAAGGAGCTATCCCTTAGGAAAAATTTGATTGAAATGTCAGATCGACGACATGAGGACGGAGGTTACCTGCTTCGTCATAGACGCAGATACGTCCTACAATATCCTCTTGGGGCGTCCGTGGATACATGACTATATGATCGTGCCATCCACACTCCACCAGTGCCTCAAGTATGTTAGTAAGCACGGCTTTGTGAAGACGGAATTCGCCGACATCGATCCCTTCAAAGGGGTTGAGTCTTATTACTCTTCAGAGGCTTGTCTATATGAAGAATCCAAGAAGCACATAACCGACGAACTGGAGGCCATAATAGGGTCAGAGGAACCTTTGAGAATTCATCTCCAGGCCAGTAAACCGGGCAAAGCCGTACCCCTTGTCGCAACTTGGCATAAAGAGGTGCCCGGTTCTCCCGCCCCAGCTGCACAGTTGGAACCGATGGTCATTCGACTCCCATGGCCCAGCCAGGAGCTAAGACCCGTCATAGGGTCGATGGTGATCCGATTGCCGAAATCCAATCAAAGACGACCGAAAGATGCGAGGCCCTCTGGGGAGCCGATGGTGATCTAATTGCCAAGATCCAGTCAAAAGCAATCAGAAGACACGAAGTCCTCTACTGAGCCGATGGTTATCCGTCTTTCTAAGACGATACGACAACCAAGTGTTGATCCGAGACCCTCAGGCAAGCCAATGCCACAAGCAGAACACTTGGTGGTCAAGTTGCCCAAGACAGCGTCCCAACCTTCGGTCACGCAGGGGGTAGCTAAAGAGGAGGCAGAACTCGCAAAGTATCTGGTTGCAAAGGTGGACAGTCCCTCTCCTGATGATGTAATCCTGTAGATCAAATTCTTTATTTTATCAATAAGAGGCTGCCGTTGTACTATCCTGAGTGTAATAAGCTTAATCTGATGTATGCTGTGGGGCACGATCTAGACATTAACATGCACACACAGGTGACAACCATCCATATCGTAAACCGACTTATTCCCATTAAAGGTGCCTACTTTCTAATCCCAAGCAGAAGAGAAGGGGATCACACGATCATCTTCGACCGAAAAAACGGTCCTCAACTTTTCTTGCCACAAGAGTTTGATCTCGAACCCAATGCTAGAAGATCATCGCTCTACCTGTATAGTCCTCAACCCAAGTACTTCATGCAAAAGTAGGGGTACGACATGGAGGCATCCCCAGGTCTGAATTACAGCAACGGTCGGCGATCGTCTCTGCAGCTTTCAGCCCCGACTGGAAAACCTCATGATTATTACAACAAGTCCAAATGTGGCCTCGGTTATGTTACACCAGCAACAATGCCCGAGAGCTCCGATGAGGAATACGAGTGGCAGTCTCACTCATCCGAATCACCTACATACGATTTCGATGACAGCATTGCGGATATATTCAAGTAGACATTATCTGTCAACATGGCATCCGCTGACGTTGAAGAGGAAGACGAAGATCTACTGGAACCTCTTAAACGGGAGCCATGGGCCCAACAACTTGATGCATAATAGGAGAAGCGCTTTGAACAAAGGGACCCTCCCACTGAAGACGAAGTCATGCAAGTTGATCTCGGTAACGAATCCTCTCAAAAGCTAAACTTCATCAGTAAAAGCCTGACGGACGATGACCGGGAGTCGCTGTTGCAACTCGTCAGAGAATATATCGACGTCTTCACTTGGAGCTATGAAGACATGCCAGGGCTAAACCCCGAGATCGCACCTCATAAGCTCAACATTCATCCGGACGCAAAACCAGTCAAACAACAGCAATGGCGATTCCGTCCAGACATTATGAACTCCATCGAAGCGAAAGTAAACAAGCTTATAGCTAGCGATGTCATCCGCGAGGAGCAGCACCCAGACTGGACAGCTAATATAGTACTAGTCGTCAACAAAATTGGAAAGATCCGAATCTGCATCGACTTTCGTAATCTGAATGCGGCATGTCCTATGGATGAATTCCCTCTTCCTATCGCCGACATAATGATCGATAATACGTGTGGCTTCGAACACATGTCCTTTATGGATGGCTTTTCAGGATACAATCAAATCAAAATGTCTCTTGACGATGAGAAGCATACGTCATTCCGAATACTGATCGGCGTGTATTGTTACACAGTCATGCCCTTCGGCCTGAAGAATGCCAGTGCTACATATCTACGAGCTATGAGCATCATCTTAAGAGATAACTTACGCAAGGTGGTGGAGTGTTATGTTGACGACATCGTCGTCAAAAGCCGCTCCAAGGATGTCACTTACACGATTTGAGGACAATGTTCGACCTTATGCGAGCGCACAATCTGAAGATGAATCCCACCAAGTCTTTTCCGGGCGTGTCCAGCGGGAAGTTCTTGGGCTTTGTCATTACTTCCCGGGGCATTCACATAGACCCCGATAAGAGAAAAGCAATCATGGAGATGAGTCCACCGAGGAACCTCCGTGAACTCTGCGGCCTCCAGGGAAGACTAGCCTATATCAGGAGGTTCATATCTAATCTCTCAGGGCGATGTCAACCCTTCACACAACTCATGAAAAAAGGCATCTCTTTCGTATGGAAATGAAGAATGTCAATGCACCTTTGATGACATTAAGGAATACCTGTCGAATCCGCCAGTTCTGGTAGCCCCGGTCGCCGAAGCCCTTCCTGCTCTATGTACGGGCGATGGAACACTCTTTCGGCGCCTTGTTAGCACAGAACAACGATGCAGGGCACAAACAAGCCATCTATTATCTCAGCCGAATGATGGTGGAGCCGGAGTATAGGTACACCGACGTGGAGAAGGAATACCTTGCCTTGGTGTTCGCCATTCAGAAATAAGACACTATGTGTCAGGGCAGACCATCCATGTTGTCTCACAAGTTAATCCCCTCAGGGTTTTCATGACCAAGCCAGGTGCACTCAGTTCTCGCCTAGCCACATGGGCGATACTGTTATCCCCCTACGACATGATTTTCGTTCCGTAGAAGGCTGTCAAATGTCAAGCCTTGGCCAACTTTCTGGCAGCCCATCCAGGCTCAAAACAGCCAGAATCTATAAAGAAATCCCAAACAAAGTCATTAACTCAAACATGACTTCAGATGATGACGTTTGGCGAATGTTCTTCGACGATGCTTCAAGAACGGGGCCCCAAGGTGATATCGTCGCTGGAGTCGGGATAGTATTAATTTTTCCCTCTAGATTGGTAGTCAATCAGGCATATTCTCTCACAGAACCCTGTTCAAACAATATAGCCGAATATAACGCTTTGGTCATCGGGCTCCGACTCGCAAAAGAAGTGGGAGTCGAATACCTAGAAGCATATGACGACTCGTAGTTGATTGTTAATCAAATACGAGGGTCATACGAGATTCGTAACGCGGACCTGATTCCCTATCATTAGACAGCAAATGCCATCATTGCAACCTTGGAGGGGTTCTATATAGAGCATGTTCCTAGACTCCAGAATATTGAAGCCGATGCCATAGCAGGACTCGCCGCTTCTTTGGCGGTTCCAAATTATGCTCATCATCTAGTCGATGTGATAGACCATGAGTTGGTCTGTCCCAAAAATAACGTTCAATTGGTTACGAGTTACTCCGCCCAGATAACCAATGACATGTAAGACTGGAGACTCTCGTTCATCGACTTTGCGGTCTACGGAATCCTGCCTGAGAATGTGAAAGAAGCAACTTCAATCAGAAGGCGTTCTCTCAGATTCTTTTATGACACAGAAACAAAAATGTTATATCGACGATCTTACGACTGGCTACTGTTAAGATGTGTGTCAAATACAGAAGCCAAAGAGGCCTTACGCGAGGCTCACTATAACGTTTGCAGGGCTCACCAACCTGGCCCGAAGTTGCAGGACCGTCTCCGTCGGATGGGTTATTACTGGCCTACGATGGTAGCAGACGCAGTCGATTATGCAAAGAAGTGTAATTCTTGTCAGATCCACGCAGATTTCATACATCTGCCATCCGATTTCTTACACCCAATAGTGGCCTCTTGGCCATTTAAAGCATGGGGAATGGACATCGTTGGCCCAATCACCCTGTCGTCGTCCAAAGGGTGCTAGTTTATACTTGCAATCACCGACTACTTCTCCAAATGGGCAGAAGCTGTTCCGCTGGCAGAGGTAAAGACATCAAACGTCATCAGTTTCATAAAATATCACGTCATTTACCGTTTTGGAATGCCACGGAGGATCATTCATGACAATGGTCCGCAGTTCGCAAGCCATGCCTTCTATCGATTTTGTGACAAGAATCGGATTCAGAATGTGGCTTCAACGGCATACAACCGATCAGCTAATGGTCTGGCCGAAGCCTTTAACAAGACCATAATCAAGCTTATCAAGAAGTTTGTGTCTTCAAACAAATGCAAATAGAATAAAAAGTTGGGCGAATGCTTGTGGCCGTACCGCACTACGAATCGGACGGCTACATGAAATACACCATTCTCCCTGGTGTACGAAAGCGAGGCAGTTATCCCATTGGAGACTCATATCCCCCACTGCGTGTGGCCCTTACTTACCGATTGACGTCGACGATAACTACCGTCGACGGCTACAAGAATTGGAAGCTTTAGACCAGAAGCGTTTGCAAGCTCAACAAAGCATCGAGCTCTATCAAGCACGCATCTCTCTGGCCTTCAATAAGAAAGTCAAGCAGAGAACATTCTAAATAGGCGATCTCGTCTTGGCCGTTCGCAGACCGATAGTCATGACTCACAAAACTGTCGACAAATTCTAGCCCAAGTGGGAGGGTCCATACATCATGGAGACCGTATTCTCCAATGGCGCATACCGACTCGTGAAGCAGAACGGAGACTTGCTCATGATGTCCATAAATGGCAAGTTTCTGAAGAAATACTATATCTAAGGACATGCTGGTACTTTCTCAAACCACCAAATCTCCCAGGCTATCGAGTTATGTACACCAAGTACCTCTGAACTCACACTCTATTTGCTCCAAGTGGATTCACATCGTATCTCCCTGAGGGGAGAGTCATGTATGCTGATACCTATGAACTTCCACTCTAATGCTTTATCATATAGGAGTTTTCCTAGCTTATCGTCATCTCTGAGCAAACTTTCTGGTCCTGATTATCGTGTATCATGTACATATTACCTCTGATACCGATAGTCTCCTGACTTAACACCTGTACCCAATCCGGAATAAAAGACATGGTGTTAAGACCACAAAACCTATCACGTCCATATTACCTCTGTTGGGTTTTGTCTCAAAATCTATTACTCGCACCACCAGTGCGTAGAAGAGTAATAGGTCCACCAAAGATTATTCCTGATTATCGTGTATCACGTCCATATTACTTCTGATACCGATAGTCTCTTGACTTAACACCTGTACCCAACCTGGGATAAAAGACATGGTGTTAAGACTACAAAACCTATCATGTCCATATTACCTTTGTTGGATTTTGTCTCAAAATCTATTACTCGCACCACCAGTGCGCATAAGAGTAATAGGTCCACCAAAGATTATTCTTGATTATCGTGTATCATGTCCATATTACCTCTGATATCGATAGTCTCTTGACTTAACACCGGTACCCAACCCGGGATAAAAGACATGGTGTTAAGATCACAACACCTATCACGTCCATATTACCTTTGTTGGGTTTTGTCTCAAAATCTATTACTCGCAACACCAGTGCACAGAAGAGTAATAGGTCCACCAAAAATTTCACGATTATCATGTGTCACGTCCATATTACCTCTGATATCGATGGTCTCTAGACTTGACACCTGGACTAACCCGGGATAAAAGACATGGTGTTAAGACAACAAAATCTATCACGTCCATATTATCTTTGTTAGGTTTCGTTTCAAATCTATTACCTGCACCACCAGTGCGCAAAAGGATAATAGGTCCACAGAAGTCATCCTAATCTATTACTCGCATCATCGGTGCACAAAAAAAGTAATAGGTCAACAAAATATCATTCAAATCTATTGCTCGCATATTTAGATGCACAAAAGGGCAATAGGTCTACAAAAATCCCCTGGTGGGATGTCCTTTATCAAACACAAATGCTGTATTAGGCCCTCTAGTACATATACCACAGATAGCACAAACAAAGAATGGAGTGAATGTATTCTGTTTATTCAAAATCAGTTATATTTATAGGACTACATCAACAACAGAAAGAAAAAAAGGAAAATCCAGCAACACATAGTTTGGTCAGTTTGGCAGCATTTCGCCTTCATCAAAAAGCAGTTTCGTCGCCCTCGAAAGAAGTCATGTTTTACTGTTGAGAAGCAAACAAGGCTGTTGAATCTTCGAAAATCTGTACGGAGGAAGGCAAATATAGCATGCTAAAAGCATCTACAGACGCTGACTTTCTCTCCTCCGTATTGCGGACATCCTGGGCCCGTTCCTCCAGAAGACCATACCTTCAAAACAACATCCCTAGTATTGCTTTTGCCTACTTGGAGAGCCGTGAAAATAGAACTTTCACGATAACGCCCCACCACCGTCCGACTCTCTGATGTATAAAGGTTCTTCCTACCATCTGAGGAAAACCCTTCCAAAGTATGAAGAGTTCTGAGCTCTCTGATGTGTGTGTCAAGTATTGCATCTTCATCATGCCTAAAATTGCCGATATCGGTCCTGGAGAAATTTGCTAGCCAGACCCCTACAAAATATAAAAAGGGGAAAAGTGGTTAACAGTTAGAAGAAAACAAAGTTTATTCTTTAGCTATGCGGCCTAGCCAAACAGAACCTATGTGGCCTAGTTTTGAGGGATACGCATGCGGCTTAAGAACATGAGACGCATGTGGTTCAGTCATACAGTACTGTTATGCAGTGCTCATGCGGCTCAGTCATGAGGCATTTATATGGTCCAAGTTATACAGTACTCAGGCGGTTTAGTCAAGAGGCACTTATGTGGATTGATCAAGGAAAAGTAGCGCTCATACGGCTCAGTGACGAGGCACCCACGCGGGTCAGTAACGTTTATGTGGCTCAGCCCATGCGGCCCCATCATACAGAATACATGCGGTCCAATAAGATAGGGTATGCATCGATCATGCCTAAAGCACATAGGCGATACATGACATGCCCTCGCATAAAATATACGATATGGCCATTCAAAATTAAGTCCCCACCATTGTTACCCTTGATAGGGGGTTGCACGTCGGGATGAATGGAAGGAGAGTCCGCAGCTCTCTCGAGAGAGGCGAGTCCCTTCCCTTTGGCTGCAGCACCAGTTGACTTGGAAGCTTTTGGAGCCATGGCTAACTGGGACAGAAAGGATGACAAAGATGATGAAGACGAAGGAGAAGAAGGTGGAAGAGCAAAATCTCTCTCCGAATGACCTATATTTATAAGGTTTTCGAAAGAGCGCCGCTTCGATTCTCGAGTCCATTAAAGATAATGATGACGTTTAGAGATTTTATCCTTAGTAACCGTCAGCTTTATCTCAAAAAAAGAACCCAAATCCAAAACCAAATCAAGACATTAAATGCAGCAGTGATAGCTGGCAGTCTGGATGGGATCTTCCTGCGTCAAGATTTCCCTACAGCTCAAAATTTTCCTGTGGCTCAAGGTCTCTCCTAATTCGAAGACTCCTGGCAGCTTAACATATCTCTATGCTTCTTATTCAAAGTATTCCAAATTTGCAATTTGAAAACTTTAAAAGGGGTTTTCTAGAAGCATGGAAAATATAGGGTTCATGTGGATCACAACTGACCGCATGAGTACTTTGGGCCAAATTGGTCCGCATAAAGAAGAGCCGAATGACAGAATCGACATGCCCCCTGCGGCCTATCTTCACTATCTCAGATTATATATATTAAAAGAAACCAGACTGATTTGAGCCGCAGAAGGAAGAGTGTCTTATGCGGCCAAGCTGATCAGCCCTTCTGATAAAGCTGACAAACTCTGTCAAAACTGACAAAACTGATAGCTCTGACATTCTGACAAAAAGAAGATAAGACATGATCAGACAAAATGTCATATCACCAGACACAGGGTCCACATGCCTGGACATAGTCATGCGGCCAGAAGGACTGCGATCCGAGCCGCATGAACCTTATTCGGCTCAATCTATGCGCTTCATGCAGCTAAGGGTGACTGCAACCTGAGCCGCATGAGCATTATACGGCCCAGAATATAGAATCTATGCGGCTCAAAAGTCCCCAAGCTACATGCGGACTAAGGGAGACTGCGACCTAAGCCGCATGAGTCTTATGCGGCCCAGCATGGCCGAACAGTAAAAGACCTCTATGGCTCAAAATGACTCAAGTATATTGATCCTATCCTGCAGTAGGACACGTGGTAGGTTGACCAAGTCTTAACCACCCAGATTTACCACAAAGAAATCTCAACAAGTCACCAGCTAGCGGCCAAAAGAGCGGGTCTTTGTGTGCTATTATAGCCACATGGTCACGTGGCCATCTATGCGGCTCAAGATATCTATCACTATAAATAGCAGGGTTCCACACCCATGCAAAAGGTTAGCAACCTACGAAGGGCAATTTCTTCAAGAGCAAGGACCGTGTCAGATAGTCCATGGAGTAAGGCAGAGTTTCTACACTTTTTCGAGCCTCCATCGTCGCCCCCCAGAATAAAAACTAAACAATTGTACTTAGATTGTTTCCTAGGATTTCTTTCTAGGCTTTCTTTTGTACAAGCGAGTTTGCAATCAAGTACAATTCCTCTATAATTTTTGTACTTGATATTTAATGGCAAACACTATCTTCGATACGGTTCTTTTAAAAAAAAGGAGATTAATCGGAGTCTTGAGCTAGGAGTTATGTCATTTCTAAGTTGCTCTAGCTACTAAAAACGTAAATAAAAGTTATGACGAATTTGGGTTGTTTTGGATAAAAGAAACACATACTAACTATATTATCTAGGATACTAACTAGATATCTAACTCACTAACTTAACACTAACACACCCACACTCTATCACATACACACAAGACACATATCAATATATATATACAAAACCCCCCAAATCAGTCCACATCCATTGATTCAAACATTGGTATCCAAATAAAAGAAACCTAAACATCCTAACCATGGTTAATCTACTCTCTAACACATGAAAATCTAAAATGAGAAGATAATAAACCTATGTGGCCAAAACACAAACACATGGTGTGTCCCCTTTGGAATCTTTCCATGGGGGACACCAAACCTATCCCAAACACCTAAAAATGACTACAAAGAGCCTCTAAAATATTCCTAATAGTGGTTCATGCATGGGGATGGTTCCTATGGGTTCAAAACTAACATATATGCAAGGGAAAGATGAAGTAGAGAAGGTTTAGAGAGAGATACCTATTGGGAGTTGATTGCCAATGAACAACCCAAATGACACTAATCCGACACGGGACTCTTCTAAAAAATGGACACCCCTCTTTGCACTTGGCTCCACAATCCTTGTAGCTCCTTGTCCTTGCAAGAATGAGAGAATTTGGTTGAGAAAAGAGAAGATTTGAGAGATGAGTCAATGGGATTTGCTCTCAAAATTGGGAAGAACACTAAAATGGGAATGAAGGCTACTTTGCAAATAAAAAGGAGATGGAACCCTCTCTTGGCTGCCATAAGGGTTAGGTTTGGGCCAATAGAAAATGTCTAATATGCCCCTAATAGGTCTCCTTCGGTTAATCTAAGTTATGCAAAGGTTTGGGGTCAAAAGGGTCAAGTTTCTAATATCTAAATGACTAAACTTGTCATGTGGGTTTAGTCTAAATGTACTAGCCTAATGAGATGAGTTTGTGGGCCATGCCTATCTAATCTTTGGGTCCCGACTAGAGTCTAAACTACCCGAACCACTAACACAAGTCAAAACTAGACGAAACTCCAACCCGACTAAACTAATTCCTAAAATATAATAATAAAAAATAAATATTTACAAAAATATAGGAATATAAAAAATAACAAATTTACCCTTATTTTTGAAAATAGGCAGTTACAGATGAACCTGCGAACTCGGATGGCTCGCTGGCAAAGCGACGAGGATCGACAAAAGTAGCATCAGGGTCCAGATACCGTATGGCCCAAGGGACATTAATTCGGTAGCCTTCGCGAGAAGGGTCCCAACCCGAAGGAAACTACATAGTGGGATGTCGGGCCATGTTGTACTGGATATTTTGAAGAGTGTTGCTGTAGAGCCTAAAAATTAAGTTGTGCCTTGAATATACTGATCAGTGATCAAGTTGCGCCCTGAAAATCAAGTTACGCCACTGATATGAAGCTCAGAGAACAGACTGCGCCACTGATCAGATTACACCGATATCAGACTGCACCGAATCTTTTTGCGCTAAAATCTATGTGGCATCTGACACTTAATGGTCATTATTACCTGACAATACTGATGGCTTACACAACAGTAAAGGAGAAAAATCTCTTCGAATCTCGTGAATTATGTCGCTCAAGAGAAGTTGGTGGACAGCTGTCCTGTACACTTCGTGAGTTGCGCCCAGGTGCAATCTAAACAAAATCCTTAGTTGGGCCTGGGCGCAACCTGAACGACTTTTGCTCAGAAGCTGCCATGTGTGTAGGCGCAGCTCAAACCAAGCACAGTTTGACTTGTTGACCGAAGCTCATGCAACCTGATAAAGTTGAGACAACTTACATTCTAAAGCAGGATGACGTGGCGCACATGCCACTTATCTCTCAAGACGTATCTACTATCCTACACACGACCACGCACATCTCAATCATATGATGCCACGCATCTAAATACAGTTAGTACACGATTGACAACTGAATGAAAGTTGGCACAACAGGAGGTTGGCGCAATCCAGTATGGCGCAATCCAGCCTCGCGTACATCAGAATAACTGCTAGAACAGTTATTTTCTGGACTCTATAAATGGAGTTTCCAATCATCATCAGACAGAGAGACAGAGATCAAGAACTCTTGCAAAAATTGTTGCTATGTTCTCTAGAGGCTACAGTCTTCAAGTTCACATAGTCCAAGGGATAAAGTGATCGTCTCCTGATCAGATTCCTAAAGTTGTACTTCCCTAGAATTTATTGTACTTTGTACTCTTTTACAAGTTTGGAATAAAACAAAATTTTATTTTTGTAAACAAAATGGCGACTCTGCTGGGGACGACTTTCTCCTCCGACGAAAAAGTGATAACTCAATGTGACATTGCGTCGATCGTTAAGACGCAGAAGACTCTGGTTGTTCAAGTCAACCAGACAGTCTATGAGAATATGATCAACACCAAGAGCAACAAGTGCACGGTGGCTATCGCCAAGAACAGGACTGTGTGGACTCCTAAATCTCCCATAGTCGCTGTTGCCCAGGCGCAACTTGAGTGCTCAATGACCAAGGTGCAATCCGCCACAATGGCTCCAGTACAACCTGTTTCTGTTGCTAGGGTGCAATCTGCTCACTCTGCTGCCCATGTGCAGTCTACTACTATCTTTGCTGCCAATGGACAGTCAGTTCAAGCTACTATCGAGGCACAGTCTACCAATGTTGCTGCCAAGGCGCCACCAGTAGTCCATAGGACTATGGCACAACCCAAGCAATCGGTAACCTAGGCGCAATCTGCTACTCCGGCGCAACTTAAGGGAACTAGTCTTTTGGCTATACCCTCTTCCAATTCTCAAGTTCTGAACTTAGAGAATTCATGTCCTAGTGCTAACACTAGACAGAAAAAAGGAAAAAGTCCTCTGGCATTTTCTCAATTGGTACAATCTATGCCTAAAATGATCACACAACAGAACAAAGGGAAACGTTTCTTAGCTAACCCTATTCAAAATAAAGGAAAGCACCCTTTGGTCTTTCCTCAAACTTCCCTGGTCCATGACTCAGAGGAAGATGTATCAGATTCTATTCCTGTAAATAGAGGTCCTCAAATCTCTGATACCGGAAAGAATACTGATCAGAGAGGTATCTTACCTACCCCTATGAGGTTTGGTCAAGACCTTCCAAGCTTACAAATTTCAAGATCCAAGCAAGGAAAATTGAAGGTATCACAAACAGAGAAACCGGGAACAAAATTTTTAGATTTATGCGCTTATCTCAATAGGCGTCAACCAATATCAACTTTGGCAAAACGCAAGAACCCTATGCCAAAGGCCAATCTGCACCAAAAGTCGAAGTTTGAAAAGAAAGACCCATCTACCTATGCTAATGAGTTGAGTACATCTTTGTACACTCAAAGAACTAAATATTTGAAGAATATGAGACATGTTCCTAACATCATTAAGGAATATGTTCCTCCGACTTCTTCTCGTCCTGTGGTTGTAACTGACCTCCGGCAACGTCTTACACAAAGGCGGGAGACTACGAGAATGTTTTTCTCACCTCCAAATCGCGCTTCAAATCGCCACTGCCTACATAAAGTTGTCATCAATTGTTGTTGCCAATTGGCTCGATGATCTGTCTTTGATCGTCTGAACTATGCTTCAACTCCTGAACATATAATAGAAGACGAAGATGAACTATTATATGCTTCTGTTAACATGACTTCTCAAGGCACTGGGGTGGAAAACGTCCAAGACGTAATGCATCCCGTAATCCCAGTCAATAATACTTAGACCGAATCCATGCATCCAATGAAGGTTTCTTTCAATACACTAGATCGAGAAATCGTCGTTTGATCCAAGGTGCCTTTAATCAAGAAGATCTCCCTATCACTCATGTGGGAGAGGACTCTCTTTCGGAGTTTGATGCAGATAGTAAAAGTTCTGAACAAACTATCTCATCAACAGAAGCAAGAGAAGTGACAACATATACCATTACGGAAGATCAAGATGCCTTTACGTCAACCTGCCAAGAGCAACGAATTGTTGCATTAGAAGACAAATTGAAAACCATGGCAGAAATGGTTGCAAGCATGCACATCATAATGGTGTCTCAACATACAGAACCTCCGATTGTAAACCCAGTTATAATTTTTGAGCTTATACCATCTTCTTTACCTGTTAATCTGGGGGTACCAGCCCCTCAGGTTGCTTCTGTGCCAATTCAAGCTGATCCAAGTCAGTCTGGTGCTGGGGGTGGTAAATACCACGCTGTTCCTCCTCCTAACACTTCTAATCAGCCTACCAATTCCCAAACATCAGGGGATGCTAATGAGGCTGTAAAACTCTTATGCACTCAGTTTGAGGCTTTTAAGTAGAAGGATGGCCTACAAAGATTGGGCATAAAGCAACCATATCCTACGGAGTGGAAGGAAGTTCCATTTCCTCCTAAGTATAAACTCCCAACCATTATGCTGTTTGATGGTAACACTTCTCCAAGTCAGTACATCAATTATTTCGAAGTGATGACTGATCAATTACAGCTAAATGATGCTCTCCTTACCAGAGTGTTCGTCGGTTGTTTAGCCGGTACAGCATACGACTGGTATCGTAGCCTACCTGATAGCTGTATCACTTTTTTTGCTGGTTTCAAGCAAATGTTCTTGGAACGATTTTATGTGGGAGTCAATGACATGACAATGTCGGCCCTCATTAAAAGTAAACAGACGTACAATGAATCCACAGAGAGTTTTATTGAAAGATTCTGCCGAGAGGCACTCAAAATGCCTTTAGGTACTCCATCTGTTGTAACAATAGACACTTGTAAATCAAACTTGTTTTCTATTATCAGTATGTGGATGGGATCTACACAATCCCAGGATTGGCCTTCTTTTATTGTTAATGCAGAGGCGGCAGAAGTGAGTGCCAAAAAGTTCAAGCAGTTAGGAGTCCAGATGACTCATCCTAACCAAGATGAACATTCTACACCTTGGGGTAGTAATCGCCAGAATAACTGCAGGAATAAAGAAACATTGGCCATCAATCTTAAAGATAAAGAGTCTTTGGCTGTTAATGTTACTCAGACGGCATCCACCCCATCAGCACCACTGCAAAAGTCAACTCGTCCAAAAAAACAGTATTCTTTCGACGAAGATGATACTTTAAGCATCTTCGATTGCTTAATCAAAAGTAATAAGCTTCAGCTTCCAGAGGCAAAGCGACCAGAAAAAGTTGGTAAAACTGATCACCCTAAATACTTTGTTTATCACAGATTCATAGGGCATCTAACCAGAGCATGTTATGTGCTCAAGGGCAAAATCTAGGAGTTGGTCAACTCTGGAGCAATTACTCTAAAGCAGGATGAGAAAACGGTGACTGCTAATGTGGTTTCTCTCCAATTCGGTGATTTTCTACCACAACTCGTACAAGATGGTGCTGTCCCCATTCCAAGGACTACTCTGGAAATTGTGAATATCCCGCCTCCTCAAATTGAAGGTCTTGTTCCTATGTCAACTAACATAGGAGAGATTATGTGGATTCATCCAGATCTGGTTACAGAATTTGAAACGCCTTCCTCTTCTAAGCAAAAGAAGCATTCCAAGTCTAAATCCAAGAACTGTAATATGGTACCCTTTGAACCATTAACAGAAGAAAAAAATCCTAATAGGTACTAGATCTGGAAAACCCTATCTTTGGGAGTATTTTGAAAATCAAGAGAACCCTGCTCCATCCTCGGATGCTCTTCCTCCATCATCTTCTCCTGCTGAAGATACACCGTCTACATCCTTGCCAGTGGTCGAACCATCTCCTCCTAAATCAACATCAGCAGACAACGAAAAGCAACCTGTTCGCTTTGTAAAGCGTTGAAGAAGTCATCATCTCTTGGACTTGAAAAGCATTACAATTTTGACATATTGGCTCAATTGGCCAATACTCCAACAAGATTGTCAATCTTTGAACTTTTATGTCTCTCAAAAGAAACTCGTGAGACGTTAAGTGAAGCCTTGATGCAAGCTGCCACTTGTTTGACTCTTCTCAAGAAGCCCGAAAAGGAGCCAGTCAACTATGCACATTGTCATAGTGTATTTAAATTAATGCCTAATATCACTTTTACACAAGATGACATGTTGTTAGAAGACAATCATCATGATCGTCCTCTCTATTTTACGGGGTATGTGGACACCATGAAAGTTGACCGTATTCTAATTGATCTCGGGTCTGTACTTAGCATCATGCCAAAGTCCTTATTGTACGCTTTAAAATTCCCAGTACATAATCTTTCTACAACTATCACTACCATCCTGGGATTCAATCAAGGAAGAAGTGAACCTTTGGGGAAGATACGCCTAAAACTTTAAATTGGCAATCTTCGTACAAAAGTAACTTTCTATGTTATTGACAATCATGGCTCATACAATGCTTTGTTGGGAAGGCCATTTCTCCATGAACACAATATTGTACCCTCTACGCTCTACCAATGTTTCAAATATGTGGATGGTAATGGAGAAGTCCAAAAAGAGGTTGTAGATCTGAATCCTTTCAAAGGAGTTGAAGCATATTACAACGATTCTCATATGTACAAAGAGGAATTCATGAAGGTGGTACTAACAATGGACACAGATGAAGAACAGAAGAGTATACCTAATGATACTCTTGTGATTCCAGTCAAAGGACGTACCTCCTGTCCTCAGTCTTCCTAACTACTGACTATCTATCTACCTTCCCATGAGAAGCGACCTAAAGGTGATAGTCAGGAACAAAGGGAGCTCACCTCTTCTGAGCCACTTGTAATCGATCTTCGTCGTAAGAAGCTCCCTCCTCCTTCTCGTTCTTCTTCTCCCCTCTTGTCATCAATTTGACTAAGCCTGCTAAGGCTAAAGTCCCTATTGTAAATGATGGTGTAAAAATCAATAAAGTATCTCCTTTGCAGTATACTGATGTCTTTTACTATACTCAGTGTTATCTGGATATGCTAGATAGCTTTAAACCACTTACAATAGAAGTCGTATCATCTTGACGAAACATGGTATCACTGGATTCAATACAAGAGTCGTACTTCTTAGTACCGTCTCGAAAGAAAGATGAAAAGCCTATATTATTTAACAAAAGAGAAGAACCAAAAATCATGCTCTATAATGATAATAGAGATGATACAGGAAGGCTACAATTACGACGCTATAGTCCACAATAAAAAGCCATCATCCGTAAAATCGGCTATGATTTCAGAACATGTCTCAACAATGGTAAAGAAAGGCGAACCCCTCTTCGTATTGCTGTTCCAAAAAGAAAATCACAACAATACCACAATAAAACGAAATGAGGACTAGGTTATACTTCTCCACTTCCAACTCCAGAACCTTCTGAATCTGATGAAGAAGAACGTTCAAACTCTTCTGATTCTATCTCATGGGATTCTGATACCAGCATCGGTCATGTTCATAAGGTGATAGTATCTTCTAACATGGTATCCGTCGAATTCTCAAAAGATGATGAAAGTGACATTGAAGAAGCTACTTAAATGGACCCTTGGGCACAAAGGATGGACAATCAGTAGAAACTTTGTTTTGAACAACGAAACCACCTAATGAGGATCAACTGGTCCAAATCGATATTGGAGAGAAAGGTGCATCACGACCAATCTTTATTAGCAAGAATCTCCAGAGGATGATAAACAAGAATTAATTTACCTTATTCGTGAATACATTGACGTCTTCGCCTGGAGTTACGAAGATATGCCGTGATTAGATCCTCAAATTGTAACCCACAAACTTAATATTTTGTCGAATGCCAAACCGGTCAAACAACAACAACGACGATTCAAGCCTGAGATGATGGATGCAATTGATGATGAAGTCAAAAAGCTTATAGCTTGTGGTTTTATCAGAGAAGAACAACATTCTGACTGGGTGGCTAATGTCGTCCCTGTCCTGAAGAAGACCAGAAAAGTTCGAGTTTGTATAGACTTTCGAGATCTCAATGATGCTTGCCCTAAAGATGAATTCCCTCTCCCAATTACTGATGTTATGATCGACAATACATGTGGATTCGAACAAATTTCTTTTATGGATGGGTTTTCTGGATATAATCAAATCTGGATGGATCCTGAAGATGAAAAACATACTTCGTTTCGTACTCCTCGGGGTGTCTACTGTTACACGGTTATGCCGTTTGGTCTTAAGAACGCAGGTGCAACTTACCAGCGGACTATGAGTACTATCTTTCGAGATCATTTACGAAAGACTGTCGAATGCTATGTTGACGATATTGCTGTCAAAAGTCGTCTCAAAGAAGATCACATTCAAGATTTAAGAACTATCTTCAATCTAATGTGCCAGCATCAACTCAAAATGAACCCCACCAAGTCTTTCTTGGGTGTCTCTAGTGGTAAGTTTCTCGGCTTCGTCATTACCTCTAAGGATATACACGTTGATCCCGAGAAGATCAAAGCCATTCAAGAGATGCGTCCTCCACGCAACTTAAAAGAGCTATGAGGATTCCAAGGTCAACTTACGTACATCAGGCGGTTCATTTTGAATTTATCTGGACATTGCAGACCATTTACTCAATTAATGAAAAAAGGTGTATCTTTCATTTGGACGGAAGAATGTCAACAAGCATTTGATGACATAAAGTAGTATTTAATGAGCCTACCAGTTCTTGTACCACCGATCTCAGGAATACCCTTCTTAATGTATGTCCAGGCAATAGATCATTCATTGGGAGCTTTGCTGGCTCAGAAGAACAAGGAAGGTCATGAACAAGCCATCTACTATCTCAGTCGAACGATGATTAGAGCTGAACATCGTTATAGTCCGGTAGAAAAGGAATGTTTAGCCTTAATGTTTGCTGTTCAGAAAACAAGGCATTACATCATAGGCCAAACTATTCATGTCATATCCCGAGTCAATCCTCTTCGAGTTCTAATGAAGAAGCCAAGTACACTCAATTCTAGGCTTGCCACATGGGCCATATTGCTATCACTATATGATATGATTTATGTTCCTCAAAAGTCTGTGAAAGGCCAAGCACTTGCTGACTTCTTAGCAGCTCATCCTGTCCCTGAGACATCTAAACTCTATGATGAGATTCCGAACGAAACATTGGAATCAAATATGATCTCAGAAGAATTTCCTACTTGGAGGTTGTTCTTTGATGGAGCTTCTAGAATTGGACCTGGAGGTACCCTTTGTTTGCCATTGATTGTAAAAGTACAGAACAATTTTATGGGAGGACTGAACTTAGACTCACAATACAAACTCGCTTGTACGAAGAAAGCCTAGGGACGAAAACCTAGGTACAGCAGTCTAAGTACAATTGTTTATTTTATATTCTGGGAGGTGACGATAGAGGCTCGGAAAAGCGACGGCCACTCTGTCTTACTCCTTGGACGATCGGTATGCAGTCTTGGCTCGGAGAAGATCTGCTTGGCGTGGACGAAGGAATGCACTTCTTGCTCTCCTCGTGTTGCTCCCCTGGCTTCTCTCTCTCTGTGGTTATCGAAAAGGGGGGAACTCTCTCTGTATATCTGTCTCTCTCTCTTTTTTATTCTTTTGTTGCCCGTCTCCTTTTTTGCAAGGGAATGATGCTGACTATTTATAGGAGTGGGGTATGATCATTAGGGTTTGCTAATGATTATTTGTTTAGAATGTCGGCGCTCCTTCAATCTATCTGAACCCTTGATCCTGATTACAATAAATCTAGGCCATTAATGCGGATAGCACCGTATCTTGTGAGCAATTAATGCTAATTGCTTTAAGTCTTCATGATTGATTACGCCAATGTCTGATTGCTCACCACGTGTCCCATTAGCTTGATAATAAATGATATGCCCTGATCTTAGTAATTATGACGATGATGTCAAATATTCTTGTTGGGATTCGGTTAAATCTTTGATTGATCCGATGCCACGTGCTTTGATTGTGGATACTGTCGGAGCCGCATAGGATGGGCAACACTTGAACCGCAGGGAGATACTCTTCGTGAGCCGCATAGGACAATGCTTCATCGAGCCGCAGGGAACGAACTCTCAATGAGCCGCATATGCAGTCTTTGCGAGCCGCATGAGCTAGCGTTGTATTGAGCCGCAGGGACTGAGCTCTCAGTGGGCCGCATATGGCTGATTTCTGCTAGTCATATAGAGTGACCTCTCAGTGAGCCGCATGGAGCTGTTCTCTATTTAAGCCGCATGAGATTTTGCCACGTGACAACCTAGGATTTCTGACGGATCGGGTCAGAGATCTTCTTCTTTTCCCGAAGAGTCTGTCATTATGGCAGAGCCATTATGACACTTTATGCCAGAGACGCCACAGTCGTCAAATCGTGTCAGAGCATTAAATGAGGCCACTATTCAAAGGGCCAGCTGTAGGAAAGGATCACAAGGGGACACGTGGCATCAACCGAGCCGCATATTCCTGCTGAACCGCATACACTCTCGAGCCGCATGAGACTGAGAGTCTTCCTTTGAACCGTGTAAGATAGCTCCCATATGAGCCGCATGGGCTTCGTATCCGGAGCCGCATGGACCATTATTCTGATATTTTCCATGCTTCTACAGGACCCCCTTCAAAGTTTTCAATTTGCAAAATTGAAATACTTTAAATAAGAAGCATGGTCCCGTTTATGCCGCATAAGTGTCCCAGCCGCATAGATTCATCTGTCCGCATAGGCTCTTTGCCACGTGTCCTGACCACATGTGCAAATCTTTATTAAGTACCCTTGATTTGAATTTAACATCGTCTTTTTGGGGGAGGATCCCAAGGGTCGGTTTTGCCTTGACCGAAGCGTTTTGCCTTTTATCTTTTGAGGCGGCGCGTAATCCGAGATGTCTGTTTGTTTTTATGGGCCTCTTTCGTTTATAAATAGGAGTCTTTTAGTGTCTTGGGGATTTCTTTACTTTCTCTCTTTGCTCGAATTCCCTGTTGCCGACTTTGCTCTTCGTCTTCTTCCTTCAACGATCGACAATGGCTCCCAAGAAGGCTGCTGCTGCTACGGGCAAGAAGGCCGCATCATCTTCTGCGGCAGCGAAGGGCAAGAAGATCGCGTCTTCATCGACTGCGGCGGCGAACATGGCGGCTCCTCCGCCGGCTGGCGTGCCTACTTTTCACCCCGACGTCCACCCGCCTATTGCTGGTAGGATTCCTTAATATGAACCGCCATGGCTACGCCGCATATTTTATGCGCGAGCCTATATTCCAAAGCATGCTGTGTGTCCGACTCATGCTCGGGCCGTATGGGGTATGACCCAGGTTTGAGCCGCATGAAAGTGGTTACATAACTACTTCTTTATCAAGGCCGCATAAGCTCATCAGGATTTGGATCGTATGAGCTCTTTCAAATTGAACCGTTTAAGCACATTTCGAACTGAACTGTATAAGCTCATAAACTCATCTTCGCCGGGCCGCATAAGCTTTTTCGAGCCGAATAAGCTTATTCAAATTGGACCATATCTGCCTACACTCCCTTCGACCCGCATAAATTCCTCCACACTGAGCCGCATGAGTTCCTTTCCGGCGGAACCGTATAAGCTTATTCGCACTGGACCGCATGGGCTCTTTCAAACTGAGCCGCATCAGCTCATTTGGGCTGATCTGTACCAATCTGTTTAAATCGAGCCGCATGAGGCTATACTGAGCCGCATAAAACATCATGTAGTTTTGTGTTTCAGCTATCTTTTTGACTTGTTTCTTTTGCCTTTTCTTCAGTGAATCTGCCCGTGAATCCTGCTGGGGAGCTTATAGTGGGTTCGAATCAATTCGCCCTGGGCGTGCGTCTTGACGACTTAATTAAGCATGTGTTGAATCAATTCCCTACTGATGAGCCTTCGGAGAGGTTGAAGGCCATTGAGGATCAGACCCTCCATTACCTCCGTTCCATGATGAATACTGGGAAGCTGGATGGAAAATACCTGAAGCCTTTGTTCCTTTTCGGTGATGCTTTAATCATCAAGAATCCTCGAGTTTTAGAGATTTCTGAGAACTGGGATTTTTCTTTGGATGGGGTGGCAATCCATATTCCTCTCATGGAACGTCATTATCCTTTGTCATGGTTCAATATGGTGTTGCTGGACCGAAAGATGGTGTGTAACTTAACTCCCACTCAATTAGGGATGTTGATGGGCAACATCCATTATAATCCGAATATACGGTCAGCGTATGCGGGTAAGGATTCCGTCCTTCGGTATATGATGGGTCTGGCCCCGGGCTCTTTCATAAATGTATACGGTCCCAACTTCACACTTACTCAAGCTGATACTTTCCTAAATCGGCTTGTTCGCAAGAAGTCTTATCCTGTTGGTAGGCTGGCACTGCCGAACTGGATAAACCCAACCTCTACGTGGGCCCAGTTGACTACTTGGGTTTTGCAGACCTATGGAACATTCTTGCGGGAGGTGGGGCTTTACCATGCCATTCGGGGCACTTGTCACGGGCTTCCCATTAATAAACCACTGTTCGTAGCACTCTTGGAGATGTATGGTCGGCGAACGGGGACGTTCTTTGCACCAGTAGGGGAGCTGGGGCTTGCTCTTCACGAGATGTATACTGTCTCTAAACTTCCATGGGGGAATGAGCCTTTCGAAGTGTATACCCCATCGAATGAGGAGTTCGAGGCCTTGGACAGGCAACTCCCGGGTTCTGTTACGGTGTATCGGAAGTTGTTGTGCCACCATAGTGCTTGTCATCATATGGCTATAAAAACGATGGATAGCTCCGAGGGGACCGCTCCCCATACCACATCCTGGATTAATTATCTTTTTAGAGTTGATCCTTCTGGCAAAGTTACTCCCCGAGCCCCTCGAACGCATGCAGAGGTAAGGGATCTGATGTCAAGTGTCAAGAAGTCGCGATCCAAGAGCGATATATTCAGGAGTCAAGCTGACTCTCTTAGTTATTTTTACCACGGGACCATACAGATGTCGGAGAAGGCGCTTCTGGCTGGATTTTTAATGATATGGCTACGGAACTGCATAGTCTCGGGAGGAGCGGATTCTATCGAGAGGATTGGTCGTCATTTTATCCTTTCTGCCGTTAAACTAGTATTCAGAGTTAGGCTGGCCCTCCTTCCTGCTATGGTGTGCAGCATACACCGTGGTCTGCGAACATTCTCGTCCAAGGTCATCGCTCGCAAGAAGACTTTGGATTTTGAGCGCGTAGAACTGCCCTTCCACTACCTGATGGGGTGGTTGGCGATGCACTATAAGTCTTTGCTGGGACCTGGGGTAGCGGAAGATGCTACAGCCGAAGATGCTTTCCTCTTCAAATGCCATAACCGATCTTGGGAATACAACACTATGCCAGCTTGTCGGAGGGCGCTCGCAAAAGTGGATGGGTGTGACCTCTTTGTGTCTGTTCCTCCTTTTTCTGATGAGGAAGTGAGGAAAGTACACCTTGATGGTACTGGACCTTCTCATTTTCTGTCTCCGGATATGCTTGCTTGGTTGCGCAATATCCGCCCCGCGCATCTGGTTTATCGCAACCGAGATAATGTGTACTTGGAACCTTACCTACCTAGCAGGTTTTCCCGCCAGTTTGGTTATAGCCAGTTGTTCCTTGATTGTCCCAACCCTTGTTTGGGTTTTGAAGGCAGCGTTCTTGACGGCGTCCGAGCGTGGAATTTTTATGACGCTTATCATACTCGGGTCAGCTTCTCGGTTCCCGATGCTAAGGCGCCGAAGGAAATTTTGTACGTGGCTGCTTTGTATCACGTTATGGCGAACAAGCCTCCCGTTAACTTTGATCCGAGTACCAGTTTCATCGTGGGTACCGGCTTAGAGGAGAAGCCCAAAGGGGCTAAGGCTAGAAAGCAACTGGCGCTCCAGGTCCCCCTCCCTGAATTAGAATCTTTCGAGTTGGCTGAGGATGAGGATGATAATGACAGTGAAGGTTCCCTCTCTGGTGGGGGTGAAGAAGTAGCGGATCAACCGTTTCCCACACCCGACGACCCGGCGGAAGATCTGTTGCTTACTACGCAAGAGGGAGTAGTGAGAGAAGAAGAACCTTCAGCCGTGTCTGGTCCCTCGCGGTAAACGGGTCAGACCCGAGTCTTCTGACAGTGGAGCGACCTTTTCTGTGAAGAGAGCCGCTGTTAGGTCTCGTGGATCACTTATCACTGAGAAGGGTGAAGGTACAGACGCTACTCCGGAGGTAAGACTAAGTCGGAATTATATCTTTGTTGCGGTTTTCTTTTCTCTTGAAGATATGACTTGATCATTTTTCTTTGTAGGTGTCTGACGAACCAGGCTCTCCTGAACCATCTACTGCCCCAGTAGTTAATTCGGCCCTTGCTGCTTTGATTAGCGACATGTGTGCCGCGGTTCTCTCTGCGGGGGCTCTCTCAGCGGCGGCCGAGGGTTCCCAAGCCGCTGAGGCCCCAGCCCGGGGTGACGAAAGTTTACTTGGGCCCGTCCCCGAGATTGCTGAACTTCAGCAAGACGACGCCATTCTCGGTGCATCTTCTCCTGAGGATGCAAGGGCAGATGAGTCTATTATTTTCGACTCGAAGGCTATTGGTGAAGAGGTTGTGATGGCTGTAGGCGAACCCCAGCCTCCACACTCCTCCACTGGTAAGCTGAGCCACATATTGACCATCGAGGGGGCTTATTTGCTCTATCAACATATCCTTCGCGTCAAGTCGATTCATGGTTGCCTTAGCCCTGCAGGTCCTGACCCTTTACCTCCCGCCACGGATGTTTTCGGAGAAGGCCCGGTCTGCCGTGATCTGGACGAAAGGAGCATTTCTTCTCCTTCGTCATCGCATGTTGAGGGACATCCTGCCAGCTCTGGGCAGATGGGGATGGAGTTGGTGCTGGCCCCAGCCTCGTATTTGGCTGCTTATACGGCTCCGGAGATCGACTTCTTGACTTTGCCGAGCATCCAAATTCTGTGGGCCGCTGAAAAGGAATTGGCCGATGTTCAAGCGTCCTGCCGTGCAGAGTTGGTTTCTCTTGTAGCAGGAGCGGCAGATTCTGTCGCGTCTTCTTCCGTGCTGCCAGCCACACTCCCGTTGACACCGGCTTCCTCGGAGGCTCTGAACGAGGTGACGCAGGATGTGGTTGACAGCTTCTATCATCACTTAGGGAGGGGTGTAAACGCTGCCGTAGAACGGGGGATCCCTTTTTCTCTGTCTCTGCGGGGCGCTCGGGGTCAAATCGACACTCTGATGGGTCTTCCTGACGGGGTGGGGTTAGCCGCGTTCCTGGAGCCTAAGCTGACAGAGGCTGACCAGCTTGTGACCCAACTGCTGGCAGTACGGCAGGCTGGCTTGCCTGCTGCGATCGAACGGGAGCGGGGCTTCCTGGTTGCTGCTCGGGACAGGATCAAGCTTGCTCGAGAAACTGCCGGGCCGGCTGTGCAGGGGGACCTTGACAAGTTCTCCGTCTCCTATGACCGACTGGGTCGTCGAAGTCAGGCTTATAGGGCCCGGGAAGAATCTGCCTCTCGTGGAATAGCTGACACGAAGGAGCGGATTCTCGCACTCCAGAAGGAGTTGGCCTTCTTAGAGTCAGAGCGGGAGGCTGCTCATGCAGAACAGGAGTCGATCGCTCGGGAGGCCGAGAGGGTTTCCCGATCTTCTGTCAACCTGGAGCGGGCCTTTAAGAAGTTTGAGGACAACTGGCAAGCCCATGCTCATCTGGAGGATGCGGCGATGCTGAACCAGGAGGCGGAGCGTCGAGCCAAACAGAGGCTTGAGCGGTCGGTTGCCTTGATAAAGGACCGTCTCATGGCGTTATGTGCTCCAAAGCAGTGATCCGCCCTCTGTCTTTTTTTTTCTTTTAATTTTTTGTAAGGGATGTGATCCCCGCTGATGTAGCCCTTTGATTTTTGAATAAATGAGCATGTTTCAACTCATCTTTTCTTTCTTGTACTTGCGGTATTTATAGAACCGAACTTGCTGGGGGATTATTTGTGGACCTGTTACCCTAGGTGTACCTTGGTTTTAGGTACGGGTAACAAGTTTGGATGTTTGGAGCAGCCATGGCGAAGTAGTCATGGGTGTTCTTGGTATTGGGGGAAGGAATGCCGTAGAGCAGCTGGGCTCCCGGGGCATGATAAGATGGTGGATTTATGCTAAGAGGCTTAGTAAGGGATATTTGTGGACCTATTATCCTTGGCGTACCCTGGTTCAGGATACGGATAATGGGATGAAAGGAAACCAATCACATTTGCTCAGGGGTTACGATGACATGGCAAACGTGAAGGTTTTACCGTGAAATCTTCCTGCTCAGAGGTAATGAGAACATGGCAGGGGAGATTTCACGGAAGCTATTTGTAGCGGATATTTGTGGTCAACAGAGGACATTTGTGGTCAACAGAGGACTTTGTGGTCAACAGAGGACATTTGTGGACCTATTATCCTTGTCGTACTCCGGTTGTGGGTACAGATAATAGGTTGAAAGAGGACCGGCATACTTGCTCAGAGGTAATGTGGACATGGAAAATATGACGATTTCTTCGACGGAGCCTTCCCATTCAGAGGTAAGGAGGACATGACAAGAGTGGGCTCAATGAAGAGTGGGTACATAGAACGACTCAGAGGTAGGAGAACGTGGAAGTTCTATGCGAGGGGGCGGTTTATTTTTGGTGGAAGTGAAGACGACTCAGAGGTAATGAGGACATGGTCGTTTCGGAAATTGGTAGATCGACTGCCCTTTTTGTGCACTGGGAGTGCGGGTAATGGATCATGAGGGAGGATATCTTCCAGGAAGAAAGTTCAGAGGTATAATCATACGTGACTTACTATCTGCAAGAGTGACCGGAATGTAAGTTCAGAGGCACCAGCTGGTACATAACTTTGTAATTTAGCATATTGAGGGAGTGAGAGTTCAGCGGCACCAGTGGGTGCATGGCTCGATAATCTGAAATGTTGTGGGTTCAGTGGTACTAAAGGGTACATGGCTCGATGATTTGAAATGGGGTGGGTGAGAGTTCAGTGGCCTATCGGAGGGATTGAGTTTCTCCGCTTGGGGTTGAACGACTCTTGGCAGTCTGATGGTAAGTGGCCCCGTTGTGGGTCTCGGCACCTGACCGGACCTTGGCAGCCGGATTCTCAACTGCTTTTCCTGTGCCGAGAGGCTGATTGCGTCCTTACGCAGAGTGGCCGTGAGAGGTGCGAAATTTCCTGGTTTGCGAGCCTGGAGGTGGATCGTCAGAGGTTCTTCTGATCCTGTGGCCGTCTTGGTATGAGCTTGCACATCTTCTTCGACCAGGTGCTTCTTTGATTTTTCGTACAGACAGGAGTCTGAGTAATAAGATTCGACCCCCTTGAAGGGATCGATATCAGCAAATTCCGTCCTCACGAAGCCATGCTTATCGACATATTTGAAACATTGCTGCAGCGTGGAAGGCACGATCATGTAATCGTGTATCCAAGGCCGCCCCAAAAGGATGTTGTAAGAAGTGTCGGCGTCTATGACGTAGCAGGTGACTTCTGATTGGAGATCGCCAATCTGGCATTTCAGACGGATCTTCCCGATTGGGTAGCTCCTGCCCGAATTAAAACCGCTAATGGCGGTGCTTGTAGGCGTCAGGCGATGCATCGGAATGCGAAGATGATGTAGCAGACCCTTCAGAATAATGCTTATGGAAGACCCGGGATCAATATGCATTCGGTCCACCTTTACGTCGCCAATGTATCCAGTGTAGTATAACGGGCGATCGTGCAGGTTAGTTTTGATGAGCATATCCTACGGAGAGAAGACGATATTGGGCATCGCTCCCGTACACGCACTATCTTGGGGATCTGCAGGTTGATTATCTCCCGTGAGGTTGACTTGAGCCAAGTACGCGTCGGCGTTGTGGAGTGCATCACTCAAAGCTGTACGAACATCCTTTGATAGCCTTAGGAATTCGTATAAGGACAATTTGGCTGGTGTATTGGCAAATTGTGCCAAGATGTCGAAGTTGTAGGGCCTCTCCAGCCCCTGAGGTGTCTCCTTTCGGAGGGATTTGTCGAAGCGAGTCTCCTTCGGCTTAGGCTTGTCGGTCGTCGAAGGCTGAGCCGGTCCCGGAGTATCAGTAGAAGTGGGCGGATGATCATCAGTCGGGTTCTCAACCACAGGCTGAGATTGTGCTCTAGATCGAGTAACAACGGCCGTGACTTCTTCTTCATTTGCCGAGACGGTGCGGCAGGATCTGACTTTTCCGCTTCTCTTCTTCGTTGTGGGCTGAGTCACCTCGTGGACCAAGTCCGGATGGACCCACATAATTTCTCCTCGCGATGTAGTGAGAGGTACAAGATTGGCAGCTTGATCTCGAGCAGGCGAAAGATTAGCAATTTCCATCGTTGCTAGAGGGATGGGTATAACACCGTCTTGAGTCTCTGTTGGCGGAAAGCTGCCGAATTGTACGGATACCATGTTGGCTGCTACGGTTACCTACTCAAAATCGATGGCTAGAGCGTTCGAATCGATGAGGTTTTGGATGTACCGTTTCTGTTGGTAGCAGTCGTGTGTAGCATGGTGGACGTAACGGTGGTAATGGCAGAATTTTGGGTTCTCCAAGTCAGCCGGCCGAGGCTCCCGTCTTGGCAGAGGGAGCTGAATTCTATCTCCTTGTATGAGCATGTCCATGATAGGCTTGACGTGGCCGTCTTCAAAAGAGTAAGTGATTTCAGGCCATTGTTTGTCTGTTGGTTGTGACTCGGGCTTCTGGGCCGTGTCGGCCACCATAGCCTGCTTGCCTCTGTTGTCCCGATTGTTAGAGGGGTTACCCCCATTGTCGGTGTTGGTACTGGGACGCTTGCCCTTGTTCTCTCCCTTTGAGATATGCATCCCCAGCTGGCGGGCCTTCTTCAATCGTTCTTCGGCACTTGTAGCACTGATGATAAAAGCCTTCCAGTCCTTGAATTGACTTTCGCCCATCCAGAGACTAATTGTTGGGAGTAGTCTCTTTTGGCAAATTTCAATCAGGGAAGAATCCGGATTGCCAGATGGTAACTTTATTGCGGTTTGGCGAAACCGCTCAATGTAATTCCTCGTCAGCTCTTTCTCTCCCTGGATGACGTCCATGAGGGTAGACATTGTGACGTCCTGTCCTACCTCGTAGAACCTCTCCAAGAACAAGCGTTTGAAGCCAGCGAAGGAGTGGATGCAATTGTCTGGCAGGTTGCGGTACCAGTCGAAGGCGACTCCTTCCAATGCCCCGATAAATAACCGCGTGAGGATAGCGTCATCATGGGGCAGATGGTCGGTGGTGACCTCGAAGTAAGTGATATACCGACTTGCTGAGGTCTTGCCATCATAGGGGTTGATATTGAACGGCTTATATCTTGGTGGGAATGGAACATCCCTCCATTCAGCAGGATATGGTTGCCGAATTCTGAAGTCTTGAGAGTTTTCTCGGGCGTAGAACATGGCTCGGAGCTCTTGAACTTCTCTCCTTACTTCTCGGGTCTCATCTGTCGCAGTCGGAGCCGTTACTTCGGGAGGATTATTGCCCGGGTTCGGTGCCGCCGAATTTGAATCTACGTTGATTGGGGGACCCGTACTTGTCTGGCCAGGTGTCACTCCCTGCAGAGTAGGAAGCGCCGCTTTGATCTCGTCTACAGACTTGACCAAGGCGTGCAGTATGGCCTCCAAAGTGTCGATGCGTTGGCGATCATTGGAGCCACCTTGATTGTTGTTTGTCATGAATACCGTCCTTACGTGAGGAGTGACGGAAGGGACGGTGGAGGGTGCGCCCTCCGAATCTTACCCATGCATCGAGAAATCATCGGAATAGGTGAGAATATTCTCTTCGGGTTCGGATTCAGAAGGAACAGTACCCCCAGCTTCGGAGCTTGCTTCATCTTGAAAGTCACGGATGTCCTCGGGGACATCAGCATCTGTTGTACCTGATGGGAGAGTTGTTTCTCTGGGCTTGTCTCCTTGAAACATCGGATTGTTATGGATGTTCGGAGGGGTGCTACCCCCAGCTCCCTGGACCCTCATCGGTGAGGACGATGAATCGCCCATTGCAGCAGATTTTGTCTTCGAACGGGTGTGTTGGTATACTCCGGTGGAGGGCAACCGTTTAGCCGACAATTTCTTAGCTGTAGTGGTTGATATTTTTGGGCTGGAGATACTTGTCTTCTTCCCTTTCCCCTCGATGGGGACTTTCTGCGCGGAATTGCAGGAGGCAATAGGAGGTGCTTCGTCCTCCGAGCTCGGATGCTGTAATCTTTGGAAGACGGACGGTCGATCTTCCGTCACTGCCGTGTTGTTGCAGCAGCAGTTGACGATGATCTGGGTACAGTGGCGTCCATGTGAGGACTCTTTGCACGCCAAGGCCCCTTCTCTTTCCTTGCGTTTGTGGAGGACAGCCTCACGCAGGTCAGAGGAACCACTTTGTCCGTTTGCCGCTGGGGACTGGACTTGAGCGGTTCGATACAACTTTCCATCAGAGGCCCGTGTAATAATCAGCGGGACGCTCCGATAGTTAGAGGTTGGGGCAGCTGTCTGGGCTTGATGAGCCCGTGCTGCCCTGGACTTCTTCTTCTTAGCACCTGTGGGTGCATAATAAGAAGAGTCCAAGTTGAATACCACAGTGTCTGGAGAATCATCAGGGTTCGGACCGTACGAGAGACGGTCGAAAACTGATCGAGAGGAGCATGGAGCGGATGCTATGCGGCTGGGATTAGAAACCGTGCAGGCTGTCTGCATGCGGTTGTCTTCTGTCGTCGGCTGAGTTCTCGTGCGGCTAGGAGTCACGACCGTGCAGGCTGGCCGCATGCGGTTGGCATCTGTGGCCGCATGGGTTTTCTGCAAACAATTGACTTTGATAGCCGCATGAGTCTCATCCATGCGGTTGGCAACTGTAGCCGCATAAGTCATGCGGCTGACAGATGTGGCCGCATGAGTTTTCTTCATGCGGTTGGCGGATGTAGTCGCAGGGGCTTTCTTCCTGTGGCTAATACTCTTCTGCGGCTCGGATCGCGTAGAGTTCCTCTTTGCCCCTGCAAGTCCAGCATCATAGTGTTTTCTTCTGCCGGACTTGGGGACAGCAGAGTTGTCTACGGTTTGAAGTGGGGCCGCAGGAGAGTCCTTCTCGCCGTTTTGAGCAACAGAGGGTATCTTATCGAAGACTTGAGGAGGAGCAAATGATTTTGGCCTCCACTCTTTGCGAGCCTTCGTGGTGCGGGTGCGCTTCTGGATCGTGCCAGCGCTGCCTTCAGAGAGCATCTCTTCGAACGCCTGTTGGTCGAAGCGGACGACCATCTTCTGTTGTGTGGAGCTAAGTTTGGTTGCATCCGATTGCGTCACCAACTCCTCAGCCGTGGAGAAGTTAGTCCCCAGCAGAGTCGCCATTGTGTTTGCCATTGATTGTAAAAGTACAGAACAATTTTATGGGAGGACTGAACTTAGACTCACAATACAAACTCGCTTGTACGAAGAAAGCCTAGGGACGAAAACCTAGGTACAGCAGTCTAAGTACAATTGTTTATTTTAGATTCTGGGGGGTGACGATAGAGGCTCGGGAAAGCGACGGCCGCTCTGCCTTACTCCTTGGACGATCGGTATGCAGTCTTGGCTCGGAGAAGATCTGCTTGGCGTGGACGAAGGAATGCTCTTCTTGCTCTCCTCGTGTTGCTCCCCTGGCTTCTCTCTCTCTGTGGTTATCGAAAAGGGGGGAACTCTCTCTGTATATCTGTCTCTCTCTCTTTTTTATTCTTTTGTTGCCCGTCTCCTTTTTTGCAAGGGAATGATGCTGGCTATTTATAGGAGTGGGGTGTGATCATTAGGGTTTGCTAATGATCATTTGTTTGGAATGTCGGCGCTCCTTCAATCTATCTGAACCCTTGATCCTGATTACAATAAATCTAGGCCATTAATGCTGATAGCACCGTATCTTGTGAGCAATTAATGCTAATTGCTTTAAGTCTTCATGATTGATTACGCCAATGTCTGATTGCTCACCACGTGTCCCATTAGCTTGATAATAAATGATATGCCCTGATCTTAGTAATTATGACGATGATGTCAAATATTCTTGTTGAGATTCGGTTAAATCCTTGATTGATCCGATGCCACGTGCTTTGATTGTGGATACTATCGGAGCCGCATAGGATGGGCAACACTTGAACCGCAGGGAGATACTCTTCGTGAGCCGCATAGGACAATGCTTCATCGAGCCGCAGGGAACGAACTCTCAATGAGCCGCATATGCAGTCTTTGCGAGCCGCATGAGCTAGCGTTGTATTGAGCCGCAGGGACTGAGCTCTCAGTGGGCCGCATATGGCTAATTTCTGCTAGTCATATAGAGTGACCTCTCAGTGAGCCGCATGGAGCTGTTCTCTATTTAAGTCGCATGAGATTTTGCCACGTGGCAACCTAGGATTTCTGACGGATCGGGACAGAGATCTTCTTATTTTCCCGAAGAGTCTGTCATTATAGCAGAGCCATTATGACACTTTATGCCAGAGCCGCCACAGTCGTCAAATCGTGTCAGAGCATTAAATGAGGCCACTATTCAAAGGGCCAGCTGTAGGAAAGGATCACAAGGCGATACGTGGCATCAACCTAGCCGCATATTCCTGCTGAACCGCATACACTCTCGAGCCGCATGAGACTGAGAGTCTTCCTTTGAACCGTGTAAGACAGCTCCCATATGAGCCGCATAGGCTTCGTATCCGGAGCCGCATGGACCATTATTCTGATATTTTCCATGCTTCTACACCCTTGTGGCTGGAGTAGGACTTGTCCTTGTTTCATCCGATGGATTAACTATTCAAAGGACTTATTCTTTAGACGAGTCATGCTCTAACAATGTGGCAGAATACAATACCTTGCTCATTAGACTTCAATTAGCCAAACAATTGAGTATTAAATATCTTGAAGTATATGGTGACTCTAAGCTGATTGTTAATCAGGTTATGGGCATATATGAAGTCCGACATCAGAATCTAGTACCATACCATGAAGCGGCAACCAGGATAGCTTCTTCATTTACAGGATTCTTTATCGTAACATGTACGTCGGGCATGCAATACAGAAGCTGATGTCTTAGCTAACCTAGCTGCGGTATTGGCAGTTCCAGTCAAAAGACAACAGATGGTTATTATCTCTAATAGAGAATTATTTTGTGTTGAAAACAATCACAACATTGAATTCAGCAGCCTAATTGAATTCAATGTCCTTAGCGAGGATTGGAGAGTAGCTTTCATTGATTTTGCAGTACATGACATTTTACCAGAAGATTTTAAAGAAGCTACAAGTATTCGTCGTCAATCACTTCGATTCTATTATAATCATACTACTAAGACAGTATATCGAAGAACTTTTGACGGATTACTCTTGAGGTGTCTCGCAGGTGATGAAGCAAAGCAGATATTATGTGAAGCTTATGATGGCGTTTGTGGAGCACATCAACCTGGTCCTAAACTACAGGATCGTATCCGACGTATGGGCTACTACTGGCCCTCTATGGTATCAGATGCTATTGATTATGCAAGGAAATGTCGTGCATGTCAAATTCATGCAGATTTTATTCACCAACCGTCGAAATTTCTTCATCCAACTGCAGCCTCATGGCCTTTTGAAGCTTGGGGCATGGATATAATTGGTCCTATCAATCCTCCTTCATCTAAAGGACATCGGTTCATCTTAGCCATAACCAATTATTATCCCAAGTGGGCAGAAGCTATACCTTTGGCTGAAGTAAAGACTAGTAGCGTTATCAATTTTATCAAACATCATGTGATATATATAGATTTGGTGTCCCTCGCCGAATCATTCATGATAATGGGCCGCAATTCGTCAGCCAAAAATTTAATATGTTCTGTGACGACAACAAAATCAATAATGTCGCTTCTACAGCCTATAATCCTGCGACTAACGGGTTGATTGAAGCATTCAACATGACCATTATCAAACTCCTTAAAAAGTTTGTCTCTATTAACAAAAGCAGTTGGAGTGATAAACTTGGAGAATGTCTATGGGCATATCGCACTACTGTCCGTAACCCCACAGGTTGCACACCTTTTTCCCTGGTATATGGATGTGAAGCTATTCTACCTTTGGAAATTCAAATTCCATCATTGAGAATCGCCATTATTAATGAGCTTACGACAGATAATAATGATCGTCTTCGGCTTCAAAAATTGGAGGCGCTCGACGAGAAAATGTTATTAGCTCAACAGCATATCAAACTTTATCAGGCCCAGATTTCAAAAGCTTTCAATCGCAAAGTCAGAGTGCGAACATTTCAAGAAGACGAGTTGGTTCTTACAGTCAGACGTCCTATGACTATGACACATATAAGCAAAGGCAAGTTCGAGGCAAAATGGGAAGGACCGTATGTGATAAATAAAGTCTTCTCTAATGGAGCCTATCAATTAACAGATATGGATGGTAGAGTTGCTATGATGCCCATCAATGGCAAATTTCTCAAGAAATATTATGTATAAAGACATAATATACTTTATTTTTAGAGACATGATGTAAATAAAAGTTTATTTTTATTCAAAAAACAGAATGGAATTACATAATATTATGGACGGGGAGGAGGCCCTGACCCTTCCTGATTTAAAACAAAGTTCGCCAACCGTTCAAACATTTCATTGTCTGAACTCACCAGGAACTCACAAACAGCCATCCTCAATGCCTCTTCTTCGGCAGTTTTTTCATGCTCCACTAACTTGGAGATCAAATCCTGTCCTGGTGCAGGAGGAACAGTTGAACCTTCGCCCCTTTCTTTTTGAGAAGGCACTGGAGGCTCAATAAGGGAAGTCTTGGTTTCTTCTTCAGTCTTCGAAGCAATCAAATCTTTGGAAGACATTTTTTCTTGCACAGGAAGAAAAGAGGATTGACAATTTATAGGCAGAACAATTAGAAATTAGCCTTGAGAATTGATGCAACTTTTGGAAAGAGGCACAACTGTTTGTTCATTTCTAACGGTTCATTCATAACCGACTTTTTGTCTTCCCTTCTTCGAAACTGGCGTATTTGATCCATTTGCTGTCTTCTTTGAAAGTCTAAACGGCCATTCATTCATTCAATATTTCTTCCTCGAAAATCGAAGTGAATGATCAACCATTCATTTATCATAGTGAGAGGTTATGCCTTTTTACGAACTTGAATTCCAAATATTCACATCAAAACAACTTGCCACATTCGTGATCCTCTCTGGATTCTGTTATTTATGACAGTATAGCAAAATCAAATTGTAAAAAAAAAGAGAATAATGAGACATTTAGTTCTTTATTCCTTCTTTAAAAGCATAGATACATCTTGATGAAAATCTATTACATCCTGGATTTTCATTCTAAATGAAGGTCTATTATATCTTTGGATTTTTTTATTTGTTAGTGGCAATTCCTTGTCGTCTCGACCTGAAGCAACGAGCCCGACAATGGAATTAACTCTGGTGTTCTCTCTGAGAAATACTAGAGGAGAACCCCAGAGTGCAGCAGCCCAAAGATGAGCTGCTGTCAATACAAGTGGTGGAGAGAAGACAGCCCGCCAGGGGAACTAGGAACGATATCACCCTTGTGATACAATTCCTAGTTCTGCGTCTTCACCATCCAACTCTCATGTATAAAGGCTCTTCCTACCATCTGAGAAAGACCCTTCTTAACATGAAGAGTCATGGGCTGTCTGATTTGAGTGTCAGAACCATATGAGCTGTCTGATGTAGGTGTCAGAAGAATGCTCTCTGCAACATCAAAATCACCAATACCAGTTCTGAAGAAGCTCGCTAACCAAGTCCCTATAAATATTAATGAAACAGGAGAAGTTAGCAGAATCTATCAGTAATGCGCCTACAAACAGGCGCACATCAGCATTGCGCCTACAAACAGGCGTACATCAGCATTGCGCCTATAAACAGGTGCACATCAGAAATGCGTCTACAAACAGGCGCACATCAGCATTGCGTCTACAAACAGGCGCACATCAGCAATGCGCCTATAAACAGGCGCATATCAGTACTGAACACTGATCAAACAAGCGTATGACAGCAATATGCGCCTCTGATCAGAGCTAAATTCTGGACCACAGTGTGCGCCTATTATCAAAAATAGTTAGCGCATATCAATAGTGTCTACAACATGCAGATCAATACTTGTCTCCAGAAGTGGTACGAAAGAAGAATATTCATACTATTGATTCTTCGTCGAGACTTACCAATTTTTGAAGACACAGCATGCAAGCAAATAATATCAGAATGAAGTGGCGCAAGTGAAATCTTATGGGAAGACATTTGTTTTGAGAGAGTATGAATGTTTCTTTCATTTTTGGATGTCCTTTTTAAAGAGGTTAAAGATGAGGTGGGTGCATCATTCTAGGATCCTATTTTGGAAAAGAACTAAAAATGGGCATCCAAAATCATGTAACGACTGCCACGTGTTCTTCAGAAGGAATAGTAAAACGAAGAATTAGCTAAAAGAATATGTCCATAAGCACCATTCGAAATCACAGCCACACAAAATCAAAAATTCTAAGTTTCATTGCATAAAGACGGGTGGACCCCTACAGTCAAGGACATACAAATAAAAAGTTGTTCTGCTTAGAACATTATTTTTTGTCCTTGCCTTCATCAGTCTGACGAAGGGCGGCATCCAATTCTTGCATGGTGCGGATCCCCGAGCGGCGCATCAGGTTAAGAAATCCCTTCGAATTGACATGCTCCTCAGAGGATGATCTGCCACTCGAGCGATTGAAGACTGACGGGGTAAACCGAAATAGCTCAAAAAGTTCACTACCCTCAAAGCTGTGTCAGCCTCCAACAAAAAAGTTGTAGGCGCAACATCATGTCTCGCTTCAGGAGACTTGGTTGTGGTGTCAGCATTAGTCTCCATCTCTTTCTTATTGGGGGCCATTGAAGAACAGAAGTGAAGACCAAAGTACATAGATCAACTACATATATATCAACCAATTGACTCTTCGTATTCTTCTTCTTCATGGGAAATTAAAAAGTAATCAATGAAACTCCGAAAGAAGAAGAAAGGATTGATTATTTTCGAAAAAAGTATTTAATTGTGATGATCGAGCATGAGTCCAGCGCAACCGGACCTAGTCAAAACTTTTCTAAATTCAAAGTATTCCAAAACTTTGTAATGTTTTTAAGTTTTGAAAACTTTGAAGGGTTCTTGTAGCCTAAAAATAAAGTTGCGCCTTGAATATACTGATCAGTGATCAAGTTGCGTCCCAAAAATCAAGTTGCGCCACTGATATGAAGCTCAGAGAACAGACTGCGCCACCGATCAGATTGTGCCGATATCAGACTGTGCCCAATCTTTTTGTGCCAAAATCTACATGGCATCTGACACTTAATGGTCATCATTACCTGACAATACTGACGTCTGACACAACAGTGAACGAAAAAAATCTCTTCGAATCCCGTGAATTGTGCCGCTCAAGAGAAGTTGGTAGGCAGCTGTTCTGTACACTTCGTGAGTTGCGCCCAGGCGCAATCTAAATAAAATCCTTAGTTGCGCCTGGGCGCAACCTAAACGACTTTTGGTCAGAAGCTGCCACGTGTATAGGCGCAGCTGAAACCAAGCGCAGTTTGACTTGTTGACTGAAGCTCGCGCAACCTGATAAAGTTTAGACAACTTACACTCTAAAGCAGGATGACGTGGCGCACGTGCCACTAATCTCTCAAGACGTGTCTACTATCCTGTACGCGACCACGCGCATCTCAATCATATGATGCTACGCGTCTAAATACAGTTAGTACACGATTGACAACTGAATAAAAGTTGACGCAACAGGAGGTTGGCGTAATCTAGTATGGTACAATCCATCCTCGCGCACATCAGAATAACTGCTAAAACAGTTATTTCCTGAACTGTATAAATAGAGTTTCCAATCATCATCAGACAGAGAGACAGAGATCAAGAACTCTTGCAAAAATTGCTGCTGCGTTCTCTAGAGGCTACAGTCTTCAAGTTCACATATTCCAAGGAATAAAGTGATCGTCTCCTGATCAGATTCCTAAAGTTGTACTTCCCTAGAATTTATTGTACTTTGTACCCTTTTACAAGTTTGGAATAAAATAAAATTTTGATTTTGCAAACAGTTGCTGATGGCGGTCATCTGAATAGTGATTCGGTGGTCCAACTGGGTATAGCAATCGCCTTCCAATCCAAAGCGGTCGTACAACATATCTCGGATGGAGTCGAGGCAGGTGGCTCAGGCTGAGGGGTATCAGAGTCAGAAGAATCTTCTTCAACAGTAGCAGGAGGAACAGGTGCAGGAACAGTCCTACGAGCCTTTGAGAGATAAGCCGGAGCTGCTAGAAACTGACGCTCGTCTAAAGGAATATTGAAGGCAGAGAAGATCATAGGAAGGTACATAGCATAGACAAGATTTCTAGGCTTCTTCCTTGTATGAATCATCCAGTCAATCATCGTGCGTGGAAAATTGAAAGGGATGGTGAAGTGAAGATAGAATAGTGTCGTAATCTCAAGATAAGTGACTTCATCAGTAGATCCACCTTTGGGCAGGATAGATGAAAAAATGATGCGATAAAGTTCATAAAAGTGGCTGTTGAGATACTTGGCACAAAGTTTACGAGGGCGAGTATTTGGTTCATACATCATGAACATAAAGCTTTCTAGGGTAATATCGCCAACAAATTTAAATTCGCGAGCATCGACAAGACGTTTCTAAGAATTGGGTTCACGGATTTACAAATAATCTGCCAAGTCGAAGTCATCGAACTCAATGTTGATGCTGGCTACCCTAGAATAAATCTTACGATCATCATACGTAAGATTGCATTAGAACATTTGAATAGCATTGATATAAATTCTAGGAGATGTAGCCACAAGTTCATCAAGACAAAGATCTTTAAAATTAGGATCAAATACAAAAAATATAATGAAATTAATGGGATGTCCCGGTACCACACTATTTAAGCAAAAATCGGAATACCACTCGTTAGAGGCTTCTAAACGAACTAAAGATGTGCTCATTGTATGTGTCGGCATTGGGAGGAGGAGGTGGATTAAACAATAGGTGAGGTGGATTGACATTAGGAGGAGGAGATGGAGGATTGGATGATGAAGCCTCACTCCGAATCCTCTTTCCTCTATTGGAAAATCTAGGTGCCATTGATAAAAGCTAATGAAATAGAGATGGAGAACTACAAGAGATATACCTCAAAAATAAGTGATGAGGATAGAGGAGAATTATCCAAAAGCTTTGATTCTTGAGTTTGGAGAGTGGTTAACACAAGATTGGAGAGAACTAGGGTTAGGGTTTGGAGAAAATATGTTGGAGAGAGGTGGAAGATGAAGAAGATGTATATTTTTTGGGTAAGAAGCATGTAGGGCCGGCTGCTTATAAGAGATAACTTGTTTTGATTCAAGGCAGATCGGACGGCCAGGAGGGCCTGAGAGTTATGAAACTCACTAGACAAAGTTCGACCGAGTTATGCCATTGGCAGAACTCGGCCTGAGTTTGGTTCTGGTGTGTCCAGAACTCTAAGCAGATTAAGGATGGTCACATATTAGAGAAAAGATAGTATCGAAGTAAAAATAATGGATTGTATTAGTCATAAAATAAATGGAACATGCGACAAACTATGTGAATCATTAATCAGTACATGTGAATCGCCTCAGGTTAGTTGTAGGGACCGGATCCTAGCTAGCGGTAGCCCGAAGACACTAGGCACCATGTCACTTTGGCTTTTACACCTTGTTGTCAGAAAGGCCCTTTCGGCTTTTATCCAAAACAATACAACATGTACGATTTTGATTTAACAATTATTTGTGCAGGTATGACTTATTGTATGACATGTTCATCTAAGATTCCAAATCCTCGACGAAAAAAGTTGAAACGCTCTTCGACAAGTGGTTTAGTGATGAAGTCTGCTAGCTGATGATCAGTGTGAATAAACTCTAGATTAATAGTGCTTTATAATTGATGATCTCTAAGAAAGTTGTGTCGAATTTCTATGTGCTTAGTGTGTGAGTGACATATTGGGTTCTTTGTCAGGTTAATAGCATTAGTATTATCACAGAAAATAGGAATGTGCTTAAAAGATAAATTATAGTCTGCTAGGGTTTGCTTCATCCACATAATCTCTTCACAACAATGTCCTACAGCTATGTATTCAGCTTCTGTTGTAGTTAGTGCGACAGAGTTTTACTTTTTGGCAAAGCAAGAGACTAATGCTTTGTCTAACAAATGACACATGTCACTGGTACTTTTACGGTCGAATTTGCATCCAGCAAAATCGACATCTGAATAACCGATCAAGTCAAAGAATGTGGTTTTGGGATACCAAAAGCTCACCATAACAGTGCCTTTAAGGTATCGAAAGATACGCTTAATTGCGGTCATACGTGATTGCTTAGGGGTTGGCTTGATAACGAGCACATAGGCAAACACTAAACATGATATCGGGACGACTAGCAGTTAAATAGAGTAGACTACCAATAATACCTCGATACTTACGTTGATCGACTGGTTTGCCGCTTTCACCAGGTTCTAATTTAGTTGTAGCAGCCATCGGAGTACTGATTAGTTTGATGTTGTCAAGATCAAATTTCTTCAACATGTCTTTTGTATACTTTGATTGACTGATGAAGACTCCTTGTGAGTTTTGTTTGACATACAAACCAAGGAAGTAGTTAAGTTCCCCCATCATGCTCATCTCGAACTCATTCTGCATACACTTGACAAATTCTTGGCATAATACCTTATTAGTAGACCTAAAGATGATGTCATCTACGTAAATTTGTACTAATAGAATTGTGTCATCAATTAATTTTATATAGAGTGTCGTGTCAATCTTCCCTTTTGAAAAGTCATTTTCAAGTAAGAAAGTGCCTAGGCGTTCATACCAAGCTTAAGGGGCTTGTTTGAGGCCGTAAAGAGCTTTCTTAAGCTTGAAAACATTATCAGGAAACTTATAGTTTTCAAAACCAGATGGTTGCTTTACGAAAACTTTTTCTTTAATAAAACCATTTAGAAAAGCACTTTTAACATCCATTTGAAAGAGTTTGAAATTTTGAAAATTTGCAAAGGCACAAAGCATATAGATTGATTCAAGTCGTGCAACAGAAGCATATGTCTCATCGTAGTCGATACCTTCCTCTTGGTTGTATCCTTGAGCTACGAGACGTGCTTTGTTGTGTGTGACTGAACCATCCTCATTAACTTTGTTACGAAAGACCCATCGAGTACCGATGATCAAATGATCAGCAGGTTTAGAAACAAGTTCCCAAACTTAATTTCTTTCAAATTGGTTGAGTTCTTCTTGTATTGCATATATCCAAAATTCATCGGAAAAAGCTTCTAAAATGTTTTTTGGGGCCTATTTGAGAAATAAAAGCAGTGCTAGCTATAGAGTCTCTAACAGATGAACGAGTACTTACTCCTTTTGATAGCTCACCTATTACCAAGTTTTTCGGATGTTCTGGTGTGAAGTGGAACTTCTTTGGTAAGCTATGCAGAGAGCTAGTTCCAGATATTGTACTCTCAGAGGTAGGAGTTATTGGTTTGATGTGGATATTATCGTTGTCATCAAGAACCGCTGCTGAACTATTGTTCTCATCAAAAGTAACATTAGCATATTCTTCAACAATCATGGAGCGTTTGTTGAACACTTTGTTTCCTCTACTCTTGGCAGCATACCCAAGAAAAATACCTTCGTCAGCTTAGTCATCAAACTTGTCTAAGTTGTCTTTGGTATTCAGGATAAAGTAGCGACAACCGAACACTCGAAAATAAAAAATAGTTGGTGTTCTACCAAACCAAAGTTCATAGGGAGTTTTATTCTAAATAGGTCGAATTAAAACCCTATTCAAAACAAGGCATGCTGTACTTACAGCTTCTGCCCAAAAATATTTCGGAAGTGAAAATTTATTTAACATGACTCAGGGCATATCGCCAAGAGTTCTATTCTTCCACTCCACAACACCATTTTGTTGGGGAGTTCTAGGACACAAAAATTTATGATTAAAACCATTTGAATCACAAAACTTTTTGAAATAAGAGTTTTCGAATTCGCCACCAGGATCACTTCGGATTTGAGTATCATGAAGCCTTTTTCGTTTTGAATCTTTTTAGCAAAAATTTCAAAAACAAAAATAGTATCACTTTTGTTCGAAAGAAAGAAAATCCAAGTAAATCGAGAAAAGTCGTCAACAATTACAAAGGCATAGAGTTTTCCACCAAGACTGGCTACTCTACTAGGACCGAACAAATCCATATGAAGAAGTTGCGAGGGTCTAGTAGTACCTACAAAGTTGATGGATTTAAACAAGAATTTAGTCGCCTTATTTTTCTCACATTCGGCACATACCGTAACCTTTTTGAATATGATATCCGGTAGTCCTCTTACTAGCTTTTTGGTTGACAGCCTTGATATGGTATCCATGTTTGCATGTCTAAGACGTATGTGCCATAGTAGTCTTTCATCTTTGTGTACGTAAAGGCATCTTCATGCATTGTTAGTATCTTTCGAGAGATAGAATATATAGATGTTATTTTCCCTTATCCCTTCAAAAGCGATGTCTCCAGTTGATCTATCATATATAGAGCATTTAATTTTTCTAAAGTTAATATCATATCCATGGTCAGCAAGATGACCAATTCTGAGCAAGTTATGCTTTAACTATATTACTAAACATACATCTTTAATGACGGGAGAGGGAGGATTACCAATAGTACCGTTACCTATGATATAACCTTTCAGATTATTGCTGAAGGATACATATCCTTCCCTTTTTGTCGATAGTGTTGCGAAAAGAATTATATTTCCAGTCATGTATCGCGAGCACCCACTATCGAGAATCCATTTGCTTCTAGAGGATGAAGGAAGGTGCACCTACACCACGAGTAGATGTGACCTTTGGTACCCAAATTCTTGAGGGTCCAGAAATATTAGTCTTCGGTACCCATACATGTAGGTTTAAATCGACTAGTCTTCTAATTCTATATTGTGGTAAAGTGTGTCCATATTTACCACAATAGTGACATGTAGCAAGCATATTTGTGTTAGGTATAGGAAAATAGTGATGTCTATGTAGAAGTATGAAAAATCTCAGCTGAAGACATTGACACTCCCGTTTCCCGTTATACGTATTTTCGTATGCATATACGAGATTTCTGGCAGTTATCAGGTGGACTGTAGTTAGACTTGTTTTGTTTAGCCTAGTCTTGGTTTAATCTTGACTTGGTTTATTTGATCGGTTCGGTTCAATTTCACTTGGTTTGACTTGGCTTGGCTTGGTTTGAGATGGAGAGCGTTGATATATAACCCAACTCTTCTCTCTCTCTTCATTCACTTCTTTATTTATTTTTTCATCTTCTTCATTTACTCCTCCCACCTACCAAGTCCTAGGCAAGTGCAACTTGCTTCATGGAGGAACTCTATTTTTGTCGTTCTATTGTCTTCCTCACGAGATTCTAAGACACTTTAGTACTTGGCATTTTTAATTTCCATAGTTTATTTCTTGTAGATCTAAGATGGTTGCATTTTAGGTTTTTTTGGGTTTTGATCTACCAAACTTTATTATTTGCAAGTTTTAAATGTTCTATGTTGTAGGGAATTCAATTTTACCCAAAATGGACCTTTGAAAAGTTAGATTTCGACTTGTTTTGAGGAAGTTATAGAGCATCTTTTAGTTCATCTGTGCTAAATTTGGCAGGGACGATGAATAGTGACGCAGCCGCATGGAATGAATAGTGCTGCAGCCGCAGGAATGAATAGTGCCGCAGCCGCATGAATAGTGCCGCAGCCGTATGAATAGTACCGCAGCCGCAGGAATGAATAGTGCCGCAGCCGCATGAATAGTGTCGCAGCCGCATGGAATGAATAGTGCCGTAGCCGCAGGAATAAATAGTGCCGCAGCCGTTTGGAATGAATAGTGCCGTAGCCGCATGAATAGTGCCGCAGCCGTATGGAATGAATAGTGCCGCAGCCGCAGGAATAAATAGTGCAGCAGCCGTATGGAATAAATAGTGCCGCAGCCGCTTGGAATGAATAGTGCTGCAGCCGCATGGCTTGCATAGTGTCGTATAGTGCCGCAAAAGGCTGCATAGTGCCGCAGAATACCGTATAGGGCCTATTTTGGCTATTTTTGGTTGTTTTATGTCATATTTTGCTAAATTGTGGCCAGAATTTCTCCCAACTCCCAACATAAAAGTTGCAGACCTTTTTCTTAGCTTCAAGAATATGTTACTAGCCATTTTATGCAAGTTTCTTTCATTCATGATAATATAAGGATAGAATACGATAGTGGCCTGTTAAGGCGCACACTTAGCTAGTAACAAGTAACAAGTAACTTGGCATGATGATTCTTGATAGTGACCAGTCGTGGTGCACTCTTGACAAGTAACATGACATGATAGTGGCCCATCGTGGCGCACTCTTGATAAGTAAACCCAACATGATAATCTTGATATGCTGTTCTGACGGCTATCTTGACTTGCTAAGTAACTTTTGTCTTGACACCGTGGGTATTTGTGCTTGTATAAGCTACATGTCTCGTCATGTATCATGTCTAGGACATAAATTCCTGGTTACCATGGTCAAGGGTTCATACTGAATCTGACTAGGATAATGACTAGATTGATCATGTAGTTCATGAAGAGAATTCTCAGCTACAGGCAGTCCCATTATCTGGGCGCTCTAATTGATCTTGTAGCCTGCCGTCGAGTAGAGCACATTTCCAGCACACTGTCATATGTTGTACCCCAAGTAACCTAATCCAACTCTCTCAACTTGTGACCAGATAACCTGGATTAAGTCTGCAGGGCTTGTGGCTGTTGGAACATCTCGATGCATCTTGTTAGTAACTAAGCTTGTGATAACCCTAGTTAGTTATAGTATAAAGCCGTACTCATTGCTTGGCCGTGATTGATGGATGGAGTCCCGTCTAGTCTTGCCTAGGCAAGACCAGTACATGGTTATTCCAGGACACTACTGTTATGCTATACTATTGTCGATAATTGGTTGGAGACTAAGTTCTGTTCAGGTGAAGGGTTACAACCCCGGTCCTTATTTGGTTTACGGGTTGTAACTTGGCTACCGGAATAGTCCCTTAGTTGTCTTATCGTTTATCACCTTATTTTCTCTAACCCATGTCTTTATTTATCAATTATGTCTTTTGTGCTAATATGCTGGTTTTAGTTCTTAAGTGAAGCCTCCCTTGTGCCACTTGCTCTTTCTGGGGTCTGACCCAGCTAGTTTAGTATGGCCAGATTTCAGAGTAGCACCCGAGGATCTTCCAGCCTTCTAGCCAGATGGTGCACACTAGACGCAACCCTAGCAACGAGTAGGTTTTATTTTGCTCTTCCACTCTATTATAAATTATTTTTTTGAGGCGTTTAGCCGCCGAGCAAGTGTTAGCTCGTGTTAAATTTATATTTCTGTCTGCCTAAGGGATATAACATGATTGACAAATCCTAGGGTTAATCATGTATGACTTAAACTCTTGCTAGTCTTCGTATTATGTATGACTAGCTTCATGATCATCTAAATATGTAATGTTTGGGACGCCTTACCTTGTATGTCTGATGATCTACCATCTTGTTACATTTACTTGCTTGCTTGAGATTGAGACACTCGGCTTGTTCTAGACCCTAAGAGACTAATGGCTTGTAGTAAACCCTCATACACCTCGACAACCGTGACCGTATTGCGAGGTGGAATTCACTTCAATGTACGTAGCTGGCTGTGTCTGTCCCCTGCTCTCCAGTATTCTGGTTCTGGGACGTGACACGGTTTAAGTGGTGGCCCATACAGGTCTTATAATTCAAGATGTGTGAGGGTTTCACTGAATATATGTCTCAATCAACACTCGCCCTTGATCTCTACTCGTGTCTTTTAATCTTTCCTAAATCTTGACCTGATCACATGTTTATATCCTCGATCTATCATGGTCCTTCTTTATTGTTCCCCATGTCGTTTCTTCAGCGGCATTGTTCCTGGTCCTACCGATCGGCAAGGCGGAGCACCTCTACTGGACCAGCAGCAACCTGGAGACCAAGCCCAACACTCTGGAGCAGCCTCCCGAGTCATGCATTTCGGGGATCCAGAGCCCCCAGTTCAGCCAGTCCAGCCTTAAGAGCCTGACAATGGAACCCTGGTAGCTCTCATCAGGGAATTGCTTGCATCTCAAAATCGTAGGGGCGATGCCCTGTACTAGACAGTACAAGATACCATAGGCAGAGTTGGTTACCAAGGGAATAACGCGGCCAACAGCTTCAAGCGTTTGAACCCTCTTTTCTTTGATGGCAGTGAAGATCCTATCGCTGCTGATGCATGGCTTCAGGACACAGAGGTTATCCTGGAAGCAGCTAGAATTCCTGAAGAAGAGAGGGTGGCCGTTGTGCTCCTACAGTTATTGGACTTAGCCCGCAGCTGGTAGACGATGCTAGCAGTTAGATTACCGACGCTTGTCTTATGGGCGGTGTTCAGCAACAAGTTCCAGACCAAGTACTTCGACGTAGTAGCTCGGTTTGATCTGCAGACGAGATTCACTAATCTTAAGCAGATGGACAGGACGGTCGATGGATATGCGATCGAGTTTTCTAGACTCAGTCGGTTTGCTCCCACCTTGGTGGCAACTGAATTGGATCGAGCCCAGCGATTCCAGCAGGAGCTCCACCTAGAGATTATCATATCAGTGGAGCAGTTTGAGCACCAGACGTTTGATACCGTCTTGCAAGCAGTGAAGAGGCATGAGTATACTTCATAGAGGATTGTAGATAGAAGCGGAGGACGGAAGAGGTCTCATGGACAGATGTCCCAGTTTTCAGCAGCAGCCCCGGCAGCTAGGGCTTTGACTATTGGAGCTCCCAGACGGGCGACCACAGTTTCGTCGGTTCAGCACTCGACGCCGGCGTATCCTCAGCAATAGAAGCTGAAGCAGTCTTCTGCAATGGCTGCACTCATTGTGGGAAGCCAGGACATGTAGTATCAGAGTGTCGCAGAGCACAGGGATTGTGCTTGGCTTATGGGGCACCAGATCACAAGATAGGGTCCTGTCCGAATAGAGCCAGTCCGTCATCATAAAACCTAACCAATCCATCGGTTAGGGGTCCAGCACCAGTGCAGCAGCACTACCAGCCTCCGAGGCTATTGCCGCCTCAGGCTCAGCAGTATGCCCAAGCTCAGATTCAAAACCAGCAGAGAGGTCACCAGCAGAGTGAACCAGCACTAAGAAGGCAAGGTGAGGCTAAAGCTTTGACCATGGATGAAGAGTTAGCTTCAGGTGAGGTGGTGGCAGGTACCATTCTCGTCAACTCTTTTCCAGCATCAGTATTATTTGATTCGGGTGCATCGCATTTATTTATGTCTGCACGATTCGCTAAACAGATAGGACTGGAGCCCGAGTCATTATCAGTAAGGCTTAATATACTTACTGGTAACGGTCTTGTGGGAGTAGATAGAGTATTTTTCTCGTATCGAATCGTAGTTAGCGGTAGAGAGTTTTCCGCTAGGTTGATAGAATTCTCGATGGCCGATTACGATGTGGTCCTAGGAATGGATTGGTTGAAGGAGCAATACGCAAGAATAGACTACCATATTGGCAGGATTATTTTTGGTATTTCCGGTGAGGCAGAGTTTTCATTTTTCAGAGGCAAAGTAGAACCATCTCCACCAGTATTACGGATGGCAGTAGCAGTGGCAGTTCAGTTTTCCAGAGTTGTTAAAGAGTTTCCTGATGTATTTCCCGAATAGCTTCCAGGTATGCACCCAGAGAGAGAGAGATAGAGTTCACCATTGATTTACTTCCAGGGACGGCACCAGTGTCGGGGGAGTCTACAGGATGGCACCTTCAGAGTTAGAGATTTTGTACAAGATGATTGAAGAACTCAGAACCAAGGGATTCATTCTGCTAGTGGATCACCTTGGGGAGCCCCGATACTTCTTGTGAAAAAGAAGGATGGTACGTCAAGATTATGTGTTGTTTATCGTACCTTGAACTCTGTAACAGTCAAGAACGGATATCCTCTACCAAGGATAGATAATTTATTTGATCAACTCAGAGGAGCGGCGGTATTCTCGAAGATTGACTTGCATTCAGGGTACCATCAGATCAGAGTTAGAGAGCAAGACATCCCGAAGACAGCATTCAGATCCAGATGTGGGCATTGGGAATTCCTTATTATGCCATTTGGAGCAACCAATGCGCCAGCCGTATTCATGGACCTCATGAATCGTATCTTCATGCCTTATTTGGTCCAGTTTGTGATAGTGTTTATAGACGACATCTTAGTTTATAGCAAGAATGAGTCAGATCATGAGCAACATCTTCGTGTAGTTCTTCAGATTTTCAAAGAGCACCAGTTGTACGTGAAGTTTAGTAAGTGCGAGTTTTGGCTCGATCGTATCTCGTACTTAGGTCACATTATCACCAGAGGTGGAGTGGAAGTGGACCCCCAGAAGATAGTGGCTATAGAAACATAGCCAGTTCCCAGTACCATCGCAGAATTTCGGAGTTTCCTAGGATTGGTTGGCTATTACCGGCGGTTTGTATCAGACTTCGCTCAGATTTCAGCACCACTGACGTTATTGACCCGCAAGGATGTGCAGTTTGCTTGGACAGCTGAGTGTCAGAGTTCATTTGAGAAGTTGAAGCAAAGATTGATGACGGCTCCCATTCTCACGCTTCCAGATGGGACTAGATGATTTTCAGTCTATTGTGATGCTTCTGGCAGGATTGGGATGCGTCTTGATGCAGCATAGTAAGGTAGTCGCTTATGCGTCACGTCAGCTTCGTGACCATGAGAGGAATTATCCTATCCATGACTTGGAATTAGCAGCAGTAGTTTTTGCATTGAAGCTTTGGAGGCATTATTTATATGGAGATCGGGTGGAGATTTTTACCGACCATAAGAGTCTAAAGTATGTGTTTACCCAGAAGGATCTTAATATGCATCAGAGAAGATGGCTAGATCTACTAGTCGATTATGACATGAACTTGCAGTATCATCCTGGGAAGGCCAACGTTGTTACAGATGCATTGAGCAGAATAGCCGAAGTTTATTTCCTAACAGCACAACCAGAATTGTTAGCTGATCTTCAGAAGATGGGTATTGAGATAGTTCTCCCTACTAATGTAGCATTGATGGCCAGCATGCAAGTTCAGTCCAGCATTGTCGAGAGGATTAAGATGGCACAATTAGCAGATTCCAAGCTTCAACGACTTAGGGCAGAGTGTGAAGCAATACGGAGAGCAGAGTTAAGTATTCACGAAGATGGTACTCTCCGACATAGGAGACGTCTTTGTATACCCAGTGGTGATATCAGACAAGAGATCATGGTAGAGGCTCACAGTTCTCAGTATTCAATTCATCCCGGTGGCACGAATATGTTTAGTATTCCAACAAGTTAAGGCTGAACATCAGAGACCAGCTGGACTTCTTTAACCTTTATCGATCCCAGAATAGAAATGGGAGCATATTACCATAGATTTTGTAACTGGGTTACCTAAATCCCCAGCTAGAAAAGATGCTATCTGGGTTATAGTTGACAGGCTCACCAAGGTAGCTCATTTTATTCCTTTCAGAATTGGTCAGTCGATGGATCAGCTAGCAGAGATGTACCTCAGGCAGATTGTCAGATTGCATGGAGTGCCAGTTAGTATCATATCAGACAGAGATTCAAAATTCATATTGCACTTTTGGCGGAGTCTTCAAGAGAGCTTGGGGACTCGTCTCAAGTTCAGTTCAGCTTATCATCCATAGACCGATGGTCAGTCAGAACGCACGATTCAGACTCTGGAAGATATGTTGCCATCTTGTCACTCAACTTCGGTGGTTCGTAGGAAGGTCACCTGCATCTCGTGGAGTTCTCCTATAACAACAGTTTCCAAGCTAGTATCCAGATGGCACCCTTTGAAGCACTATATGGCAGAAAGTGCAGATTACCTTTAGCTTGGGATGATGTCGACGAGAGACAGATGCTTGGTCCAGAGATGATTACGCAGACAATGTAGGTGGTCAGACAAGTCAGAGATCATCTTCGAGTTGCCCAAGATCGCCAGCGCCATTGGGCCGATTCTCATCGACGTCCCCTTGAGTTTTCAGTCGGCGACCACGTGTTCCTTAGTATCTCGCCTACCCGTGGCGTCATTCGAATCGGCGTAAGGGAAAAGCTTAGTCCTAGGTGCATAGGGCCGTTCGATATCCTTGAGCGAGTAGGTGATGTGTCCTATCGTCTCGCTCTTCTGCCGTCATTATGTGAGGTACATGACATATTCTATGTATCCCAATTGCGACGATATATCCCGGATCCAAGCCATGTCCTTGATCATTGAGAATTGGTTGTTGGTACCAACCTTTCATATGAGGAAAGGCCCGTATCCATTTTGGACCGAAAAGAGAAGGTGCTCAAGAACAAGACTATTAGTTTAGTCCGTGTTGCTTGGGATCATCACTCTTTGGGTGAGTCAACGTAGAAGCATGAGGATGATATTCGTTCACGATATCCACACCTATTTGACTCATAAGGTAACATGTCTTCCATATGCCTTATGCTTTTAATTCCTTGCTTGCAAGAATGATTGCTTGATTGACTTATAGTCGTAACTTGCTTATGATTAATATAGCTTTTCCCGACATCTCTAGCATCTTAATTAAATTCCGAGGACGGAATTCTTTTAAGGTGGGTAGAGTTGTCACTCCCATTTACTGTTATACGTATTTTCGTATGCGTATACGAGATTTCTGGCATTTATCAGGTGGACTGTAGTTAGACTTGTTTTGTTTAGCCTAGTCTTGGTTTAATCTTGACTTGGTTTATTTGATCGGTTCGGTTCAATTTGACTTGGTTTGACTTGGCTTGGCTTGGTTTGAGATGGAGAGGGTTGATATATAACCCAACTCTTCTCTCTCTCTTCATTCACTTCTTCCTTTATTTCTTCATCTTCTTCATTTACTCCTTCCACCTACCAAGTCCTAGGCAAGTGCAACTTGCTTCATGGAGGAACTCCATTTTTGTTGTTCCATTGTCTTCCTCACGAGATTCTAAGATACTTTAGTACTTGGCATTTTTAATTTCCATGGTTTATCTCTTGTAGATATAAGTTGGTTACATATTCTGTTTTCTTGGGTTTTGATCTACCAACTTTATTATTTTCAAGTTTTGAATGTTCTATGTTGTAGAGAATTCAATTTTACCCAAAATGGAGCTTTGAAAAGTTAGATTTTGACTTGTTTTGAGGAAGTTAAGGCCAAAATAAGATTTGAGCATTTTCTAGTTCATCTGTGCTAAATTCGGCAGGGACGATGAATAGTGCCACATGAATAGTGCCATAGCCGCATGAATAGTGCCTCAGCCGTATGGAATGAATAGTGCCGCAGCCGCAGGAATGAATAGTACCGCAGCCGCATGGAATGAATAGTGCTGCAGCCGCAGGAATGAATAGTGCCGCAGCCGCATGGAATGAATAGTGCCGCAGCCACAGAAATGAATAGTACCACAGCCACATGAATAGTACCGCTGCCGTATGGAATGAATAGTGCTGCAGTCGCAGGAATGAATAGTACCGTAGCCGCATGAATAGTACCGCAGCCGCATGGAATGAATAGTGCCGTAGCCGTAGGAATGAATAGTACCGTAGCTGTATGGAATGAATAGTGTCACAACCGCATGAATAGTGCCACAGCCTCATGGAATGAATAGTATCGCAGCCGCAGGAATGAATAGTGCCACAGCCGCATGGAATGAATAGTGCCGCAGTCGCATGGAATGAATAGTGCCGTAGCCGCATGGCTTGCATAGTACCGCAGAATGCCACATAAGGCCTATTTTAGCTGTTTTTGGCTGTTTTATGTCCTATTTGGCTAAATTGTGGCCAGAATTTCTTCCAACTCCCAACATGAAAGTTGTAGACCTTTTCCTTATCTTCAAGAATATGTTACTAGCTATTTTATGCATGTTTCTTTCATTCTTGATAATGTAATGATAGAACACGATAGTGGCCTGTTAAGGCGCACTCTTAGCTAGTAACAAGTAACAAGTAACTTGACATGATGATTCTTGATAGTGATCCGTCGTGGTGCACACTTGACAAGTAACATGATATGATATTCGCTCGTCGTGGCGCACTCTTAATAAGTAAACCCAACATGATAATCTTGATATGCTGTTGTGACGGCTATCTTGACATGCTAAGTAACTTTTGTCTTGACACCGTGGGTGTTTGTGCTTGTATAAGCTACATGTCTCGTCTTACATCATGTCTAGGACATGAATTCCTGGTTACCACGGTCAGGGATTCATACTGAATCTGACTAGGATGAAGACTAGATTGATCATGTAGTTCATGAAAAGATTTCACAGCTACAGGTAGTCCCGTTATCTGGGCGTTCTAATTGGACTTGTAGCCTGCCGTCGAGTAGGGCACATTTCTGCAGGGCGTGTGGCTGTTGGAATATCTCGATGCATCTTATTAGTAACTAAGCTTGTGATAACCCTAGTTAGTTAAAGTATCAAGCCGTACTCATTGCTTGACCGTGATTAATGGATGGAGTCCCGTCTAGTCTTGCCTAGGCAAGACCAGTACATGGTTATTCCAGCACACTACTGTTATGCTATACTATTGTCGATAATTGGTTGGAGACTAAGTTCTGTTCAGGTGAAGGGTTACAACCCCGGTCCTTGTTTGGTTTACGGGTTGTAACTTGGCTACCGGAATATTCCCTTAGTTGTCTTATCGTTTATCACCTTGTTTTCTCTAATCAATGTCTTTATTTATTAATTATGTCTTTTTTGCTAATATGCTGGTTTTAGTTCTTAAGTGAAGTCTCCCTTGTGGCACTTGCTCTTTCTGGGGTCTGACCCAACTGGTTTTGTATAGCCAGATTTCGGAGTAGCACCCGAGGATCTTCCAGCCTTCTAGCCAGAAGGTGCACACTAGACGCAACCCTGGCAATGAGTGGGCTTTATTTTGCTCTACCACTCTATTATAAATTATTTTTTGAGGCATTTAGCCGTCGAGCAAGTGTTAGTGCATGTTAAATTTATATTTCTGTCTGCCTAAGGGATGTAACATGATTGACAAATCCTAGGATTGATCATGTATGACTTAAACTCTTGCTAGTCTTCATATTTTGTATGACTAGCTTCATGATTATCTGAATATGTAATGTTTGGGATGCCTTACCTTGTATGTCTGGTGATCTACCATCTTGTTATATTTATTTGCTTGCTTGAGATTGAGACACTAGGCTTGTTCTTGACCCTAAGAGACTAATGGCTTGTAGTAAACCCTCATACATTTAGACAGCCGTGACCATATTGCAAGGTGGGATTCACTTCAATGTACGTAGCTCGCTGTGTCTGTCCCCCTCTCTCCAGTATTCTTGTTCTGGGGCGTGACAGACATCCCTTCGCCAAAGTGCAGCAGATGCAAAAGGCTGAGGCTCAGTACTAAAAAGATAAAACAGAAGATATGGAGAGAAGTCTCTTTATTATCATGTCTACTAAAGTCTAGTATAGACACATCAGGACTATAAATAAGGGACTAATTATGTTCTTCTATAAAGGATCTAGTACAGATTCGACAGAAGCCTAGAGCGATCTATAAGGGATGCAGTCTTCATCGAAGTGCAGCCTTCCCTCTTTTTGATACGCACGCTGGAAGATTGAATTCCACCGAAGCATGTTCTGATATTCTTGTGGGCGTAGCCTCTCGAAAGCATATCAGTAACCCAGTACTTTGAAGAAGCCAGAGCCTTCGAGCCAGAGGTGCAGCTACCTGCCTGCGCCAACCTCAGTAACAAGATGATGGTAGGCCCCCTCCCCTTCTTTTATTTCAGAAGCTAGTGCCTTCATTCCAGAGGCACAGCTACCTGTCTGCGCCAACCTTAGAAACAAGATGGTGGTAGGCCCTCCTCCCCTTCTTTTACTTCAGCAGCCAGTGTCTTCACTCCAGAGGCGCAGCTACCTGCCTGTGCCAATCTCAAATAAGCAAGGGTGTCATACCCTTCCCTTCGCAGCCAACGCCTTCACTGTTCAGAGGCACAACTACTTACCTGCGTTCGCATAAGGTGCAGGATGGTGATATGCTTACACCATCTCTATTCCTAGGGCACAGTAATCTGCTATGGATCAGAAGCTTAAGTCACTTCTCTACAAGAGACTTGGGAACTCCCATCGCAACCAATACAAGTCAACTGTCGCTCCAAAAGCACATTAACCTCGTTAACTTGAAGCACAAGCCTATTTGTTGCCTACAGCACAGTGACTGTAGTAGCCCAAAACATAGCTTCATAAGTTGCTCTATATGCACAGAAGTCTTATCGTCATTCGAAACCAAGTCCACTCGTCGCATGAAAGCACAGAGTTTCCTTTGTCTCCAGAAGTACGGTTTACTCGTCGCCCCATAAGCACATCAGCACTTAGTCCTCACCAGAGGCATAGGAAGCATGGGTCCACCCCAATTGGTATGTTTAAACCGCCTCTTGTAGAGAAGATTGGGATTAAATCATGATTGTTATCATATCAGATTGATTTAAATCTTAGATGAGGATCAAGTAGACTCCAAATCTAGGATGAAATCCTAAGATTTACTCGGCTGTATCCGAGCAAGCAAATTGGCACGTGCCACGTGTCACCTCCTTCGGTTATGTTTATAACCACGAAAGACCTCGTTGGAGGGAAATCTCGATGTCCGCCACGTGTCAGCACCGCAGAAGCTCGTACCGTACAATGACGACAGATTCTTTCATATCTCAGGAACCCTAATGCACTTCGTATATGTGCTCGGTTCTACAAAGAGAGGGAATATTGACAATCGACAATCTTCAAAGGAGCAGCGATCTCTATCTACAAAGAGTCGACCACCCTCATCCACCTATCAACCAAAGAACCAACCAACCAACCATCTTCAAGGGATCTTCTCATCCAGACAACCTGTTGATCGGTGACCCCAGAGTCCCATTAAAGGCGCTAGAGAGCCATAACAAGGTTGATTCGTCATCAGATCATCAACGGAGTAGACGAGCCACTACAACACTCGATCTCCACCGTCACACTTTTCCAGAAACCTCTTCTCCCTGTACTTAGAATATCCTATTTAGGACTTCCTTCTTTGTACACAGATACCTTATACGTTCAATAAAGCAAAAAAGTTTGTTCAACCTTTGGTTACGTCGAATAAAATGGTGATTCTACTGGGGACTACGTTCTTCTCCAACGAAAAGGCAGTGACGTAATCTGATGACAACTTGTTGGGAGCTTCTCAAGACATGCTGGTCGTATGCTTCGACCAACAGGCTTTTGAAGATCTCCTCTCTGTTGAAAAGTCAAAGACTTCGAAGCGGTTCGTACAACCGAAGAAGACTCGACGTGTCTGGAGGCCTAGGGCGGCTTCAGCCAGCAGCATGATGGCTGGAACTACGTCTCAGGACCCCCTCAACGTCAAGGCCACAGAGAAGATCCCCGCTGCTACAGCCTTATCTCCTCGCCCGATTCCCATCCCAGAAAAGCATGGCAAAGAAGATGGTAGTTCCATGGTTGATCTGACGAAGGAACAATGCCAAAGGAAGTGCATACCGGTCCAATGCCTCACGATGGGAGTATTGGCGACAATGAGATATATCTTCGACAGAATCGCTTTTCCTTCAGATAAACCTTCGGTGAACACTGAGTACTACTCACCCGCTGGGGGTAGTAAGAGATACCAGGTAGCTCGCACTTCGTACAACAAGCGTGCGACACCAACGGCAGACCAGAGGCCCGTGTTGACAGTAACATGCGCAGGCGACGAAAAGCTATACAAGACGGGCTCTTGTGCTCCAATGCCTCAACCAGTCGAATCTTCCTTCCACTGGGGTACTCCTGTGAGTAAGTCAAGTCAGGGGGTACGTCCCATGGAGAGGGAGCTACGCGAGCAACGTTCCCGCAGGGGCGACAGGAGGCTTCCTCGCCAGACCTGCTATGACCGTGCTTACATGCAGCTTCCCTGCATGTACAATGGGAGTGCTACGACAGGAGTTCCAACCCTCTCCCAAGCGGATGAAGAATCTGTGGCACAAGATGTACCTAAATTAAGGCACTATTGTACCCAGATTACTATCAACTTCCATTGTCAGCAGACGGCTGCGCTATCACCGAGTAGGGGTTCCGTCTTCCAGAAACTCTACTCCACGTCGACCCCACGCTAGAGGCTTAATAGGGGGTCGGTGAGCCCTATAGAAAATGAGCCCCGTATCGCCATATGCTATGCGGCGCAGGGTTCCAGAGCTTTTAAGAAGCCTTTCCAGAATCCTCCCATATCGGTTGCTAAATTGAAGAGGAGGTCAGAAAACAGTAAAGCTAAGGAACCAGATGTAGGTGTGTTCCAAGGCACTCGTTCCAAATCTGCATTGGGTGCTTTGTCAAAAACTGTGGATACCAAGCCTCTTACCATGCACGACAACCCTATATTCTAAGCTGACGAGGCGTAATACGACACTGATGTCTCCATTAGCATAGCCAGTTACCAGACCGTAGGTAGCAACCATACTGAGTCCAAAGAAGATCATAATCTTATGGTATATCCTCAGAACAGCGAGACTCAGACGTCTGAGACAGAAAGCGAGGGATCGACGGCTCCTTCGAGTCACCCTCACACTCGGTCTATGTTCATGGCCGATGGAAATAAGAAAGACAACAACGAAGCTCTCTGACGTATCGAAGTCCTCGAGACGAAGTTAGATACACTAATGGACACTATGAAGACCCTGTCCTCGGTCATAATTGACCTCAAGAGTAGCATGGCCCCAGCTGTCTCTACACCTGCACGTGATCCGCCAAACAATGACGAAACCAGCAGGTTGCCTACTGCCAATCAGGCAGGACCATCCTCGTCTACTCCATCGGGTACAGGCTCTACAATGCCAGCCGAGATACAGCAGGCCATCAAGGATCTGTATGTTCGTCATGATGCCAAGAAGAAGCAAGCAATGCTTCGGAAGATGGGGATCCGCCAGCCATACCCTGTCGAGTGGGACAACGTCGTCTATCCTCCTAAATACAATCTGCAGACACTTACACCTTATGAAGGAAAGGGGTCTCTCCGATAATACTTGAGGTACTTTGCCTCAGTAACGGGGCACCTGCCAAAGGATGACGCCCTCCTGTCCAACCTATTCATAGGAGCACTGCAGGAGATAGCCTAATGAGTGGTTCTGCAGTCTTTCGGATGACTGCATCTCGTCATTTGAAGACCTGAAGACTCGGTTCATGGACCGATTCTACGAAGGAGGCATGGATATGACCATGTCGACCCACATGGAAATTGTCTAGAGGAAGAAAGAGCATGTCCGTGCATACATCGAGCACTTTTGCCAGGCAGCACCCGGATTACCACCCGGCAGACCCAAGCCCATGCTAATGGACTCCTGCTGCAAGAACATGTTGCCCGCTATAAAATTGTGGCATAGTGCTCCCTACACGGAGTCGACGCCTTTTATTACAGAGGCGGATCCTGCACAAAGGAAAGCACATGACGCACAGCTCCTGGGGCTACACTTTTCTGTGCCCGAAGACAAGGGGAGACGGTCGTCCAGCAACAACCATAAAAACGAAAAAGGCAAGCAAGCCATGACCGTCAACATCTCCAAAGGTTCAGCAACTATGAACTCCAAGTCTGTGAAAGGGCAGAGGCCGAGGGAGACTTACTCCTTCAATGACGAGGATACGCTGGAGCTCTTCGAGATGCTTACGAAGAGTGGCAAACTGTCCATCCCGCCACCCATGCGTGTCCTGATGAAGTGGGAAGGGTGGACCATCCCAAGTACTGCCATTATCACCAGTACGTCCATCACTCAACACAGGACTACTATGTGTTGAAGGGGAAAATTCAATGCCTTATTAACGCCAACGTTATATCGTTGGATTACGAATAGAAGACTGTCACAGCCAATATGGTTACTCTCCAGTTTGGGAGTTTTCCAACCACAGAGGTACAAGATGGCATTATCCCTGCTCTAAAGATGACGATGTAAGTAGTCAACCTTCCGCCAGCACGGGATAATGCTCAAAGGCTCATCCCGTTCTCCACGCCTCAAGACGGAGTCATGAGGGTCCATCCGGGCCAGGATCCCGACACGATGAACTAGTAATCATTATGAATCTCTCAGGAAACATTTCATGACCTTACTTATGAAATGTTATCCTAAGACGTGTCTACCATATACTCTCTACCTCTTAGTAGTGACCTCCTTCACAATAGCCGTAAGCTGTCATAATCTTTAGAAAATATTTTACGTCCATATTACCTCTGAAGTATTATTCTACATCGTGTCTACCATGTCTATATTACCTCTGAGTAGTCACCCCGTTATGATAACCCCAAAGTTGTCATAACTTCCTAAGAAAGAATAGTCACGTCCATATTAACTCTGAACTATTATTCTAGGAAAAAGGATGCTTGCCATGTCCATATAACCTGTGAGCAACGCCTCCTTTCCCTGACGATTCCATACAATCGTCATGTATAAAACCCTTCACGTACATATTACCTCTGAGTCGTTCTGTACCCCAGAAGAGTATGTCCTTACCATGTCCATATCATCTCTGAATAAGAAAAGTGTCTCTAGCAAAAACTCTCTTATGTGCCATGTCCACATAACCTTTAAGCAAACACCTTGTCCCCAGGGGAATTAATTTCCCTGAGGGAATTCTGGCCCCCGTTGGATCTCAACATACTGTTTCAGTAACGGGCCGGGAGTTAGTCTGTCCAAAGAATGCCCTGCGCGCATGTCAGAACTACTCATTCCAAGTAGGAACGGATGAAGTCACCAGAGATTGGCGGTTCCCATTTATAGACCATGTAGTTTATGGGATTCATTCCGAAGACCAAAGAGAAGCGGCTTCTACCAGGAGGCGCTCACTCCGTTTCTTCTATAATTCGGCCACCAAAATGCTATATCGTTGCTTATACGACGGACTTCTCTTACGCTGTTTGTCTCGTACAGAGGCACAAGAAGCACTCAGAGAAGCACATGATAGAACCTGCGGAACCCACCAGCCGGGCCCTAAGCTATAATACCAGCTGTGCCATTGTAGAAGCATGAAAATTTTAGCAATAAAGCCTTATGCGCCCAAGCCAATGAGGACATATGCGCCCAAGTGAAGCTCCTATGTGCCTAAGTCACCCTGTGAAGCTCCTATGTGCCTAAGTTACCCTGTGAAGCTCCTATGCACCCATCACCCTGTAAAGCTCTAAGCGTCCATCAACCTGTGAAGTTCTATGTGCCCAAGACAAGCTCCCCCAGAAGGAGGGTGCATAGCCTGAAACATGGCTATGCGCCCAAACCAAAACATCCCCTGACTCGGTCAAAGCCATGATCAAAATGTGCACCGAAGCATACGGCCACGTCAGTCTCAACGAAGAATCATGCACCGAAGCATGCGGCCATGTCAGCACTACGATCAACCCACGACCACGCAGCCTGCATGCACCTACATCCTATACGCCCAAAGCAGGACCATAGGCCCACATGAAAACCAGTATATTTTCTCATGTGGGCGCATAACATCATCCCAGCTCAGAAACTACTATAAAAAGGGGTCTCATCCCTCTTTAAAACACAGAACGGAGAGCATTTTCAAGAGCCAAATTGCTGCACTTTTTGCCAGTAAGCCGAGAGTTAGCAATTTTCTTTAGTTTTCTCCCACTATTGTAATCGGAGTATCAACGGAGTAAAGGAGCAACTACCGCTCGATCTCTATCATCCCATTCCCCAGAATTCTTTTTTGTACTCTGGGATCCTCAGTGCAGGATCTCTCAGGCGTACTCGATTTGTGGTGCCTTGAGCCAATAAAGAAAAGACAGTATTTCTTTTTCTTTTTGTGTGTGTCCACAAAAATGGTGACTCTACTGGGGACTACCTTTTCCTCTGACGAGAAGTGGTGACGCAATCCGATACCGACAAAGTGGGGCGCACTCAGAAGATGCTGATCGTAAAGTTTGATCAGCAGACGTTCGAAGAGATGCTCTCGAAGGACGGCTCTACTCCCTCAAAATCTGCGAAGCCAAACAAGTCTCGCAAGACTTGGCTTTCCAAGGCTCGCCGTGCATATCCTGGCAGTTTCATAGCAGATATGCAACTAGAGGACTCTGTCATATGGGCGCATGGCTCCGCCACAGAAGCTTTCCGAATGAAGAAGGCTCATACCGTTCTGGGCTCTACTAGCCAAGTGACTTCTTTCTTGCGCAACCAACAACAAAGTGTTCGACACTCGAGACATGGCAAAGGAAAGTACTATGATGCCAAGGATAGGAGTGTTCGACACTTTGGGCAAACCCAGCTAGGCTCACAAACGAAGAAGGCGAAGCTGGAAGAAAACACCGCTGCTCCACTGTCACGCCCTGCTCCCGTAGGAGCAATCGTCCTCGGTAAGGCATGATGCCGCACGAGCCTAGATTGCGCTCGTGCAGGGCGGGTTCCATAACGGCCGATTACAGCGGCTGCGACGCGGTCGTCACACAAAAGTCCCAAGCAGAGACATTGAATATGCAGCAAAAATTTTAGAACAAACACAACTCATTCAAAAGAAGCACTTTATTGATATGGAAAGAAAGGTTACAATGGGGGCGAAAGGCCAAGATTACAATCACTTAAATTCACACGTTTCACATTACAATCACTCAGCTCTCTCTCATCTCTCAATACTTGTCTCGAGCCAGCGGATGCTTCGGAAGGCGATGCCCATACATTATGTCCCGTATAAGTCTTGACTCCACGTGGCCGCATGCTTCGAATCGCCAAGGAACTCCATGCTTCGACGCATCCAAGCGAGCCCCGCACCACGAGCTTCCACCTGCGCCTGCACATAAAAACTATGTGGGTGTCAGTACTCAACTATACTGGTGGAGTGACCTCCTCTACTACCCATACAGAACCAACACGTTAATTTACTTTGTGCAACATAGACCATTTACGATTGTCTTTCTATTCTTGCCTTAGGATCGATTTTAGGACATAGGCTCTCGGCCTATTTAGTGTCATTAGACCGTCTCCGTGCTATTGCACCAATAACTTCCTAACTCTTGTCTCTAGACCGTTCTCGTGTTTGCAATTTTAACGCACCGGCTTATACTTGTCTTTCGTGCCATACCTGGGACATAACGACTTGGTCGTACGGTGAACTCGATTCGAGCTTATCTCTGAGGCAGTGCCTCCTCGCTAAGTCTTGCCTATACTTGTGTTGTGACAACGCGACCGTGCCTCACATTTTGAGGTCGTGCCCTACAACTCAACTTAAATTAATCGAACTTGCCCTACGGCCCTTCTCGACTTAACTCACAATGTCTGACCCAACTTGTGGAACCGGTGTTGAGAACTCAAGCACGACGCCGTATCTCGTTTGCCGAAGCACGTGTCCTTACGTATAGACAAGTCTTAGGCTTCATAATACCTTATGTGCATACCGTGCACGCATTCCATAACTCGTCACATACCGTGCTTACACTTCCTTTGTTACGATCGACATCGTGCATGCGGATTCGCCGCTTAGCACAACAATTATCTATATGAAAGGCCGCTGGCCAGACAAGCCATCGCGGATATAGCTCGGATAGGCAGCGGGTCCTTCGATTCAAGGTAGCTAGCCCCGTGGAAAGCCCCCAACTACCCACGTAATACGTGCGCTACTATAACGTCTACCTCCTAGTACGACTGGGCACGGTGCTCCGGCGTATAACCAGTCTAGGCAGAAATCCTTGTCGTCAAGTTGTCCAATGACCACGTACCTACAAGATATCTTGACTCACGTAAATGCATGGCCTAATTTGTCGGTACTACAGGAACTATACTTAGAAACTCGTGCTCTGAACCATACTTTGCATGACGTGTATCGAGACCGTAAGACTCCCAACCGAGGGACTGCCTCATACTTCTTAACGTGCATAGGAACATGAGACTCCCAACCGAGGGACCGCCTCATTCTTTTTAACGTGGATAGAAATATGAGACTCCCAACCGAGGGACCGCCTCGAACTTCTTAACGTGCATAGGAACACGAGACTCCCAACCAAGGGACCGCCTCAAACTTCTTAACGTGCATAGGAATATGAGACTCCCAACCGAGGGACCGCCTCATAATTCTATGTGACGAGCCTGAAGACCGTGGGAACAAATGGCTATAAGCAGTCGTAGAACCGTGGGACCGAGCATGCGCTCAACTTGAACAACCAAGGTCTTTGGGTACCTAAACTCATGCCATAAGCCGTGGGATACAACTTAGATCGTGGGACGATCAAGGCTACGCCGAGCCTTGTATTCGAGGAAACATGCATGCTTTATCGAGCATCTACGCGGGCGACGCCTATGACCTAGGCTAACTCATAGTTTGTGACGAATACCAACTTTCCTTCTCCCAAGCCATAGGACGAAGGACCGAGTGTCATTTTCAAAGCACGTCGTGCACCAACTCTAATCCGACCGTGGGACGTTTTCCATGTTCTAAACTCGATTCAACATGTCTAGATTATTTCCTTAGCTATGTGGATTCGTCTCTTTTATTATCAAGCCTATTGTGCAAGTTGAAAACACACGATTTATTAAGTGAAGGCTAAGATGAGGCAAGTTCACCGAAACTACCCCACCTAAGCGAGCGGTCGCCTTAACCGGGCGATGTCTCCGAGCAAGCCATTACAAGGCTAAGTTCAAACGTCGTCGGTGTTTCGATTCCTCCGATTGACTGAGCGGGACGGGGCACTACATTATACACCACTCAGAAAAAGTTTCATCCTCGAAACTTACTGAGTACACTTATCGACTTATAACTTGATTCGACATCCTACGTTTCTCGTACACGCTACTCCTATGCGTTCCCTTAATCCGAGCCACGCTCGTGCTTATCGCTAACTTAGTCGTAAGGCACAACAACCGATCAACCAACATTCAAACTCGTCTCAATTCAATGATCGTATTACCATCAACATTTCTTCGAAACTCAGGATCTCAAAATCCTCGACACTTTCCCGTTCCTCAAGTCTTACTTGATTCAACGTATAACTTAGTTGGATCGTGCACATATTCTAGGCATCCCTAAAATACATGTATTTTAGCTAAGCCTCGTGATAGAGAATCTGCCATCACCACTCGAGTCAGATTGTGCACATATTTGGGCATCCCTGATATACGTGTATGTCAACCTAGACTCGCGAGTGGTGCCTCCACAATTCCTATCGCTTCGTGCCGGAACGTCTGCCTAACTTCTAGGCTACGTCTTTAGGCTAAGATCAAACCGTCAATATTGTAATCATAGTTCCCAAACAACAATATCAACACTGACCCCATCCTAAGGTGAAGCCAAATCGATAGTACGGGGTTTTCTACCCAAGCTCGCATCACTCCGATTTCTAAAAATCGAGCATCGATTTCCTACGCACATTCCAATATTCATCGCACGGGGTCCGAGTCATTCAGTAAAGCCATCCTACGATAACTCACGTTTCAACCAATCCTCGATAAGAACATATAGCTCGTTCATCAAGCCATTTTGTATAGTCTATCTCTTCGAACACGTTCGACATAATCAGCCCATCAATCTCCAAGTCAACCATGCTACGGCACAATTCATCGCTAAACCAAAATTTCACATTTCACGTTTTCGAAATCATCTATTCCAATTCACGTAATCGATCATAAGGTCGTCTGAGTTAACAATATGCCACGCTCCGATCTCACGCGAGTCTGATTATCCATGGTGGGCATAAAATCGCCATACAACGCTTCCGCGGAATAATCATTCTCATCGGGGCGTAACTCTTGTTTTGGGTCTAGACTAAATCATTCTCGATGCGCGGATTGGACCTACACAATCCTCAAGTTTTATTCGATTATCAATCGCAAGTCCTAACATCCTCAAATTTGCCTTCGCATCAAACCAACAAGTCGAGACAATCAAAGTTGCTGCATCCTGATTTTCCGAGTTCGATCATTCCCGCGACATAAATCACTATGTCAGCGCTCACGCGGAACGAGCGCCCCAAATTCGATGCAACGCATGTACGAGGCTAGAGTTATGCTCGTGCAAGACAAGATCGTCGATGCTGTGGTTATCCGCGTAACCATCAAGACACGATCACTTTCACCCAACATTCATCTCAATCAAAATCCTAAGTATTGCATCCATCAGAACGAAAACACTTGTACGATCGTCTTTCACCGTATCAGAGTACCCCCGAGTTATCGCATATCGATCTTTGATACGCCTCAATACCATCGATGATATGCGTAACCTGACGATCTTCCTTTGCAACGAATTTTGAGTCGTACGAATGATGCTATCGTCCGACCGAATAATCTCCTCGACATTCAAATTCAATTTCGATCATTACCCCTCGAATCGTTCACAACATCAATTTCCTCAAACCCAAGTTCACGTATCGTTCATCCGTCTATCTTAAGTCATCGACCAATGTATTTTCTCAACTCACATCATTCCATGCTAACTCAATCATCGAACGACATCCATTCCAATCCTCAGAGTCATTTACGTAACTTCAAAGTCAAACCATTCATGCACACTATCTTCTTGTCGTGCTAACTTTTCGTATACGATCTGTATCAATTTCTTCAGTCAAGTCATCCATTTATTTTATCGTTTAGAATCTACATTCAACCATTTCGTAACTCGCATTACCGTTCACAAATCGTCCAAACGATATCTCGTTTGCGACTCTCGAATCATGATCGACTAAGCGCTACTCGTTCTAAGGCTTTGCGATATCATCGCTTGTCAACATACTCGTACTATCCGTAAATCTTCTAGTTTCACTCGAACAAATTTCTTTAACATCCATACACCACACAGGGTCAAGTCATTCTACAAATCCTCAAAAAGGTTATACGATTTCACAATCGACATGTTCAATTGTGCGTTTGCCCGTTCCTCAAGGTCTAAGAACCATTTCTCGTGTTCGCTTTAGCGCTGGTTAAGTAGCGTCTCTATCAACATATGTTCTACGTCTCACTTATTCTCGTCCGAGCGATAGTCAATCTCGCTCGCAACTCGTTCGCACCAAAAGGTCTACGTGCACGATACCCGGCACAACTTAGCCAAAAGGCTATGTGCATTACCATCCCGTTCGAACTATACTTCGGTCTCATGTACTCGTTTGCTATTGTCAGCGTAAGGTTATTCAAGCACGCAATGCATTTGCTAACTTTTAGCATCGATTTTCTATCAACTCAAGGTCGGCACCGTTCGGCCCAAAGGCCATCACCTATCAATGCGTTCGATTGAACACTTATACGAGCTTTTGAAAATATTAGACTTATTGTATAGACATCCTGTGGGACAATTGAGAGAGAGCGCACCAACGATATCAACTTACGGAAGCAACACTTCAGAGTTGGCGGAAACAACGGAGTTAAAGAATTCAATCGATAGTCCAAGGATGTAAAGCCGTGCTCTGATACTATTATGTCATGCCCCACTCCCGTAGGATCGATCACCCTCGCTAAGGCATGATGTCGCACGAGCCTAGATTACGCTAGTGCAAGACGGGTTCCATAACGGCCAATTACAGCGGCTGCGACGGGGTCGTCGCATAGAAGTCCCAAGCAGAGACATTAAACATGCAGCGAAAATTTTAGAACAAACACAACTCATTCAAAAGAAGCTCTTTATTGATATAGAAACAGAGGTTACAATGGGGGTGCAAGGCCAAGATTACAATCACTCAAATTCACTCGTCTCACATTACAATCACTCAGCTCTCTCTTATATCTCAATACTTGTCTCGAGCCAGCGGATGCTTCGGAAGGCGATGCCCATGCATTATGTCCCGTATAAGTCTTGACTCCACGCGGTCGTACACTTCGAATCGCCAAGGAACTCCATGCCTCGACGCATCCAAGCGATCCCACCCATACAGAACCAACATGTTAATTTACTTTGTGCAACATAGACCATTTATGATTGTCTTTCTATTTTTGCCTTAGGATCGATTTTAGGACATAGGCTCTCGGCCTATTTAGTGTTATTAGACCGTCTCCGTGCTATTACACCGATAGCTTCCTTACCCTTGCCCCTAGACCGTTTTCGTGCTTGCAATGTCAACACACCGGCTTATACTGGTCTTTCGTGCCATACTCTGGGACATAACGACTTGGTCGTACGGTGAACTCGATTCAAGCTTATCTCTGAGGCAGTGCCTCCTCACTAAGTCTTACCTATACTTGTGTTGTGACAACGCGGCCGTGCCTCACATTTCGAGGTCGTGCCCTGCAACTCAACATAACTTAACCAAACTTGCCCTACGACCCTTCTCGACTTAACACACAATGTCTGACCCAACTTATGGAACCGGTGTTGAGAACTCAAGCACGATGCCGTATCTCGTTTGTCGAAGCAAGTGTCCTTACGTATAGACAAGTCTTAGGCTTCATAATACCTTATGTGTATACCGTGCACGCATTCTATAACTCATCACATACCGTGCTTACACTTCCTTTGTTACGACCGACACCGTGCATGCGAATTCGCCGCTTAGCACGCCAGTTATCTATATGAAAGGCCACTGGCATGACAAGCCATCGCAGACATTGCTCGGGTAGGCGGCGGGTCCTTCGATGCAAGGTATTTAGCCCCATGGAAAGCCCCCGACTACCTACGCAATACGTGCGCTGCTATAACGTCTACCTCCTAGGACGACTGGGCCCGGTGCCCCAACGTATAACCAGTCTAGGCAGAAATCCTTGTCGACAAGTTGTCCAATGACCACGCACCTACAAGATATCTAGACTCACGTAAATGCATGGCCTAATTTGTTGGTATGACTGGAACTATACTTAGTAACTCGTGCTCTGAACCATACTTTGTATGATGTGTATCGAGACCGTGAGGCTCCCAACTGAGGGACCGCCTCATACTTCTTAACGTGCATAGGAACGTAAGACTCCCAACCGAGGGACCGCCTCATACTTCTTAACGTGGATAGGAACGCGAGACTCCCAACCGAGGGACCGCCTCGAACTGCCTAACGTGTATAGGAATGAGAGACTCCCAACCGAGGGACCACCTCATACCTCTTAACGTGCATAGGAACGCGAAACTCCCAACCGAGGGACCGCCTCATACTTCTATGTGACGAGCCTTAAGACCGTGGGAACAAATGGCTATAAGCAGCCGTAGAACCGTAGGACCGAGCATGCGCTCAACTTGAACAACCAAGGTCTTTGGGTACCTAAACTCATGCCATAAGTCGTGCGATACAACTAAGCTCGTGAGACGATCAAGGCTACACTGAGCCTTGTATTCGAGGAAACGTGCATGCTTTATCGAACATCTACGCGGGCGACGCCTATGACTTAGGCTAACTCATAGTTTGTGACGAATACCAACTTTCCTTCTCCCAAGCCATGGGACGAAGGACCGAATGTCATTTTCATAGCACGCTATGCACCAACTCTAATCCGACCATGGGATGTTTTCCATGTTCTAAACTCGATTCGACACGTCGTAATTATTCCCTTAGCTATGTGGATTCGTCTATTTTATTATCAAGCCTATTGTGCAAGTTGAAAACACACGATTTATTAAGTGAAGGCTAAGATGAGGCAAGTTCACCGAAACTACCCCACCTGAGCGAGCGGTCGCCTTGACCGAGCGATGTCTCCGAGCATGCCATTGCAAGGCTAAGTTCGAACGCCGTCGGTGTTTCGATTTCTCCGATTGACTGAGCAGGACGGGGCACTACATCCACCAAGGTGTGATGCCGCACGAGCCTAGATTGCGCTCGTGCAAGGCGGGTTCTATAACGGCCGATTACAGTGGCTGCGTCGGGGTCGTCGCACAGAAGTCCCAAGCAGAGACATTGAACATGCAGCAGAAATTTTAGAACAAACACAAATCATTCAAAAGAAGCTCTTTATTGATATAGAAACAAAGGTTATAATAGGGACGCAAGGCCAAGATTACAATCACTCAAATTCACTCGTCTGACATTACAATCACTCAGCTCTCTCTCATCTCTCAATACTTGTCTCGAGCCAGCGGATGCTTCGAAAGGCGATGCCCATACATTATGTCCCGTATAAGTATTGACTCTACGCGGCCTCACACTTCGAATTGCCAAGGAACTCCATGCCTCGACGCATCCAAGCGAGCCCCGCACCACGAGCTTCTACCTACGCCTGCACATGAAAACTATGTGGGTGTCAGTACTCAACTGTACTGGTGGAGTGAGCTCCTCGCCCACCCATACAGAACCAACATGTTAATTTACTTTGTTCAACATAGACCATTTACGATTGTCTTTCTATTCTTGCCTTAGGATCGATTTTAGGACATAAGCTCTCGGCTTATTTAGTGTCATTAGACCGTCTCCGTGCTATTGCACCGATAACTTCCTTACCCTTGCCTCTAGACCGTTTTCGTGTTTATAATGTCAACGCACCGGCTTATACTTGTCTTTCGTGCCATACTCTAGGACATAACGACTTGGTCGTGCGGTGAACTCGATTCGAGCTTTTCTCTGAGGCAGTGCCTCCTCGCTAAGTCTTACCTATACTTGTGTTGTGACAACTCGACCGTGCCTCATATTTCGAGGTCGTGCCCTGCAACTCAATATAACTTAACCGAACTTGCCCTACGGCCCTTCTCGACTTAACTCGCAATGTCTGACCCAACTTGTGGAACCGGTGTTGAAAACTCAAACACAATGCCATATCTCGTTTGCCGAAGCACGTGTCCTTACGTATAGACAAGTCTTAGGCTTCATAATACCTTATGTGCATACCGTGCACGTATTCCATAACTCATCACATACTGTGCTTACACTTCCTTTGTTACGACCAACACTGTGCATGCGGATTCGTCGCTTAGCACGCCAATTATCTATATGAAAGGCCACTGGCATGATAAACCATCGCGGACATAACTCGGGTAGGTGGTGGGTCCTTCGATGTAAGGTAGCTAGCCCCATAGAAAGCCCCCGACTACCCACGCAATACGTGCGCTGCTATAACATCTACCTCCTAGGACCACTGTGCCCGGTGCCCCTCCTAACTACAAGCCACTGACGCTAAATTCATTTGACAGGATGACTTCTCCTCACTAACACATGACAAACTTCAACACGCAGACTCTACACTTATCCAGGGATGATCCATTCTTGTCAAAGCTGTTTATTAGCACCCTGCAGGGGTAAGCTTTCGAATGGTTCTGCAGTCTGCCAGACGGCTGTATCAATTCTTTTAAAGACTTGGAGAGGTTGTTCCTCAATAGGTTTTACGAGAGTGGCATGCATGTTAGTATGTCCACCCTCATCGAGACCAAGCAAAGGAAGACTGAATCTGTCATTGCCTTCATCGAACGCTTCAGGCGGCTAGCGCTGAAGATGCCCTTCGGCATACCAGACTCAGAATTTATGGATACTTGTCGACATAACTTCCTTCCTACAGTGAAGTTCTGTCTAGGTATACATAAGTATAATACATGGCCCACTTTCATTGGGACCGCTGATGCTACTGAAAATGACGTTCCTAATTTGGAATTACTGGGGTTGAAAACACCCAAATCTAAAGACAAGGGCAAGCATCCTCAAACTATCCCTGTCCGTGGGGGTAAAAGGAAAGAAGTACTGAAGGTCGACACTTCCAAAGGAGCTTCCAATTCTTAAGGCACCTCCGACAAGCCTAAGAAGACCTTATCCTTTGATAAAGATGATGTCATTACCATCTTTCACACATTGACGAAGGGTAAAAAGCTGACATTGCCTCCACCATGACATCCTGCAGAGGCGAAGCAACTCAACGATCCCAAGTACTGTCTTTATCATCAGTACGTGCATCATTCCACCAAGGACTGCATCGTCATGAAGAAGACGATACAATAGCTTATCGACAGCCAAGTGATCAACCTCAAAGCTGAAGACAAGGTCGTATCTTCTAACATGGTCTCTCTTCAGTTTGGTGACTTTCCTCCAATAGAAGTCCCATACGGTGTGGTCCCGATCCCCAAGGCAATAATAGAAGTCGTCAACCTACCGTCAGCTTGCAACTCAACCTTGGTGCCACTCACGACTGAACGTGGTGAGATCAAGTGGGTCCATCCGGACCTTATACAAGAAATGACACAGGGGGTGGTATCTCCCAAAGCAAAAAGGGTTAAGAAATACAAGTCATGCCATATGGTGTCTTCTTCCATCTACGAGGTTCTATCTGGCGAGACACGATCGGGGAAGTATTATCTTCGGACGTACGATCCCGCACAAGAAGAAGCAGTACCTTCTCAAGCTCCTACTGCCCCTACAAGCTCTGAAGCCGGCTCGTCTAAGCCTCCAACTACGGACAAAGCCAAGCAGAAGGAGATGCGGTTTGACAAGTCTTTGAAAGCTCCAGCTCCCGAAGGCATGGATCGGCCCTACAACTTTGATATACTGGCACAGCTGGCCAATACACTTGCCAGGTTGTCTCTGTTCGATCTATTGTGACTCTCCAAAGAAATGCGGAAGGCCTTAAGTGAGGTATTACTACATGCTGACTCTTATCTCGCTGAGGTCAAAGCCCCCTGAAGAACCTGTCTCCTATCCTCACTGCCACAGTACTATGGAAGTGGTGCCCAATATCACCTTTTCACAGGGGGACATGCTACTCAAAAATAATCATCATGATAGACCTATGTACTATACAGGATATATCGGGACGATCTAGGTGGACCATATGCACATCAATCCAGGATCCTTCTTCAGCATCGTTCCCAGAAGTTTGCTTCAAATTCTAGGAATCCCTCTGCACAAGCTATCTGCAACCAACACAACTATCATGGCTTTTAATGCTGGTCGAAGCCACACGCTGGGCAAGATCCGTCTCAAGTGCCAGATCGGTGATCTCCGAACGGAGGTTTCCTTCGATGTGATCGATGCCAATATATCCTACAACATCTTGTTAGGACGTCCATGGATACACGAGAACATGATCGTTCCTTCCATACTTCACCAGTACTTCAAGTACGTCAACAGCGATGGTGTCGTGAAGACGGAGTTTGCCGATGTCAATCATATTAAGGGCATCGAAGCCTACTATGGAGATTCGGTACTTTACCAAACTCAGCCCCCCAAGGATCACGGCAACGAAGCTGACAATGAAGCCGAAGCAAGTTCATCCACCAATGATGGTCCCCTGATTATCCGAGTCAAAGGACGTACTACTCCAAAAAGTACTCCGAAGCCTCTCATAATATGGGTGAAAAAGAAGAACCCTGACAACGTCAAACCATTGACCATCACTCTCCGTAAGACACCTCGGGAGGAACCTGCTGAAGTTTGTCCTCCCAATCCTGAAGAATTACCCTACGTGGTGAACTTGGCCAAAACAGTGGCTCCTCTTCCAGATGATGATCCTATCAATAAATATATCAATACTCATAATAATGTACCTTCAGCGGATGATGTTATCCCTGAAGAAGAACTTGTGTATTTTTTTAGTAAAGGTTTATCTTTGAATTACTTTGATGTCTATCAATCTGTAAACCACTACATAGATACGATATACGCTCTATAGCACGGCATAGGACCACACCTCTGCATGCCGGTTACGATGTCTCACCTGCGGAAAAAGTTTACCCAGAAGATATCCACTACTTTATCGTTCCTCCAAAAAGAAGGGCGAAGAACTAATCATCTTCGGTCGAATAATTGGCGAGAGAAAGTTCGTTCCAGACTCTACTTCTCCCAAACACAACATGGAAGCTGATTATGACTCTGGAAAAATGCAACTTTTTTGATATAATTAGAAGGCCAAGAATATCATCAAGAACATGGGATATGACATCGAAAGCGACCAGGGGCTAAATTATGGCCGGGGATGACGGTTGCCAATACGACACTTTGCTCCTTCCGGTAAATCCAAGAACTACTATCAATGAAACGGTGTTGGTCTGGGTTATGTCACTCCTCCAACAACTCCTAAAAGATCAGATGATGAAGCAGATCATTGTTCTCATTCTTCTGATTCCTGCCTCTGGGACTCAGACTCCAGCATTGGCGACATGTTCAAAGCAACTCTGTCCGTCAACATGATTTTCGTTGACCAAATTGCGGACGATGTCCAATCAATCGAGCTGGAACAATAGGCTCGAAAGATGGATACTAGGTGGGAGCTGCACTTCGAACAACGTGAACCACCTACCGAAGACGAAGTCATTCAAGTCAATTTGGGAGATGAATCATCTTTTAAACCAATCTTCATCAGTAAAAGTCTACCTGACGATGAATGCCAATCTCTTATACAGCTTATAAGTGAATACATTAACGTCTTTGCATGGAGCTATGAAGATATGCCAGGCCTGGACCCTAAAGTTGCCATGCGCTGCCTGAATATTTCGTCTAAAGCTAAGCCAATGAAGCAGCAACAACGACGATTCCGACCAGATGTCATTGAGGCCATCGAGAATAAAGTCAAGAAGCTCATTGCCAGTGGATTCATTCACGAAGAACAACACACTGACTGGGTTGCCAACATCGTTCCAGTCATGAAAAAGAATGGTAAAGTTCGAGTCTGTATTGATTACCTTGATTTGAACTCTGTATGCCCGAAAGACGAGTTCCCTCTACCGATCACCGACGTAATGATCGACAATACTTGCGACTTCGAACGGATGTCCTTTATGGATGGGTTCTCAGGCTATAACCAGATCAAGATGTTCTCCGATGACGAGAAGCACACATCTTTTCGAACACCGTTGGGGGTATACTGCTATACGGTGATGCCCTTCGGATTAAAAAATGCAGGAGCGACATACAGCAAGCCCTGAACATAATTTTTTGTGATCATTTGCGCAAAATAATAGAGTGCTACGTAGACGATATCGCAGTTAAAAGTCATCTCAAGGGCAACCACCTCCAAGACTTGAGAACGGTGTTCGAACTAATGCGTGCACACCAACTCAAGATGAATCCAACCAAGTCTTTTCTGGGAGTCTCCAGCGGCAAGTTTTTTGGTTTCGTCATCACTTCAAAGGGTATACATCTTGACCCGGAGAAAGTGAAGGCTATCCTCGATATGCATCCTCCAAAAAACCTCAAAGAGCTACGCGGATTGCAAGGAAGGCTAGCCTATATCAAACGATTCATTTCAAACCTTTCTGGAAGGTGTCAACCATTCAATCAGCTCATGAAGAAAGGCATATCTTTCGTCTGGACTGAACAATGTCAACGCGTATTCGACGACATCAAGAAGTATCTCACAAGCCCTCCAGTATTGGTAGCTCCAATAATGGGGAAGCCTTTCTTACTATATGTTCGTGTTATGGACCATTTTCTTGGCGCCCTATTGCTCAGAAGATTGAAGGCGGCCATGAACATGCAATCTACTACCTCTGCCGCACAATGGTGGGTGGCGAGCACAGATACACACCTGTGGAAAAGGAATGCCCTGCACAGGTATTTGCCATCCAGAAGATATGTCACTATGTGTCTGGGCAGAATATCTATATCATATCTAAAGTCAACCCTCTCAGAATACTCATTACTAAACCGGGTTCTCTCGATTCCTGTTTAGCTACATGGGCAATGCTATTGACTCCATACGATATGCTCTTTGTTCCTCAGAAAGCAGTAAAAGGCCAAGCATTAGCTGATTTCCTAGCAGCTCATCCGGTGCCAGAATCTTCCAAACTCTACGACGAAATCCCCGATGAAGTAGTGGAGTCTAACATTGCAACTGAAGAAATCCCTATTTGGCAAATGTTTTTTGACGGTGCATCAAGAACAGGACCCAAAGAAAATATTGTGGCTGGAGTAGGCGTTGTGCACGTGTCACCTGATCATCTGGTTATACATCGTGCATATTCTCTCCTGGAACCATGCACCAACAACGTAGCCGAATATAATACCCTATTAATTGGCCTACAACTGGCAAAACAACTAGGAGTTGACTATCTAGAAGCTTACGACGATTCCAAGCTAATAGTTAGTCAAGTTCGAGGGGATTATGAAGTTTGTCACGAAGATCTCATCCCCTATCACAGAGCAACAATCGAGTTGGCATCTACTTTTGCTAGATTCTTTATCAAGCACGTGCCTCGACTACAGAATATAGAAGCAGATGCTCTAGCCGGTCTCGCTGCTTCCTTAACCGTCCCTACCAATACTCAATAGTGGATCACAGTGTCTGGTCGAGAACTATTTTGTGTGAAAAATGTCTTATATATTCATCACAGTTACACAACGAAAACAAACGTCGATGTTAAAGACTGGAGATTTTCTTTCATAGACTATGCCGTCTCTAGAATCCTCCCCGAGGACCCGAAGGAAGCAGTATTTTTCCAAAGGCGACCCCTCAGATTTTACTATGACACAGCTACCAAGATGCTGTACCGACACTCTTACGACGGGCTAGTATTACGATATTTATCAGACATAGAAGCCAAACATGCACTCCGGGAGGCTCACAACGGAGTTTGTGGTACACATCAACCAGGCCCCAAATTACAAGATTACCTCAAACGAATGGGTTATTATTGGCCCACGATGATAGCAGATGCTGTTGAATATACAAAAAGGTGTAGAGCCTATCAGTTTCACGCTAATTTCATTCATCAACCTTCGGAGTTTCTACACCCGACGGTAGCATCTTGGCCTTTTAAAGCCTGGGGCATGGACATCATAGGACCAATCAGCCCGCCATCTTCTAGAGGACATCGATTCATCCTAGCCATAACCGATTATTTCTCCAAATGGACGGAAGCTATACTGCTCACCGAAGTGAAGGCATCGAACGTGATCAGTTTCATCAAATATCACATTATCTACCGCTTTGGCCTACCTCGGAGGATCATCCATGATAATGGTCCACAATTCGCAAGCCATGCATTCTATCGGTTCTGCGATAGGAATCGAATCCAGAATGTAGCCTCCACTGCCTACAATCCAGCGACTAACGGACTAGCAGAAGCTTTCAATAAAAACATCATAAAACTTCTCAAAAAGTTTGTGTCTTCAAACAAGCGCAATTGGAATGAGAAGCTCGGCAAATGTCTATGGGCCTATCGTACAACGGTCCGGACTCCAACAGGCAGTACACCATTCTCTCTGGTTTATGGGAGTGAAGCAGTTCTTCCCTTAGAAATCCATATTCCTTCTCTTCGAGGAGCCTTAGCCAGCGATTTGACTACCGAAGAAAGCTACCGTCTGCGTCTACTGGAGCTCGAAGCACTAGACAAAAAATGATTATTAGCTCAACAATGCACTGAGATATACCAAGCACACCTTTCCTGAGCCTTCAATAAAAAGGTAAAGGAATGAATCTTCTAAGTCAGTGATCTAGTCTTAGCAGTGAGAAGACCAATGGTCATGACTCACAAAACAAAAGAGAAATTTTAGCCTAAATGGAAAGGTCCTTTCATCATCGAATCTGTGTATTCTAACGGTGCGTACCGACAAACCAAGCCTGATGCTGACTTGCCCATGATGCCTATCAACGACAAGTTCCTGAAGAAATACTATGTGTAACCTTTTTTACATAATGTTCACATATGTTCAGTCATGTAAATGTACAGTGCGATGTTTATGTGATTCGAAAAATTATCTAACTATTATCCGTATTTCAAGAGTATTGAATATGCCTTAGATAATAGGTCGTCTAAAATATTTCCCAGTGGAATCATTCTCGTTTTTGACTCTGTCCAAACTCGGTTTGACGAAAATAAGTCACGTCCCTATTACCACTGAATTGTTTTTCGATAATTATTTCCCAGTGGAATGATTAAGAAATGTTTTGCCACGACCACATAACCTCTGAGCAAAGCATTCATCAAGGATAATCACGTCCATATTACCTCAGAATTATCCACTCCCAACCTAACGTTATATATCTTTCCATGTCCATATTACTTCTGGTCAGATATAGAACATCCTCTGCTATTACGTCCATATTACCTCTACTAGCAGCTTCATTCAACTTTTTATCTATATTCAAAAAAAACTTGAATATAAAACGAATAATAGGTCCACATCAAATTCCCCAGCGGAATACCCACCAGAAATATCCTTGCTACGTCCACATTACCTCTAGTTTTGATATTTCACAAAACCATATTCATTTTGAAAAGATTCTTTATTCTTTACTTGAACGTCTATCAGGAGACGAAAAAAGGTACAAGAGCCGTGACGGCTGGAAAAAAAATAGTTACAAAAAAAGAATCTAAGGGATACATAGGCGATTGATGTTGTCCCTTAGACCCGCGATTTCGGCTTCAGACTTTGCGGTAGCTCGACGGCGCGCCTCTTCTTGACGAGCAGCTTCATCCTCGAAAAGGATCAGACTCAGATGCTTTCCCTCCAACTTCGCCAGCTGATCTTCTATATGGGCAGAAGTGGTGACGGTCATGGCAGCCTGAGCCAAATAATCCTCCTGCTCAGATGTTGTTGTCCTCAAGTCAACTTCTAGTTGGGCGATCTCGTTCTCGATCTGCACAATGTGATTATACTTCTCGATAATCTGTACAACCAGTTTATTCTTCGAGGCAACATGTGCCTTACTTGCAGCGTTGAACTGACCATTCTGGTTCACCAATTCGCCGATCTCTCGTATAAGGGCATCCTTCCTCGCCTGGAAAGTAGCCTTCTCCTCCACGAGAGCCGTGATCAAAACCTCGTCTTCTGTGCGGAGTAGCGACATCGGGCTCCGCTATTTGGTATCCCAGAACCTGGCCACCTGACCCTCCAGGTCATTCAGAACTTTTCTCAGAGTATTGGCCCGCTCTTCATAACCGACAATGCTCTCAAGGGCCGTTACTTGGCATTCAGAAATAGCCTTCACAGGGCCAAAGGCAGCAGTCCGATTCAGGACACCAGGAAGCTTTACTTTCAGTACAGAGTAGAAAGCTTTGACGACTTCCTGGGTCATCTCGTCGTCTTCAGTGGAGGTCGTCGGGGAGAAAGCTTGGAGAGTTTCTTCCGCTCTAGGAAGGGATACCTGACAAGAAACCGAACCTGACAAGAAAATAATATGTACATCAGTAACAAAAAAAAGAGGGAGGGAAATGCAAAAGAGTTATAATTTCGTACCTTTGGCTTGCTCAACTCCAACCTGGGCTACGCCATCAGTCTTGGCTTCAGAGAAACCAAGAGCATGCTCAGACTGTTCAAGAAGAACAATATCAAGGCCCTGAGCGACATCAGGCCTGATATCTTCCACAATTCTAGCCAAAATGGCACCAGATTCAGCAACAGCCCCTTCAGCACGCTATTCATGAACCTCTTCTTCTGTGGTCGATACCAGCTCACTAACAGCTCCCCTCGCACCAGCAAAATTGAAGGAGCCGGGAATAACTTCTATCCCTTCCCAGTACCTGGGACTATCTTTGCGAGGGGTTCCTTCCCCTTATCTATAAGGAAACATACAGTCGTGGTCAGCCTCACGAGGAGCACGCAAAATTGTAGTAAAAAAATCTCATCCGAAGAGAGGCGCAAAGATAACATACCCGTAGGAGGATGAGCCAATTGGACTTGATTCTCATCTAAGTCCCTCATCATGGCTCCAATCGCTGACATATCACCCAAAGAAATGTCATAAGAGGGACTATCTTTTGGTTGTCATCATGGTCTGTGCCTTCGCACTGATTATCCCGTCGTTCAACTCTTACAGCTGAAGAAGACCCGCCCTCATCCATCGGTCGAGGACGGGCAGGGGACACTGTTGTCGCGTCCACCTCCTCAGATGAGGAGGCACCCACCTCAGCTACAACTTCAGGGTCCTATGCAAAGGACAAACACAAGGCTGAAAAAGCCTCTAAAGGCTTGACCAGAACGGCTATGGAGTCTAGGAAGGGATTTACCTCCCGAATGGTAATGGCCTGCAAAGCCGTCTGCCGAGAAGGCCTTCTGGGAGGAGGCGAGCCGGCACCCACGTCTGCAACCTTCTTCCTTCCCCGGGAAACGACTACCTTCTTCTTTTTGGGTCGTGGAACCAGTTCGATGGAAGCTTTCCTCTTATGAGGAATATCGGGAAGAGGTTCTTCAGTATCCTCTCTCCGAGGCACTGCAACGATGGGCTCCTCAACAACAACTCTCTGTTGTGGCACTGCAGCCAGTTCAACTGTGGGCGCGGTGCCTTCCTTTTTGCTACTCTCCATCGTGCACACTCGTCCTATATCAGCAAGGGTAGGGGCAAGCTTGGTCCCCGATATAAAACTATGCTCATGGTCATACAGAGAAGGAAGGGTATTGACCTGAATATAGAACTTCGCTTCAATTAATAGCATGTAGGTGTCGAGTTTATGTTTGGGCAAGGTATAAACCGCCCCCGTACATCCAGTAATGTAGCAGCCCCATGCACGTGCACCATCGATCAGACTCCCTATCAACTAGAGATAAGGACTGGGATTGTCTAAGAGAAGCTGACTGTAGCCGAATTGTCGTACAAAGCTGCTCGACAAATAAGGTTCCAGGAAAGTCTGGTTCCTGTTCCTGAACACCAGATGGGAAGGCCTAATGGATTGGAGCCAACAAAATGCTCCAATAGGATGGCTACTAGTGAGTGCACCTTCATCTACTAGGGTGTCTGCTGCGCGACCACTACTTGACGGAGGTGATACTCTGAAGAATTCATAGTGCTGCAGAAAACTCAAAGCCCTCCTACAAACAGGCACCCCCGTAATGGTCCAATCCGTGTCTCTGAACCTCTGAAGGAAGGTATCTCCAGCCAAAGAGTTCGCCATCAGCCCGGCGTTCATCAATCTGGGATAATACAGTACCAGCCACCCCATCGGATAGTGGAAGGGTAACTCAGTCCTAGCGAAGTCCTTCCTGCCTTTGGGTGTTATAGTATTCACAACAAAATTTTGCAAACACCGTTGGATGGCACAAACCATCGCTGGAAGCAGAGCAAGTAGGAGTCCAAAGGCCAACTTTACAGCCGAAAGTATCATACCCCGGCTGATTCTCTCAATAGACCCTGAACCACCCAGTACTACGCATTCACGAAGCCATATCATCAGAAAAGTGGCTAGCATAGCCTTTTCTGACATCTTGAACTCGACTTGCCTGAAGAAATGATAAATAGGGGAATTTCCTACAGGATCATCACTATCTTCGGCATCCGTAGCTCCGTAATCTGCCATCAGCTGCTCTATCTCAGAGCTTGTCAAGGGCTTGTGAGACGAAAATGAGACTGGGCCATTCCCCCTTCTTTGGTGAAAACATAGTTGGTCCAGGCCCTCGTATGCGAAAGGGACCCTTCAGTCTTACCCTTCTTTGTAATCTGGTGACAAATAAAAAAGTGACAAAGTAACTCTTTGTACACATTCATCGTATCAGGGTTCTCCTTCTCCAAATCCAAGATCTCTGCATCACTAGGGACATATTCTGTATATGGCTCCATCCCCCAGGGAAGTTTGGATACCGCCTGCATCTCGTGAAGGGCAAAACCCATCTTCCCGCTCGGAGTGAGGAAGGTGCATGTATGATGATTGTATAGCTCTGCCAAGGAAACAAACATCGGCCAGTTAACCTTAATACCATATTGGGTGGCCCTGACGGCATAAAGAAGACCGACAGCTTTTAGGGTGTCCTCGTAAGTCGAAAACACCCATCCAGTAAGGTCACTCTAGAATGGAACATAATGTCTCCAACCTTACATCCGCATCTTCCCTTCCGGATATGACTCCCTCTTCGACAGCATCAAGTTGGAGAGAGTCTCAGCCGCATAGGGATAAAGATCAGCAGGGACATCGTTCAATATAACACCAGGTTGTAGCCCCCTTATGGAGTAGGACGTGGAACCCTTGACACACTTGAACGTGTCCTTCTTCCGGCCACCAGAGTTAAACTGGATCCTTCCAGAAACAACCCCAGGCAGTTCAGGGTTCAAGTCCCATTTCATCTGCCTCTGCACAACCAGATCAGTAAACACTGACAGAGGGTATTGGCGCTTCATCGATGGCAACCATATTCTTTGGTCATTTAGCTTAACTACCAAAGGGTCTTCCAGACATATCGTCGCGCCATCTTCAAACCCCATACTATCACCGAATAGGAGGTACGGCTTCTTGAAACGTCGTGCCCCTCCAAGCATGAACTTCTCATCATTAATTATCTGCCTCAAGAAGGTCTTATCCTGTTCAAGTATGGCGAGTATCCGTTCTGTAGGCTGGTTTTGACTGATCGTGGCTTGAAACTTGTTGATCATATTCGTTATGAGACTGGTACCGAGGACATGATAGGCAGAGTCAAAAGGAATTCCCTCAAGTTCTGGGACAAATATGTTCACTGTAAGGACAAAAGAGAAAGTCAGACTCAAAATCCACAGGAAAAACTAAGTGCTGAAGGGCTCTTATGCGCCCAAAGGTCTATGCGCCCAAAGGACTATGTACCCAAAGAACTATACACCCAAGACAAACATGTGGGCGGATAACGTACAACAGTACGTGGGCACATAATATGCAAACAGCATGTGGGCGCATAATATGGCAAAATGCGGGCGCATAGCACACCATATTGTTGGCGCATGACTTCTGTGGGTGCATGAGAATGATCACAGAAGTATGTTGTCTTAGGCACATACGTCCAGGCAGAAAAAAAGTTTGAGCGTCACAAGTTAACCCTCGAGACGTTTTTTTTAGGCGGGGCCTCACCCAGAATCGGGTCCTGGACTGGTGAGGACGCTGCCGCAGGAGGAGAGCCACTCAGTGCAGCCCCCTTGTCCTTCACAGATCTCTTGGCGACCTTGGGTGACATGGTTCATAAAGAAATGAGAAGAAGATTCTTTTGAAAGTTCTAAGAGAAATGAGAATAATGAACTTTCCCTCTCTTTCAAAGACTATTTATAGGCATAGGCCACTTCCTATGCGCCCACTATCCCTATTCGCCTATGTGCCCATTGCACACTATGCGCCCACCATGGCTTATGCGCCCACGTAAAGATCCAGCCTATTGCACACTATGCGACTGCCATTTGCTGACGTGGACAACGTATGAAGGATGGACCTCTTCAAATTCCACCTCGATGAATTTGTCAGTTAAGATTTTCGAGGAAGATCTCAACAGTCGTCTCTCTGACAGGTTAGCCAAACGCTATGCGCCCAAAGAGAGAGCCGTGCTATGCCCCCACGGCATCATGAGAAGATGATCCATGCTTCTTTCAAAGTATTTTGAAATCGTTCAAGTATCGAAAACTTTAAAGGGGGTCTTATAGAAGCATGAATATTTCAGCAATAAAGTCTTATGCACCCAAGCCAATGAGGACATATGCGCCCAAGTGAAGCTCCTATGTGTCCAAGTCACCCTGTGAAGCTCCTATACGCCCATTACCCTGAGAAGCTCTATGCGCCTATCACCCTGTGAAGCTCTATGCGCCCAAGACAAGCTCCCCCAAAGGAGGGCGCATAGCCTGAAACAGGGCTATGCGCCCAAGCTAAAACATCCCCTGACTCGGTCAAAGCCACGATCAAAACATGTACCGCAGCGTACGGCCACGTCAGTCTCCACGAACAATCATGCACCGAAGCATACGGCGACGTCAGCACCACGATCAACCTACGACCACGCAGCCTGCATGCGCTTACATCCTATGCATCCAAAGCAGGACTATGCGCCTACATAAAAACTAGTGTGTTTTCTCATGTGGGCACATAACATCATCCTAGGTCAGAATCCACTATAAAAAGGGGTCTCATCCATCTTCAAAACACAGAACGGAGAGCATTTTCAAAAGCCAAATTGCTGCACTTCTTGCCAGTGAGTCGAGAGTTAGCAATTTTCTTAGGTTTTCTTCCACTTTTGTAATCGGAGTATCAGCGGAGTAAAGGAGCAACTGCCGCTCGATCTCCATCGTCCCATTCCCCATAATTCTTTTTTGTACTCGGGGATCCTCAACGCAGGATCTCTCAGGCGTACTCGATTTATGGTACCTTGTGCCAATAAAGAAAAGATAGCATTTCTTCTTCTTTTTGTGTGTCCACAGCTGTATGGGCTATTGCTGGCCCACTATGATGGCAAACGCTGTTGAGTATGCAAAGAAATGTCGGGCGTGCCAATTTCATGCAGATTTCATCCATCAACCTTCGAAATATTTATACCCTACGGTGGCCTCGTGGCCATTCGAAGCCTGGGGAATGGATATCGTGGGGCCGGTCAATCCACCATCCTCCAAAGGACACCGGTTCATCCTCGTCATTACGGATTATTTCTCTAAATGGGCGAAAGCAGTACCATTGGTAGAGATGAAGACTTCCAACGTTAACAGTTTCATCAAACATCACATCATTTACCGCTTTAGAGTTCCCATAAGGATCATTCACAATAACGGTCCTCAGTTCATAAGCCATGCATTCTACCGTTTTTATGACAAAAGCTAAATTAAAAATATGGCGTCAACAGCTTACAACCCTGCAGCTAATAGATTGGCTGAGGCATTCATCAAAACCATTGTCAAACTCCTCAAAAAGGTCGTCTCCTCCAACAAACGCAACTGGAATAATAAGTTAGGCGAATGTCTATGGGCCTACTGTAATACTATTCGTATACCTACAGGCAGTACACCATTCTCCTTAGTCTATTAGAGCGAGGCTGTCCTTCCCTTGGAGATTTAAATCACATCCTTATGGGCAGCCATCACTAATCAGTTAACCATTGAAGACAATCACCGCAGGCGGTTATAAGAGTTAGAGCGTTGGATGAAAAGCGCTTGCTTGTGCAGCAAAGGATTGAACTTTACCAAGCTTGTATCTCTGGGGCCTTCACAAAAAGGTCCGCAAAAGATCCTACCATGTGGGCGACCTTGTTTGGCAGTACGAAGACCGATGGTGATGACCCACAAGACGGCTGGAAAGTTCGAGCCCAAATGGGAAGGACCGTTCGTCAAAGAAACAGTGTACTCTAATGGTGCTTATCGGCTAGCTAAGCCTAATGGGGACTTGCTAATGATGCCCATCAAGGAAAAGTTCCTGAAGAAGTATTATATCTGAAGATAGGACCAGCATAGGCACCCACATCCCCTAAAAGGGTGCCCATGAGTTCTGGTAAGGGGATCTCTCGCTCTCCCTCCTATATATTCTCTCAAGTAGATAAAGCACTTCACGTTCATATTACATCAGGATTGCTCCTCTATGCCTGGAAGATGCGACTACCATGTACATATTACCTCTGAGTAGTCGTTCTTCTCGTATCAGTTCTATGATTATCCCGACAGTTTAGAAAATAGTTCACGTCCATATTACCTCTGGATTGTTGTTCTATACCTCGGCGAAGATCAAGCCTACCACGTCCATATTATCTCTGGTCAGACAAATCTATTATGAAGATTCCCTCTTTATTCTCGAGATAAAAGCAAAAGAAACAAGAAAGCTTCTACATATAAAAACATGTGGCTACAAAGACCTATTACAGACTCTTTGTAGTTACATACACAGAAGTAAAAAAGCTGAAATTGCAGTACAAGCTCTCAATAGCGTGGGTGAGGCGGCGACAGAGCCAATCACTTCCTAGTTAAAAGGAAGCTACCGCCTGAAGCTGCTACTGGCCCGAGCCGGGGATACAGACTAGCACAGGACTCCCCTATCTCTCCAGCTGGCCGGAGAGAGCAACCACAACAACAGGCCTTGCTATTCCTCGGTCAGAATGACAAGCAATCCTAACCCAAGAAGTAGAGGTCCAAGATGCCATTGACGCCCACGACATCCAGGACGCATGATGTCTCGAGATCAGTGGTAGTTCTACTATAGCTTCTTCGGATAAAAAGATTTGCCACCGACGGCCGCCTCAAGCAAACTCCAGGATCATCCGGAGCCGAACATCGAGCAAGCAAGGCCATTATTGAAGCAGCTGAGTCTTCTTTTGAAGGGGGACAGTCCTTTATGTAGGATATTCATGTGGTCCAAGCACGGGTTGACATCGGTCATAAGGAAGCTTACAAGTTAAGCTAAAGCTCCACTCTACGACAGATGGCAGTACTGCGGGTAACCAAAGGAACATGACTCTGAACCTCCTCTGCTAAAGAGATTCGTGATCCCTGTAAAGTCGCAAGAGGCTCCAATATCAAGAAGCTATCAGGAGCCCATGCTCTAAAATGATGACTCAGGACAATTAATGCTAAGAGCTAGGCATGACATCAGCCATCTCGTACAGTCCTGACACGTGTTCATGCTTCTGTTCAAAGTATCCCAAGCTTGACTCAAGTTCGGGACACTTTGAAGGGGGTCTTGTAGAAGCATGAAAAAGCTCAGCTGAAGACATCACTTCACCAAAGCGCAGAAGATGCAAAAGACTGAGGCTCAGTACTAAAAAAATAAAATAGAAGATATAGAAATAAGTCCCTTTATTGTCATGTCTACCAAAGTCTAGTACAAACACATCAGGACTATACATAAGGGACTAAATATGTTCTTCTATAAAGGATCTAGTACAAATTCGATAGAAGACTAGAGGGATCTACAAGGGATGCAGTCTTCATCGAAGCACAGCCTTCCTTCTTCTCGAAATGCATGGTGGAAGATTGACTTCCACCGAAGCATGTTCTGATATTCTTGTAGGCACAGCCTCTCAAAAGCATATCAGCAACCCAACACTTTGAAAAAGTAAGAGCCTTTGAGCCAGAGGTGCAGCTACTTGCCTGCGCCAACCTCCGAAACAAGATGGTGGTAGGCCCCCATCCCCTTTTTTTATTATACAATCTAGTACCTTCATTCCAGAGGCACATGTATCTGCTTGCACCAACCTCAGAAACAAGATGGTGGTAGGCCCTCTTCCCATTCTTTTACTTCAGAAGTCAGTGTCTTTACTCCAGAGGTGCAGCTACCTTCCTGCACTAATCTTAGACATGCAAGGGTGTCATACCCTTCCCTTCGCAGCCAACGCCTTCACTGTTCAGTGGTACAGCTACTTACCTGCGTCCGTATGAGGCACATGATGGTGATATGCTCACACCATCTCTATTCCTATGGTACTGTCATCTGCTCTGGATCAGAAGCTTAAGTTACTTCTCTATAAAAGACTTGAGAACTTCCATCGCAACCAATACAAGTCAACATGTTGCTCCAAAAGTGCAGTAACCTCATCAACCTGAAGCACAAGCCTACTTGTCACCTATAGCACAGTGACTCTGGTAGCCCGATACTTAGTTTCATAAGTTGCTCTATATGCACAGAAGTCTCGTCGTCATTCAAAGCCAAGTCCACTCGTCGTATGAAAGCACAGGGGCTCCGTCGTCTCCAGAAGCACGATCAACTTGTCACCCCAGAAGCACAGCAGCACTTAGTCCTCACGAGGGGCATAGGAAGCATGGGTCCACCCCAATTGGTTTGTTTAAACCGCCTCTTGCAGAGAAGATTGGGATTAAATCATGATTGATATCGTATCATATTGATTGAAATCTTAGATAAGGATCAATTAGACTCCAAATCTAGGATAAAATCCTAAGATTTACTCGACTGTATTCGAGCAAGCAAATCGACATGCGCCGCGTGTTACCTACTTCATTTATGTTTATAACCACCAGAGATCTCGTTTGAGGGGAATCTCGATGTCCGCCACGTGTCAGCGCCAAAGAAGCCTATACCGTACAATAAGGACAAATTCTTTTATATCTTAGGAACCCTAATGCACATCACATATATGCTCGATTCTCTATAAATAGAAGAAGTTATTCTTCCACAAGAGAGGAAAAAAGAGAGGGAGGGAACATTGACAATCGACAATCTTCAAAGGAGCAGCAATCTCTATCTACGAAGAGTCGACCACCCTCATCCACCTATCAACCAAAGAACCAACCAACCAACAATCTTCAAGGGATCTTCTCATCTAAACAGCCTCTTGATCCGTGACCCCAGAGTCCCATCAAAGGCGCCAGAGAGCCATAGCAAGATTGATTCGTCGTCAGATCCTCAACGGAGTAAAGGAGCCACTGCAGCGCTCGGTCTCTACCGTCACACTTTTCCAGAAACCTTTTCTCCCTGTACGTAGAATATCCTGTTCAGGACTTCCTTATTTGTACACAAATATGTTATACATTCAATAAAGCAAAAAGTTTGTTCAACCTTTTGTTACGTTGAACAGTCTATGTGTAGGTGATTGTCGTGTTGCATAAGAGCGCGTGTTCATAAAAGCATGTCTGTGTGTACCATGTGCATGTGTGTGTGTTTGTCGTACTGCATGTGAATATATGTACATAAAAGCATGTTTGTGTACAGGATGTATATATGTGTCTCTCTTGTGACATGTATTCTTGTGTTGAGCAATCTTTTGTCTTGTGTACGTGTTGTAACTGTGAGACTGATTTTATGGTTGACTAACCTATTTCCCCAGTCTGATCTCTAATATTTTAGAGGCATTATTCAAAGCATCACATTTGGTAGTCAAAGCATCTATTCTTACAACAATAATATTATACTTCTTTTTCTCTTCTGTAAGTTCTTTATTGAGTGCTGTGATGTCACGTATTTGTTTCTCAATACGTGATTCTGCATCGTGTAAGCTTAATTTAAGCTTGGATAATTCTTTAATGTTATCTGTGGGTGATGTGTCTCTAACATTATCAAGCAAGCATGATAGTCTATGAATCTCAACTTCATGAGTCTTGATCTTATCCTTTGCATATTTATACTTGCTAAGTAACTTCATGTGATATTCAAGTAAGTCACTAAAAGCATATCCAAGTTCATCAAAAATAAAGTCATCAAGAGGATCATTTGTTACCTTCTCGGACGTTGCCATTAGGCATACATTTGTAGTATCTTGGGGAGTGTCCTCTTCTTCTTTTGAATCACTGGCTTCGCTTTCGTGACAGATGCTTGTGTTGGCATACTTTCGAGATGATGGCCTTTTGTATGATTTTTCATATCGGCTTCCTTTCTTTGCTGCAGGGCAATCTTTCTTGACATGCCCCATCTTTTTACAACCGAAACAGATAGGCTCTTTATCATCGTCTTTGTGTTGTTCCTTCTTTCTTTGGATGAACCGTAGAAACTTCTCGAAGTTGCGAACCATGGGTGCTTGATCATCACCATCGAAGTCATCATCGTCTGTTTCTTCTGGAACAGCCTTTCGACAATGAGCTCTTAGAGCGATTTCTTTTTTCCTTTGGAGCTATTTCTTCAAAGTCTTTGAGATCGAGCTCATGCGTCATTAGTTTGCCCACCAGATTTTTGAGAGACATGGTGGTGAGATCAATGCATTTGATGATTTTCGTGGCTTTGGGTTCCAGTTCTTCGTTAGTCACCTTAGCACCTTGGTTATCTTCTCATGGTTGGAGTAGTCCTTACCGAGGGAAGATAAAGGGTTAACGATGTCGAAGAATCTTGTGATCATTTGTTTGATCGTCTCATTGGGCTTCATCTTGAATGCTTCGTACTCCTGTGTTAGCCGACTGATTTTCGATTCCTTGACTTGAGTGGTTCCTTCGGTCACTTCTAGAAGCTTCCATACTTCCTGGGAAGTGGAACACGTGTAAACCCTGTTGAATTTAGTCATGTCTATAGCACAGAAAAGAGCATTAATAACCCTAGCATCTAGACTGGCCTGTTTCTTTTCTTGATCAGTATATTTGTCGTAGAGTTTCTCTATGAGATTCTCCTCAATAACAATTTTAGCAGGCTTCTTATAGCCATCTGTGACTATGGTCCATAAGTCAAAGTCTAGAGATTTCATATAGAAACTCATTCGTGTCTTCTAATAGGTGTAGTTGGTTCCATCAAATAGGGGTGGGCTATTAGTGGACTGTCCTTCACCATAGTTGGTAAAGATGGGTCGTGTCATTGTCATAGATCAGCTCTGGGATGTTAATCCCTTATGAAGAGAATAAAGCTCTGATACCATTTGAAGTAACGTGTAGGCAACTCTAGAGGGAGGTGAATAGAGTTTGTGTCAAAAATAACCAATTAAAAATTAACTCTATGCCATGTCTAGAAGCAACTACCAAAAAAATATATAATCAGAGTAGTAAAACGGAAATTAAGAGAGATCAGAATAGCATACGCAAACACAACGATATAACCTAGTTTCCTTTGTGGAGGACTAGTTCAGACCTGAGAACTCTCGCTCAGGACTGAAATCTACTATTTGTAAAATAGGGTACACACTTGCCTTTACACAGAAGAGCACGCCAACTTCTTAGAACTTTGCAGAGACAAAACTTGGATTTGTCCAAGTGAGTTCTTCTCAACTCTTGTACAAAAACTTCTAGCTGAATCGCCCTGAGCACCTTGGGACTTAGAAAGTTTTGTGGCTAGTAGATTGGAAGAGTAAGGCTTAGAATGAATAAGGCTTAGAAGATTGAGATTGAGAAATGATTTGAAATAAGAGAAATTAAGCCCTAATATACAAGTCAGGGGAAGCAGAATTCGGCCAGAATTCTGTCCTGAATATTCAAAAATTTGAACGTTGGACAACTCGTTGCAGGGTGTTCCTAAAAATTTGGTTGCTACTTTTTAGGGGGCAGAGTTCGGCCTGAACTCTGTCTCATAGAAACCAGAAGTTGTAAAGGGCTATGGAGCTTTGGTTTGGTTCAGGGATTGTTTAGTTTTGTATGGTGGAGCTTGGAGTAGTAAGTCTAGGGATTGAGATGACTCAGTACGACTCAACGTACATTTACCTAGACTCAATAAATTGAAAGATTACAGACTGAGAACAAATATATTTGCACTGTAACAGCTTTGTTGACGACGTCTGTGTTTGAGCTTGATACGTTGTATTGGATTGTATATGATGTTCTTTCTTGAACTTGATGTGTCGTATTAGATCATATCAGTTTTTTGAAGAAGAAGACTCTAACAAAAAGCTTATATGGGAAGGTAGGTGAAAGCAAGAAAGTTTTTCTCTCTCCCCAACGACCCCTACTTATAGGGTGCAGCCACGTCAGCGAAAGAAGACAAAATGCTTCGGGATCGAGTGAACTCTTCTAACAACATGGGAATGAAATATTGGGATCATGATGACCGTTCCCTAGAAACGAGTAATTAAGATCAACTTTAATAAAGCGACGGCTCAAGGCATTTAATGCTGACGCTTAAGCATGACGACAGCCTGTCAGTAGGCACGTCGAACATTCGCTCGAAAAGGACACGTGTCGTGCTTCTGTTCAAAGTATTTCGAGCTTGATTTATGTTCGAAACACTTTGAAGGGGGTCTTGTAGAAGCATGAAAATGTGAAGACATATCAAAAGCGCATGGAGTGTTCTCACTACAGAAAGCTTCGTAAAAGCCCACATACCCAAAAGCGCAGACAAAAGATCAATAACCATAGTTCATAAAAAGCTCTTTATTAAATCATGCCTACAAAGATCTATTACAGATTCATCATGATTACAAGAAAAGAGCTTTGCCTACAAGGATCTATTACAAATTCATTATGAAAAGAACTAAGGCATCTAAAGCTCTACAAAAAGGTCAATCTTTACAGGCGCCATACAACAGGGTTAATCTTCGCAGACATGCAGCGTTGTCAGAGTGAGCCACTTTCTGAAGTAGCTATTGGCCCGAGTGAGAACTCAGTCCACAGCATAGGCCGTGCCACCGCCATTGAGCAGGGCAGAGTGTGGCTCTTCGGATTGGTAACCAATCCAAATTCGAAAGCTTGGATCACAAAGACCTCTATGATGTTGTTCAGGTTCGAAGCTAAGTCACATATAACATTAAGGAATTATCCAAGCTTAAATTAAGCTTAAATTCAGTAGCAGTTCTTCTACAAAGGCACAGCTTCTTTAAAAGAAGGGATCCACAACCATCAGCCGACTTGCAAAAAGCCAATTGCCGTTTGAAGCTAAGTCAGGATCAAGCATAGTGTTTGGAATGCTAAGAGAGGAAGACGACTCTTCATAAAAACTCCCCTTTATATAGGGTGAGTGTGGTCCAACAAACATGCCACGTGGACGTCGATCAAAGACACCCAAACTAATGTGATGAACCTAGAACTCAGCACAACGAACCTCATTTAATAGGTTTATTTTACTAAGTCCTAGGCCACATACTTCTTGAATTTCCCAAAAGACGGCGACAATTAAAGACGAGGATGATCGACTCGTCCATCAAGAAGAGCAGTCATTAATCGCTCTTAAAATCTATGACAAAAATGAGCTCCTTCGAACCAGAAGTGCAGCCTTCCCACTGTGCTCTTGCTTCGATTTAGAGGTGTGGCCTCCTTACTATGCCCTCGCTTCGACTCAGAAGTACAGCCTCTTCGCTGCGCCCTCGCTTCGGCTCAGAAGCACAGCTAGCTCACTTCCTCACACAGCGCCCTCGCTTCAACTTAGATGTGTAGTGGCACTTTCGTCTTCAAGACCTAGTCTACTCGTCACCCGAAAGCACAGTGACTCCGTCACCTGAAGGACAGTCTACTCTTCGCCCAAAAGTATAGTGGCTCTTTGGTCTTCAAGACCTAGTCTACTCGTCACCCGAAAGCAGAGTGACTCTATCGCCTGAAGCATAGTCTACTCGTCGCCTTAAAGCACAGTGACTCTGTCGCTTGAAGCATAGTCTACTCGTCTCCCAGATGTGCAGTAGCATCCGTCAGAAGCGCAACTCGCATAGCAGTACAGAGTAACAGTACGAGGCCCTTTGGGAGCAGATCCAGAAGCTAGAAGAGATATTGGCCTTGCAGAGAGCGAGTTGGATAAGTCGAAGGACCAACAGGAGGTACTTTGGCAATGCTCTGAAACCCTGACCCGGGAGAAGGAAAGTATTAGCCTGTGCCTGGAAGAACTGGCTCTTGTGCGCCAGAACATGTCTCAGGTTGAAGATGAAGCTGCTCAATGTCAGGAAGCCGAGCGTCGAGCCCAAGCACTGGTTGGCCCCTAGATTGCTTTTTTGAATGGTCGACTATAAGAACTTTTGCATCGGTCTTTGCACTTTTGACCTCCTTTTCGTCTTTCTGTCTCTCGCTTTTTGAGAGACTCTTTTTGTAGCCAAAGAAAGAAAACCTTTCGATTCTATGAATAAAAATTTGGTTTCGTTTGTCTTTTTGCTGTGAGCTTTTCTTGTACAAGAGTGAGAATTCCCTCAGAGGTAGTCTGGCATGAGGGAACAGAGATAACTCGACTGGGGATAGGGTGTTTTACTCAGAGGTAATAAGGACATGGTAAACATGGAATTTTTGGTGGTAGGATCTTCCTTACTTAGAGGTAATATGGACATGGCAAGGATAGACTCTACGGGTGTATAGAACGATTCAGAGGTAGTATGGACATGAAAGGTTCTATAGATAATTATGACAATCATGGGGTATTATCATGGAAGAGATGTCTACTCAGAGGTGTTAAGGACATGGTAGGCACAATCTTCGCTAGCGTATAGAATAAAAATTCAGAGGTAGTATGGACGTAAAAGGTTTTTTATATAGTTGTGACAACACAAGGTTATCATGGAAGGGACGACTGCTCAGAGGTAATATGTACGTGGTAGACGGAAACTTCATTAGGGTATAGAATAACAATTTAGAGGTAGTATGGACGTAAAAGATTTTCTACTAGGGGAGTTATGAAAGAGGTAAACTCAGTAATAGAATTTACGGACACCCACGAGGGATGTGAGAACCTATGCTGATTTAAACTTCAGACATAGTATTTCTTTAGGACTTGCCATTGATTGGCATTATTAGTAAGTCACCGTTAGGTTTAGCCAGTCGGTAGGCCCTATTAGAGTAGACCGTGTCTATGACGAATGGTCCTTTCCACTTGGGTTCAAACTTCCCAGCTGTCTTCTGAGTCATCACTGTCGGCCTTCGAACTGATAAGATGAGGTCACCCATTTCGAATGTCCTTTCTTGAACCTTTTTGTTGAAGGCGCCAGAGATCCGAGCTTGTTAAAGCTCGATTCGTTGCTGAGCTAGCAGACATTTTTCATCCAACGCCTCTAACTCTTGTAGCCGTCGGCATTGATTGTCTTCGTTAGTCAGCTGGTTGGTGCTGGCAACCCATAGCGACGGGATTTAGATCTCCACGGGAAGCACTGTCTCGCTTCCATAAACCAGATAGAATGGTGTGTTACCAGTTGATGTCCAAACAGTTGTACCATAAGCCAACAGGCATTTGTCGAGCTTGTCATTCCAGTCGCACTTATTAGAGAAAACAAATTTCTTGATTAGCTCGACGATAGTCTTGTTGAATGCTTTAGCTAGTCCGTTCGTTACAGGATTGTAAGACGTTGATGCCATATTTTGTATTTGGTTCTTATCGCAAAACCGATGGAATACGTGGCTCACAAACTAAGGAACGTTTTCGTGGATAATCCTTCTAAAAACTGCTTTGGGACCTCCGAAGCGGTATATGACGTGATGTTTGACAAAACTGATCACGTTCGAGATTTTTACCTTATCCAGAGGTACTGCTTCTATCTACTTAGAAAATTAGTCGGTGATGGCGAGAATGAACCGGTGTCCTTTGGAGGATGGTGGACTGATCGGCCCGATAATATCTATTTTCCAAGCTTCAAATGGCCAGGCGGCCGCTGTGGGGTATAGAAACTCAGAAGGTTGGTAGATGAAGTCTTCATGCAACTGACATACCCGACCCTTCTTTGCATAATCAATGGCCTCTACCATCATAGTGGTCCAGCAGTAACCCTTGCGATGCAATCGATCCTGTAACTTAGGACCAGGCTGACGAGCTCGGCAGGTACCATCGTACGCCTCCCGGACTGCCTCCTACGCTTCTGCCTTGGATAAACATCGCAGGAGAAACTCGCGTATGAATGAAGATACAACATTTTGGTAGCCATGTCATAGAAAAACTGGAGCGAGCGTCTCTTGACAGAAGTAGCTTCCTTCGGGTCTTCGGGTAGGACTCCGTAGACTGCATAGTCTATGAACGAGAATCGCCAGTCCCGAACGTCTACATTAGTATCTGTTTGTACTGAGTAACTAAGACACGTATGTAGGTTTTTCTTCGGGCAAACTAGCTCTCGACCCATCACCGTGACGGTATATTAGGTTCCAGCAGGAGCAAACAGAGAAGCGGCAAGGCCAACGAGTGCGTCGGCCTCCAAGTTTTGCAACTGAGGTACATGTTCTTTAAAGAACCCTGTGAAGGTAGAAATGATATCGATTGCTGCCTGGTGGTAAGGAATCAGATCTTTATGATGGACCTCGTATTATCCTTGAACCTGGTTAATGATCAGTTTTTAGTCGTTATAGGCCTCGTTGCAGTCAACCCCCAACTGTTTAGCGAGCCGTATTCCAATGATAAGAGAATTATATTCATCAACGTAATTGGTGTACGACTCCATGAGAGATTATGTACGGTAGATGACCAGGCCAACGGGAGTGATGAGAACGACTCTGACCCCTACGATAATCTCGCTTTTGGGTCCTGTTCTTGAAGCGCCGTCAAAGAACATGTGCCAAACTGAGTTATCTGAAATGACATTGGACTCTAAGACTTCATCGAAAATGTCGTCATAGAGCTTCGATGTCTTTGGCATAAGATGTGCCGCCAAAAAGTTGTCCAATGCTTGGCCTTTGAATGCCTTTTGTGGGATAAAAACCATGTCATAAGGAGTCAAAAGTATTGCCCATGTGTCCAATCGCGAGTTTATGGCCCCGGGCTTGGTCATGAGGACCCTGAGCGGGTTGACTCGAGAGATGACGTGGATTGTCTGTCCGGCCACGTAATGTCGTATCTTCTGAATGGCGAAGAGCAGAGCAAGACACTCCTTCTCTATAGGATTATACCGATGCTCGACCCCAATCATAGTCCTACAGAGATAGTAGATCCCCTGTTCGTGGCCATCATTGCTTTTTTGGGCTAGCAAAGAACCGAAAGAATGATCCATAGCTCGGACGTATATAAGGAAGGGTCTCCCCATGATCGGTGCTACTAGTATTAGAGGACTACTGAGGTATTCTTGATGTCGTCGAACGCGTGCTGGCATTCATCAGTCCATAAATAAGAAATCCCTTTCTTCATCAGTTTGGTGAAGGGTTGACATCGACCAGAGATATTTGCTATGAATCTTCTGATGTATGCCAGGCGTCCTTGTAGGCCTCGAAGCTCACGGAGATTCTTCGGGGGAGCCATGTCCAAGATCGCCTTAGTGTTTTCAGGGTCAATATAAATACCCTTGGCTGTGACAATAAAGCCCAGGAACTTGCCACTGGAAACCCCTAGGAAAGACATAATCGGGTCTCATCATTAGTCGATGTGTTCGCATTAAGTCGAATACCGTCCTTAGTTCATCCAAATGACTAGATTTCTTTTTGCTCTTGACGACAATATCATCAACGTAACATTCTACCATCATTCGAAGGTGCTTACGGAATATGGTGCTCATAGCCCGCTGGTATGTTGCTCTCTTATTCTTCAACCCCAAGGACATCACTATGTAATAATATACCCCTTTTTGAGTCTGGAATGAAGTATGCTTCTCATCTTTGGAAAATATATTTGATGTGGTTGTTGCTTGAGAAACCATTCATGAAGGACATGCGCTCGAAGCCACACGTGTTGTCGATCATCACGTCGGTGATCGGGAGAGAAAACTCGTCTTTTGGTGTAAAACCCCTAAATTTTCACTACAATTTAAAAAAAAATCGGTATTATCTTTTCGTTTTGGTATTGTACGACGAGTACAAATGCTCGATACAAAATAGTTAATTAAATCAGAATTTATTTATTATAAACTTTTACTAAATATAGCAAATATATATTTTTGGATCGAAATACTAATTAAAATTTTGCTTGCTTTAATGTTTGTCAAAACACTTTCTATTATTTTCTTGTGAAAGCAATTTTACCTATTATACAGATATGGTTAATAATTTCTATCGCATGGAAGTACATGAAATTAAATTTCATGTATACTTTTGATTTTTGAAAATACTAATTATTTGATTCGTTTGCAAAAACATATTTCAAATAATTACAAATATTTATTGTGATTTTTGAAATTAATTATTCTTATTATTTATTATTAAGATATTTCAAAATTTATGCATTATTGTAAATCATTTATAGTAATTTAAATTTAGATTTAATCTATTGATTATATTCATAAATAGTTTTAAACTTATGGATAAGATTTAGTTAGATATAAAATTTGATCAGATTTGGATTTGATTTGATTTTAAATTGGTTTAGATTACTAGTGATCTATCTATGGAGATTTTAGATTTTCCTACATCTTATCAAACTAGGAGTCCACCTCCTATATAAGGAGTGCCTCATTGTTCTTCTTTGTCCATGAATTCCACAAGCCAAAACTTCCCCCACAGATGTGCATTGTGTCTGTGTCCACCGTCTTATTCTATTCTTTATATATGTACAATATTTCCCGTGTCGGACATACCCCCGACACAATCCAATGCTATCCCAAACCTGTCTTCGTCCTCCTCCTGTCTGTCGCCTCCGACACCGCCGCCACACTCATCGTCCCCATCATCGATATCAACCCCGTGCCCCTGTCCTCGACTCCCGACTACCCCGCTAGAATCCCCTCATCATCATCGCCACAATCACCACCACCGTAGCCGCAACCTCTATCGATAACTACCCTGCCACCACAACCGATCACCACCACAGTCCTTCCCACAAACCCATGCCTCCTACTGCTCGCCGTGCCCGACCCCGATACTCAGTCCCCTACGACCACCAAAATCAACAATCCCCCAATCTTGAGACATAGTACCCGCAGCCACCACCTACATTCTCTCCTACCGAACACAACCTCCCGCCTCACCCTTGGAGACCACCACCATCTTCATCAGCATCACCACCATCAAACCTGAACCCGTCACCGCCATCACCAGTGCCACCTTCAACCTCCACGCCTCAACCTCCATCTATGTGATAACCACCGCCGCCACAGTTATCATCTCCCGTCACCATCATCGTCGAAAACTCGACACCACCAGCACACCCAAAACCCCCAAATACAAACAAACACCATCACCACCGCCCAAGAAGAGGAAATAGGAAATCCCTAACGTGTGCTCTGCCGCCCGGTCTTCCTCGCCTCCGCTCCAGGCCGAGCACAGGCGACCTCGTCCACGCGTGCACCACCTCCGCCGCTTCGCGTAGGTGCCAAATCTGGCCAGCCCCGACAAAGGAGCCCATCGCACTGCCGCCGCCTCACCTAGCCTTCCTATGCGGCGATCAAGGTCTATCGCGATGTCCCATCTGCCTGCCGTACTATCAGGGCTGCCGCGCCATCTCCCGGAGCCCCGCGCCGCGCTCGAGCATCCTCCATCAAGCGCTTCTCCGTACACCGCCCGCCGTTGACCCACGTGTCGTCTACCAGCGTCTCGTCGGTGATCCGCCAGTCGAGCCACCCTAGGTGAGCCGCCCCTCTGCTTCTCTCTCATCCTCACTTTCTCTCTTTCCAACCTTTCACTTTTCCTCTCTACTCCCGCTCCTCTCTCCCTCTCTCTGTCTCTTGTCTTCTCTCTTCCAATACGTTTAAAAATGAAGCAGCAGAGCTGCTGTTGCTGTCCTTTGTATTTTTTTATTTTATTTTTCTCTATTTTATTTTTCCTTCTTTAGTTTTTCATTTTCCTTTATTATTATTTTATCATTATTATTTGTATTATTATCAACTGTTACCATTTTTACAGTTATTCCTAAATAACTATAATATATACATGTAGAGCTCATTTGGGTTGAGTTCTGTTTTTATAATATGTGTAGGGTTATTTTCACAAAATTTTATAAACTTATATATATTAAATTAGGTTTTCATCACCAAGAGTTTAGTATTTTATATTTGTAAAGAAAAATATATAAAGTATTTGGTAGATGTTATATAAACTATAGGAAAATTCTAAAAGGTATTTTTTTATATAAGTAATTTTAAAAGATTAGTTTAATAATAAGTATTTTGATATTGAGCTTGGCCCTACATTTGTTTTAAATCTACTATATAAATCTAAAAATTATATGTTTAGATTAATTTATGATTTTCTAGAATATTATTATCTGAAGTAAACAAGGATATAGTTTTTTTCAAATATTATAAATAGTTTTCCATATTCTTATATAAATCATTTATCCATTTTCTTCGATTTTCATCTTGTCCGTGACTAATCACACTAATTCTATTTCCTCGCCAAATTCTGTATCTCCTCCTATCGATCCTAGCTAACTTGATCATTCTGGACCCGATGGACCAGTCCGTGCCACCATCGGAGGCCCCTTTGCGTAGTTGTAACACCGAAGTCGATCTTGTGCCACCTTTATTGTACCACACCAGGCAGCTCACCAGGCGTCACAACAGACAAGTATACCTTGCTAATTAACTGTCATATTATTTATTTTTATCATTTATTTTATTTGTTTCATATTTGTTGTTTTTGTTATAAACTGCGCGTCCAAGCCATACTTGGGTGTAAGAGACTCTATTAGTCGTTACTTTATTTTATGCATGTTCACTTAGTTTTTGTGGACTACCTTCTTATTGTGGGATATTCTTGTATCTCTTTTGGCCATGACACTCACCACCACACGGTTTTAGACATTTTGCTAGGGGTACAACTTATTGACTGGCAATCTCTATTGTCGTGTGACGGATAGATCGTAACTGCTACGATTAAGGTATAGAGACTCGAGAAGTTACAAAACTGGACGGGTCAGGGACATGACTTGGTTAGTATGGGAAATATTGGGGGAGGACAGTCACTAGTGCGTATGGAAAGCCAAACAGGTAAACCATAGTTTTCGAAAGGAACTATGGCAAGATTTTATTTGCAGATACCCTCTGACAGTTTGGACGTTACGGCCGGATGCATGAATTTGACATACCTTAAATTTTTTTTGCATAATCTATAACGTCAGCAACCATACTGGGCTAGTAAAAACCCAAATACCTTAATCGGTCATGTAATTTTGAACCAGGTTGATGAGCACTATAGTACCATCGTGAGTTTCATGGAGCACCTATTTAGCTTATTCTTCTGATAAACATTGCAGTAGGAGCCCGTTATATGATCTATGATACATATTAGTTGATGTATCATAGAAGAAACGAAGGGAACACCTACTTACAGAAATAGCCACTTTTGGATCATCATGGAGAATCCCATAAACAACATAACTTATAAATGGAAATCTTGAGTCTGTAGAAACAACATTCACCATTGCTGAATAGCTCTGGTGAACATCCAAATTGTTCTTTGTACAAAATAATTCTCGAACAATCATTATGATCGACTTCTGGGTATTGACTTGAGTAGAAAGTGATGCCGCCAAAATAACAAGAGCATCTTCTTCTATATTATCTAATCGAGGTACATATTTGATAAAAAAATCTAGCAAAGGTAGTAGGTATCTCATGAGTTGCTCGATAATACGAAATAAGATCTTTATGCCGGACCTCATATTCTCCTCAGACTTGACTAACTATCAACTTGGAGTCACCATAAGCTTCCCGATAGTCTACCCCCAGCTGTTTCGCCATTGAAGTCTAATAAGTCGAGCATTATACTCTGTAATATTATTAGAATAGGGCTCCATAAGAGAATAGGCACGATGGATGACAAGATTATCAGGGGATATCAATACTTTCTCCATTCCTGCTATGATATCGCCTTTGGGACATGTTCTTAGTGCTCTGTCGAAGAACATTCTCCAAATAGACTCCTTCGTCGTTGTGTTGAACTCCAACACTTCATCCGAAATTTTATCATAGAGTTTAGAAGTCTCCGTAATTGGGTTAGCAGCTAAAAAATAAGCCAAATCTTAACCTCTGATTGCTTTTTTCGGTACATATTGTAGTACCCCCGTCTCGATAGGCGACGAACTATGTAATATGCTTGCGGCAAGGCAGACTCAGTCAGGAAGTTAGATGGCTAGTCTGACTCAATCCCTGAGCTTGACTTAAGATAACACTTTATGGCATCGAATAAATCGATTTGGAAAAAATTTACGAGAATCGATCCAACAAATGGAATGGCTTCTGTTAGAATAACTCCTAGATGCAGCAGGCTGCATCTCGGCAAGTGAGCTCTATATAAGAGTCCCTTCAATGGGACCGGAATGCTGTATGGTTTTCATGAGCTTTGGCTGCTTGGTTTTGATGAATGCATTTTCGTATCGATTTTTCATTCATTCTACGAATATCGAAACAAAGGATTAAAGAAGGGATTCTGATAAAATGTTGGTACCATTACAGGAGCTAGCATAACTGAAGCTTAAACATTGTAAAGCACTTCGACTCTCAGTACGATCAAATACTTGGTGGGTGGTTCGGCCCCTTCTTTTCTACTCCTTCCCGCAAATAAAATTTTGTTTGCCTCGAACTTATTCAAATCGACGATGTCAAGTTAAATGCATGCCAAATCACTAAGATCAAGATTTGAGATAACTGTATCGATTTAGAGTAATATACTCTGAAATATAAGTTTTGCACCAAAAAGAGAAGTTAAGGTTCTAGAAAAGATATAAACTATTTCATGATTTGCAAAATATAATAAAACGTCGGTTGCGGCATATGGTGCCTCGGGGAATTTGGTGCCTACGGGATGCTAAATTAGAAGTACGACTTTAGGGAAAATGAATTGTTATATGAGTTGGAAAAAAATAATGTTACTTAATATTGTCCACACTATACAATCTGTTTCACATGTTAAACTGTTCTCGCATTTGCGTGGTCATGGACTATTTGTGCACAAGGGTTTCCTCAAAACGGTATCCAGGGCATTAGAAATCGAATTGACCTAGAAAGAATTTGATATTTCATGCTTGCCATGAGGCATTACGAGACCTCCAGCTAGGCTTGCAACCTAGTCTGATAGGGAGCATTATAATGCCATGGAGAATAGTCCCTCGTTGTGATTAACACCGATGACCGCATATAAGATATCATGCTTACCTATTGTCTTGTGTAGGTGGTAAGTATTATATCTGTTTCATGCAGGGATGAGCACAGCCATGGTAAGAATTAGGATAAAATGCTATATTTTATTGTATGCTTTTACTATTCAGAGAAGGCTATCAATATGAACTGAACTTATTTAGTTCTAAATAGAAAAAACTCCAATGCATGCCTACCTTAATAATCAGAGTCGGTTTAGATGAGTGGGTTCGTCCCGCTCACTTGTGCATTCCTAAGTGTACTAATCCCCTAACCCCACAGGTGACGAGAACTCTGGGGTGCGCGGTGCTAAGCCAAAGCTGAAGTTCGGAGAGGCATTTTGAAGCTCTTTCTATTCTGGCGTATTTTGAAGCCAATTCATTAAAGGCTTTCAATGTATAAAAGGGTATAAATATATGGAACGACAAGTATTAGTTCAGGTAGTTTGTCGAGCATTTTTCTTTTGTTTCAATCAATGTAGCCCCAACGGCATATCCAATGTAATTACGACTTGCACTTCATTGCAAGCTATTAATGAAAAAGCATATTTCTATCTTCTAATATTGTGTAATCAATTAAATTTATGAAGTTTCAACTTGATGTTTCAAATAAATGATCAAATGTAATATTCTTGCCTTGTACGAGTGCAACTCCAGACTCATATGGCATCACGCCCTAGCGAGGACGACCGATTCGGCATAATTGATGTGAGGACGAACAGTTTGTCAAATCGGGGTATGACACATATACCTTGTCATAAGTGTTGAAGCATGCAAATTGTCCAGGCTCAATCAAGACCAAACTACCTCAGACAAAGAGCATGAGGGCGCAGAGATCTCTAGTAGGATGCCAAGTCCCCAACAGCACAGTATTCTGAAGTATATCCCCTTTGCAGAACCAAAGGCCGTTGGACCACTCTATGCGACCAGATCACATACGGCCCAAACACCATGGGGCCTCTTTTCCATGAAGCCTACATGAGGCCAATGGGGCATGCGGCTCAAATTGTCCAACTAATCTCTACATCAAGGCAGACGACTTGAGTCCTTGGCTAAGACACCTTCTACACCTAGACAGATGGTTCTCGCCCCAAAATGGACCACCATATGTTGATTTATGCCCTGAATTGGACCCCCACAAGCTGGTTTGTACCCCAAACTGGATCACCTCAAATCCCATTGGTAACCATTGAAAGGACCAACACCATGTTTATGGTGTGTGTACTATAACCGCCCCATTCAAACCGGAGATTCTATCCAAAATTGCGACCATCGCCACACATAAACCAAAGATCGTGCCACCTAATTTAAGTCTACCGTTTATGGCATGTTAGTTACATAATCGTACCATTCAAATGACATGTTGTCCTAAACATTCATGCATACTAGGTCACCTGTGATCAAGCAGTGCGGATGGATAGTTATAACAACCAAAAATTACACCCGAGGATCCTTAAGTTCTCACCTAGAGCTCCTATAGCAACGGCCGCCCAATCAGCGCCTCGACCAGGCTAAGCGGTTAAACAACCCGCCTAAATAGCTGTAACAACCTAGATGGCATCTTCCACGCAGGGGATCCTCCCTCATCATTACCTCCTTCATAGCTTGTCCACTAAAAGGCAAATATAAAGGAGGTACAGATCACCAACGAAGAAGAAGATCGGCCAAAAAAAAATTAATTCATCAACTAATCCGATCCACCAAATCAACCTCATCGCTGAAGGTACCAGATACACAGGAGAGAGTCATAGAGAACACTTTGAACATCTATTAAGTATCAGATTATCAACAGAGTAAAGGATTCATTACAGTACCCGATCTCTATCGGCACACTTTCCTAGAATCTATATTTGTGCTAGCAAATCCTTACTGTTAGGACTTTGTTGTACTATTCAAAATTGTAATATATAGAGAAAAGTTAAGGAGTCTTATCTCAACCTCTCTTCTTCCCTTTCCCCCTAAAAGATACATATCATTCCAATATCTTTCCCGCAATGACAAACAAGTTGGCGACTCTGCTGGGGACTCCGATAAGAAAGTAGTGACGCAATCTGGTACTTCCAAGTTGGGCTTATCCAACAGACTTTGGTCGTCTGGTTCAATCAACAAGCTTACAAAGACATGCTATCTGAAGGGTCAAACCTTTCTCCTAGGTTTGCAAAACCTAGGAAGACTCGCAAAGCCTGGGTGGTCAAGGCTGCCAGCAACTACGGAGGATGCTCTATCTGCTTCTCCCATCGAAGCCTCTATCCAGCTTTTGTGTATCCTTCTTCCACTCTCGAAAGCAGGAAAAATGGTGCCAAATACTCGAGTCCCAACCGAAGAAGGCGATACAACTCCTGGGACTCGGGAATGCGTGCTCTGACTAAGCCATTATGGACACTCTATGCTCAAAAGACAAAGCTGTAACTCAACCAGCTTGCCAGTAAGAGGTACAAAAATATGCCTGTTTCACTTAACAAAATGCCTAAAATTGTCTTTTGAAAGAAAACGAGAAAAAGTACAAAAGAGTACAAATTGTTCTGGGAAGTATTGCTATGGAAGTCTGATCTGAGAGCGATCACTTTGTTCCTTGGACCATACGATGATGATAAAGAAAACGGCTTGAAGAAGACGAACAATCGAAACAACTAAGTCACCGGAAAGGTATCGAGCAACGGCACTGATGGCACAGTCGAATGCTTTCTTGCTTTGCTTCACCATGTTCTTGAGAAAAAGTTGAAGAAATGCTTCTGGGAATATCACTCTGAAAATATGAGTTTTCTCAGAATCTCCTCTCCTGTCTCTCTATTGATCTCTTGATGCTGTCTATGTGAAAATAAGTCTATTTATAGACTTGACCCTTTGTGCGTAAAAAGCAGCAAAAATGGGTCTCTATGCGAGTAACTGTCACCCACGATGTAAATCATCCTCTACACACATTGACACATGTCCCATGTAGAGTTTTGATCTCTACGCATGGTGACGCGTGTCCCACTACTTCAACAAAATGGGGAGAGCACGTACACACACTACAAGGAAAATCCCCTTTTACAACGTTCCATCTACAACGCTTCCTAAAAATGTTGTAAAAAATGGGGGTGTTCTACAACCTTTACTGTAAAAACGTTATAAAATACATGTGCAAACAACGTTTTACATTCAAACGTTAAGGCTTCTACAATGATCATTCACAAAAGTTGTGTATTATTATTTTTAACAACGTTTTATCAACATTGTAATATTTATTAATTTTCACAACGATTGTTTAATGTTGTCCAAGTTACTAATTTTGACAATGTATTTAAAATATTGTAAAAATGTCATGTTCAACAACGTTTAGCAACAGTTGTACATTATTTATATAGCACAATGTTTGTTTGTTGTTATAAAATTAATTTTATTTCACCACTTTATGTAAACGTTGTATATGTAATATTACTTCGCAATGTTTATAAAACATTATAAAAGGGTTATATTTAACAACGTTTATAAAATGTTGTAAAATATGTGTGTTTTGCAATATTTAGACAACGTCGTAAATATATCTTTAAAATATTTCTAGGATGATATTATTCGAAATGTTGGTCTTATTAGGTCAACACCTCACTTGGTAGCAGTTTATGGTTAAATGGATGTGTCACATGCTAAACCCATCCCTTCCACGGATTCGAAAGACATACCTAATGTATCAACTTCTTGCATCAATCCCTCCCCCTGCTTTTTGTTTGTTATAATATTCTTTCTTGTAAAAATCAACACTCCTCCACCTCTATTTTACTATTTAAAATGTTGCTTTAGCTTAGGGTGTGACATATATTCAATTAATGAATTATTAAAAATATCTAACAAATATTAGATTTAAAGCGTAATCATCGAGATAAATAAGTTTTCTTTATTTACATGTTTTTACAACTTACTTTGCTTTTACACCCTTGATTGTTAGTCTTTTTGTTCAATTATCTTTGACAATTTTTTAATGTTTCTATATAGTTTTTGTTGGTCTCAATCTTGATCTTTCTCATGTTGGTTCAAGAATTATGTTTTGGTTTTAGCATATATATAACTTACTATGCAAATATCTTACTCCCCTTTAAGTATATATAAGGATTAGAGATTTCTGACCTATTAGTTTGCTCAATTCCTTTTTTGGGTTCTCTTAAGATCTTATATGTGCATCAACTAAATAATATTATGAATTTGTTTTAAAAAAACTCAGAAATTTGAAATATGATAGTTACCATAGCCGGACTTGATATGAGGCCCATAAGGCAGGTACCTCAGGCAAAAAAATTTAGAATAACTAAGGGGGACGTTTGGTATGCGGAATACTATATAGCCGAAAATTCCCTTTATGTTGTTGATCTAACATTATGATGCTCCAAATCTCCTTATACCCTTCTTTCGTTGCCAATCCCCTTTTTTTTTCTTCCGTCATTGTCAATATACTCTCTCTCTCTCTATGTCCTCTTGGATTTAATTGAACAATAGAACAAGTTACAATTTTTTTAATTATTATCATAAGAATTATTCGACAGCATCTTTCCCTCTGATACAATTAAAACCTATTGATGATAGTTGGTGTTGAAGCAACCAAAACATATGACTACACATATATGTACAATTGTACATTATGTTAGTAAAGGCTATCGTTGTTCTTCATGCGATATCCTGTATAAATTCCAGTAAGAGTTGAAAGGCAGGAAAAAGATCATACTGTAATTTTGTCAGATATCCTCTCTTTTTGTCTAGCAAAACAATAACTTACCTAGAGTATAAAAAGGACTATTTACTATAAAAATGGTCTAGTTTACGTGCGTTGCACGTATAAAAACAATCTATGATATTATTTTAAAATATATAAAGATTAAATTGTATTATACTATTCTAAATATAATTTAAATATAATTTAGTTATGATTTATTATAAATATAATGTTTGAATCTTTGGTATGTGTTTAATTAGATAATATCATGTAGTTAGTTTAAATATAATTTTAATGTTGAATATATTTTTATATTTTCATGTTATTTAAAAAAAATTCCAACAACTACGTAGGAAGAAAACATATACAATAGTTATTTTTAAAAATTTTATATATTAATAAGTAAAATATACATACGATTTGGAAAACTCATTTTTGAACCGTTCTAAGTCATATTTAATATAGAGAACGATCATTTATGTACCAATTCGAATTCGAATCTGAATCTAGAAACAGTAGTCTGTATTCTCTCTCACACGTTTTCTTCTTTTTCTTTGCTATGTTTCGATTATAGGTTACTCATGCCTTCATTTCTTTATTTTATTTAGGGTTTATAGTGATTCCAAATTTTCGAGAAATTATTTCTAATTTTTTATCATTAAATAAAAAATGCCCTAAATATTTTAGTTGTTTTGTGATAGATATTTGGGACTCCTTTTTCCCGTAACTAATAATAAAATATTTTTATACTAAATGAATTTAATAAGATAATAATAATTTAATAACTATAAATATTTGTTGGACTTGGTCAGAAATAAAAAGTAGGTAAAAAAAAATTTTCCTTGTGTGCGCCACTTTTTTCCCTCCAAATATTTCCCTCCCTCCTCCCTTCTAAAATATTCTCCCCTTCTTAAACTTCTCCTACTCCAACTGAGGAACGAACTCCCCCCCTCTTTTCCCCTCTAAAATATTTCCTCCTCCTCTAAAATTTCCCCTATCCTCCTTCTCGATCTACTTCAGCTCTCCTCCTCTCCTTCTCGGCGCCCAAAGTGCTCCTCTCCTCCTTCTCGGTTATCTAGGTCAGCGGACCGAGCTCCTCTCCTCCTTCTCGGTTATCTAGGTCAGCGGACCGTTTCTTCTTCTTCTCTATTTTTAATTCCCTCCTCTCTTCCGATTATTTTCTCCTCTAATATTTTGTTTTTGTCTTACAGCTGCTTATCAGGTCCTTCTCTCCAGGGAGGAGATCCCACCCGCGGAACCGGTATATTTGAGAACCCTAACCTTTTTTTGTATTTTTTATTTTTTAATTTTTTTCGGCGAGTTTTGCTTCTGCTCGATCATGAATTTTTTTTTGCATTTTAAATCTATTATAGAATTATTATTTTTAGGGGTTAATGATTTCTTTGCTATTAGTTGCCAATCGGCCAATACCAACATCTTCTCATCTAACTATGAATATGAGGAGATCAGAGTACACAAAGGATATCTGTTTTTGATGATCTGGCAACAGATATATGTTCTTATCAGCATTAGGAATTGTTTTGTTTTTTTAGTTCTAACATCATAGTAGTGTTTCGTTTTGTCTTAGAGTTTGCGAATGAATATAGAGACTTGTTCAAGTATACAAAGGATTACTTCTCAATTATTAGCTTGACTTACGTGATGCGATGATCAATGCTGTTTGGTAGCACTTCAAATGTATAGATTAGTCTGTAACTGTAATTTTATATTTGTTTGCAGTAGAATTAAAGAGATACATGTCGAAATATCTGTCATCAATTTTCATAGTGGACCTATTATTTTGTTGCGTATTATAGTCCACTATGCGAAACTCTAGCACAAAGTCTTTGATTACAACTGCTGGATAATGAGCTCATTGAGATTGAGTGCAAACAGATGCAAACTTGTAGATCACTATGACAATTCAATGTAATAATTTTCTTCTTTGGATGACAAAGACATCTCCAACGTCATTGTTTGTGAACGCCATAATCACTATAGTCTTACCAGCATTGTTTTGTTGCTAGCTTTGTTGAATGGATACGGATACGACACGACATGGAAGGGCACGGTGACACAGACACGACATTTATTTTTATTTTGATGTGTCCTAAAGTATTTTGGAGTACTCGTGGACAATTGTGTGTCTGATACGTGGCTGCTGGTGTTTTTAAGGTTTTTAATTTGACTGATTTCAATTCTTATAATTCTGGCACAAAGTAAGGTAATCTAATTTGTTCAAGAGAATTTGTTTCCTCAATCATCTGGGCCTGTTTCACTGACACATAGGACCATACAAAACCTTTGGTCTGCATACATCTCACCTGGCCTGCGCATGCACAATTAAGGTGGAGTAGTTCGAAGAAAAGTAATGCTAATTGTTTAAATGCTTATTCTGGGACTTTTCGTCTTATATCTGACAGGTAAAATGCTACATGAAATAATTACTCTCTGGGCTCAAACATTGCCAAACCGAGGAGTCCTGCATTGTGATATCAAGGGTTCTGATCTGCTTCTAGATAATGAAGGGATTCTTAAAATTGTTGATTTTGGGCTGGCTTCTACTTTTAACCCCGACCACAAGCAGTCGATGACTAGCAGAGTCGTCACGTTGTGGTATCGTCCTCCCGAACTCCTCCTAGGTGCCACTTACTATGGTATTGGTGTTGACCTCTGTAGTGCTGGTTGCATTTTAGGGAGTTGCTTTCAGGGAAACCTATACTTCCAGGAAGAACAGAGGTATCTCAATCCTTGTCATTTTGCCATGGAATAGCTAGTCTAAACATTCCAATAAAATTTGTTCTAATTCTAGTATTACAATCAAGAAATATTTCAAAAAAAAAGATATATGTGATCATAGTTATCAAAATGTACTGAGCTAATTGTCCATGATACACATATTGTGTGACGTACTATAATGACTAAACTGCATTTGCATTTGCACATCAGTGGAACAATTGCACAAGATCTTTAAGTTGTGTGGATCTTCTGGAGAGAAATACTGGAAGAAGGCCAAGTTGTGACATGCAACCATGTTCAAGCTGAACCAAGCATACAAGCGCTGTGCAGCAGAAACTTTCAAGGATTTCTCACCTTCTGCACTATTGCTCATAGAAACATTGCTCGCAGTCGATCCAGCTGAACGAGGCACGGCTACTGCTGCTCTAAATAGTGAAGTGAGTACTCCAAGTATCAACACTTGTTGATTTAATAATCATAAACTTTACACGGATCAATGCATCTTCCTGTATAATTGGTTTCATCTCATGGTGCAGTTCTTCAGCACAGAGCCATATGCATGTGAACCGTCGACGCTACCGCATTATCCTCCAAGCAAAGAACTGGATACGATATTGAGGGACGAGAAGGCTCGAAGGTGGGTTGTTTGTTCTCTCTATATAAGTCGATACAATATCTCTAATCTGATGACAAAGTTCAATTGTCCTGTTCCACAGGCAAAGAAGGAACGATGCGAAAGGAAAAGCCCAAGGCAGAAGGAAAGCTCGAGTGCACGACCATCTTAGCAAAGCGGTGCCTGCTCCCGAGGAAAATGCCGAGCTGCAAGTTAACTTGAATGTACGTATTCAAATCGAAAATAGTCCACCGCCATAAAGAAACAGATGAAGAAACCTAACAGACTACATCATATAAATGATTCAAGAGAAAGAAGAACATAGATATTCCAATTCTAAGATTTAAGTCACAAATTATGTTTGTTACTTTTGCTTTAATATAATGCCCTCTTATTCCCCAGCGATGGATGATGGCCCGTATGAACGTAACTACCCAGAGTGAGAAGTTTCCCCCACCTCACCAAGATGGGGCTGTCGGGATCAACGGCATCTTTCGTCGTATGATATATCTTTTAGTTCGTCTCTCTTTGAAGAGAAGGTAGAGGTGCACCAAAATGGTCCACGTGGTACTGATAGAAAGAACGAAGCAAGAAAAAAAGAGCCTCAGACGGGTACTTCTCGTGTTTTTATTAGGCATCTGCGGATTCTTCGATAGGGTTACTAATGGACCTCAAGAAAAGTACCAGGATACATAGGAAGAACAAGGACAAGGAGTTGGAGGTTTTTGGCGCAGATATGTAAGAGATGTGTGAATTAACTCTGCCAATGTAAATTTTATATTGCCGGTCCAAAGCCCGGATAAAAGCGGAGGGAGAAGAAAAAGAAACAAAGAAAATCAGGCCTCCGTTCCTTCATGGGGTAGGTCCATTCATTTATGATTTTGTTTCTGTTGTGGTGCTTCTAATATCATTCTTGCTAAGTATTGCGATTGTTAAGAATGTGCATACGCCAGGAAAAACATAATCTTTTTTCAGTGTTGTCAAATGAAGACTTGTTGCTGCTGATACTAGTTGGCATTAATAACTTATTTGCAACTGCTTCAGTAGCCCACTTTTTTGCTATGGATGCTTGCAGTTGTAGATTTTCTGAATAAATACTGTTATAATGTTCAAAGAGAGTCAAAGTTAAGGCCCTTTATTGTTCCCAAAATATGCATTTCATGCATATGAAAAAAGTAGGTCAAATTTTCCTTTGCTGATTATATTTCTGTATATATACATGCACTTCTTCAATATACAATAAGAGTAAATAAAAGAAGAACATGTATTCTAGGGCAATTGTTCTTATTATTGTACCATTTCCTATTCTCTCTCTCACTACAGGCTTATTGGCATGGGGCAACCAACATCTAAGCACAATCAGGAAGTGGAAGTTGGTATGCAACTAGATCCATTAGTGGAATCTTATGATGAAAGATCTGAGAGCTTTGTTGACGTAAGGAAAAAGAAATTAGGAAGGGTATTGATCTTGCTACAACGCTCGAGCGTATTAAAAAGAATTTTGTCATCAATGATCCAAGATTACCCGACAATCCTATTGTAAGATATGACTCCATATTTTTCTCCCACCTAAACAGCCTTGAAAGCAAACTATGTCAAGTGCTGATAATTGTAGTGTTCTCTAGATATTTGCATTAGATAGCTTTCTGGAGCTGACATAATACAGTCGTAAAGAGATATTGGACGAAACTGCAGGTGTGTCTGTGTGCACTGCATGTGCTTATTTATGGTTATGTTTATTTTCTTGTTTGTTTTCCGTATATCTTATTGTTGGAAGTTTGTTGCGTTGAGAATATGCAATTATTCATATGCTACTTCATATAAGGTCGCTACTTAACAGGGGAAGTAAAATCATTGTTTATTTAATCTCCTGTCCCAGTCTGGATACCCAATTGGCTCTTTAAAATTTTCTTCTTCTTCCAGAGTTTTCTACTAGCTGATGTTAAAAATAATAATATTATAGTCGTCGTTTTTATAATTTCTTCTTATTATGTTTATCCATAATTATACTTCACATTTTCTTCTAAATTAAGGAGGAAGAAAATGACATTGTAAGATATCCATAGAAGTAATGTTCATACAACGTCATTTTTACATAATCATGCATGCCTATTGTTAGGGGAAGGAAACGAAGGAAAAGAAGTTCTAAAGATACTCCAATGTCAGGTATTACTTCTATGATGTGAATATTTCTTTACATATCTAGCTATCAAATTTTATCTTTTTAACATTGCTATTCTTTAATAGTTGTGTAGGTATGAAGACATATCATGCACAGTCATCTGTAACATCTGAATGCATATTCCAAGTGAGATTCCAATTTTTGTCCTTTTTCTAATGGAATGTTTCCACCAGGAAGACAAGGAAATAAAGCGTGAAAAGAGGAAACAATCTAACAAAGAATCTGCTAGAAGGTCAAGATTAAGGAAGTATGTAAACTATATGATTCCTCTGCTGCAGAAGCTGCTTGGTAACACCAGTTTTTCTCTTCTCTTTTTGAGTCCTTGGACCATTCTTTTTTTATGGGGGGTGGGGTGCTTTCATATGTTGCTGTTCTGCTTTTTGATAAGCATAAGTGCCAAACTGCGAGGTTGATACTTAATCCAAGTATTATATAAGGATGAGCTTTTGGACAAAATTGGACTTCGGAAGAATTAGCGTGGCAATTGGTCACCTTAGTAAATGTACTTGACATAATAAGCAAGCTTTTGAAGTTTGAATGTTGAGCGAATAATATGGAGGTGGTGGGCCTGCAAGGTACGAGATGGGTGGGGTTGGGGGCGCTACTGGGAGAGATCTGACGCTTATGATCAGCCTAGCAGGCAGGATATCCATCTTCATTTGATGATCTCTACTAATTTGCAAATAGCTTACAACTTGAAAAAAAAAGAATAATAAACTTATGTTTAATTTTGAATATGATGGATGTTGACATGGTATTAAGCAGCAGAAAAAGACTTGGTTATAAGCTAACACAGTATTTTGGTGGGTGGTAAAGTTGAGTAATCTTGACCTTGCACCTGCATTGGGAGCCTCGTTCCACTAGGACACCGATTTTGACAATTAAGATGTTGGTTGACACCTTAACTATTTTTTTTCTTTTCGTTCCGTGTCTTCAATCTGAGCCAATTAGTTTTAGTTAACAATGTTGCACTAACTCATTTAGTTCCATGAATGGGCTATGGCAAACGGATTTAGCTCCCTTCTAGAAAGCATGTCAAAGGTCATTGATGAGGTTAACATCTCAAACAACTGTCATGTCTTCAGAAACCAAATGTTGTTGCTCATTAGTATGTTGTCTTTATGCAGATTGTAAAGCTTGGAGAATGTGAAATTTACAAC